>OZ026807.1:15519544-16119544 GCA_964023185.1 Macaria liturata | reverse complement strand
CATACCAGCAATACCATACCTGCAATACCATACCTGCAATACCATACCTGCAATACCATACCAGCAATACCATACCAGCAATACCATACCTGCAATACCATACCTGCAATACCATACCTGCAATACCATACCTGCAATACCATACCTGCAATACCATACCAGCAATACCATACCAGCAATACCATACCAGCAATACCATACCAGCAATACCATACCTGCAATACCATACCTGCAATACCATACCTGCAATACCATACCTGCAATACCATACCTGCAATACCATACCTGCAATACCATACCTGCAATACCATACCTGCAATACCATACCTGCAATACCATACCTGCAATACCATACCTGCAATACCATACCTGCAATACCATACCTGCAATACCATACCTGCAATACCATACCTGCAATACCATACCTGCAATACCATACCAGCAATACCATACCAGCAATACCATACCTGCAATACCATACCTGCAATACCATACCTGCAATACCATACCTGCAATACCATACCAGCAATACCATACCAGCAATACCATACCTGCAATACCATACCTGCAATACCATACCTGCAATACCATACCAGCAATACCATACCTGCAATACCATACCTGCAATACCATACCTGCAATACCATACCTGCAATACCATACCTGCAATACCATACCTGCAATACCATACCTGCAATACCATACCTGCAATACCATACCTGCAATACCATACCTGCAATACCATACCTGCAATACCATACCTGCAATACCATACCTGCAATACCATACCTGCAATACCATACCTGCAATACCATACCTGCAATACCATACCTGCAATACCATACCTGCAATACCATACCTGCAATACCATACCTGCAATACCATACCTGCAATACCATACCTGCAATACCATACCTGCAATACCATACCTGCAATACCATACCTGCAATACCATACCTGCAATACCATACCTGCAATACCATACCTGCAATACCATACCTGCAATACCATACCTGCAATACCATACCTGCAATACCATACCTGCAATACCATACCTGCAATACCATACCTGCAATACCATACCAGCAATACCATACCTGCAATACCATACCTGCAATACCATACCTGCAATACCATACCTGCAATACCATACCTGCAATACCATACCAGCAATACCATACCTGCAATACCATACCTGCAATACCATACCTGCAATACCATACCTGCAATACCATACCTGCAATACCATACCAGCAATACCATACCTGCAATACCATACCTGCAATACCATACCTGCAATACCATACCTGCAATACCATACCTGCAATACCATACCTGCAATACCATACCTGCAATTCCATACCTGCAATTCCATACCTGCAATACCATACCTGCAATACCATACCTGCAATACCATACCTGCAATACCATACCTGCAATACCATACCTGCAATACCATACCTGCAATACCATACCTGCAATACCATACCTGCAATACCATACCTGCAATACCATACCTGCAATACCATACCTGCAATACCATACCTGCAATACCATACCTGCAATACCATACCTGCAATACCATACCTGCAATACCATACCTGCAATACCATACCTGCAAAACCATACCTGCAATACCATACCTGCAATACCATACCTGCAATACCATACCTGCAATTCCATACCTGCAATACCATACCAGCAATACCATACCTGCAATACCATACCAGCAATACCATACCTGCAATACCATACCTGCAATACCATACCTGCAATACCATACCTGCAATTCCATACCTGCAATACCATACCAGCAATACCATACCAGCAATACCATACCTGCAATACCATACCTGCAATACCATACCTGCAATACCATACCTGCAATACCATACCTGCAATACCATACCAGCAATACCATACCAGCAATACCATACCTGCAATACCATACCTGCAATACCATACCTGCAATACCATACCTGCAATACCATACCTGCAATACCATACCTGCAATACCATACCTGCAATACCATACCTGCAATACCATACCTGCAATACCATACCTGCAATACCATACCTGCAATACCATACCTGCAATACCATACCAGCAATACCATACCTGCAATACCATACCTGCAATACCATACCTGCAATACCATACCTGCAATACCATACCTGCAATACCATACCTGCAATACCATACCTGCAATACCATACCTGCAATACCATACCTGCAATACCATACCTGCAATACCATACCTGCAATACCATACCTGCAATACCATATCTGCAATACCATACCTGCAATACCATACCAGCAATACCATACCAGCAATACCATACCTGCAATACCATACCTGCAATACCATACCTGCAATACCATACCTGCAATACCATACCTGCAATACCATACCTGCAATACCATACCAGCAATACCATACCTGCAATACCATACCTGCAATACCATACCTGCAATACCATACCTGCAATACCATACCTGCAATACCATACCTGCAATACCATACCTGCAATACCATACCTGCAATACCATACCTGCAATACCATACCTGCAATACCATACCAGCAATACCATACCAGCAATACCATACCTGCAATACCATACCTGCAATACCATACCTGCAATACCATACCTGCAATACCGAACAATAGCGAACGAGGAGTGCGCGAAGCAGCGCACCAGGAGTGCGCGCAGTGGCGCACCAGGAGTGCGCGCAGTGGCGCACCAGGAGTGCGCGTAGTGGCGCACCAGGAGTGCGCGCAGCGGCGCAACAGGAGTGCGCGCAACAGCATACGAGGAGCGCGCGCAGCAGCATACGAGGAGCGCGCGCAGCAGCGCACCAGGAGTGCGCGCAGAAGCACACGAAGAGTGCGCGTAAGCCCCTGGTCTTGGATCTAAACATTCAGTGCCTTTACCATCATTACCGTTTTCTGAGGACAAAGGCAAAAATTATTCAAAAAACCCACTGTATGTAACCGTAACCAAGTACCGTTAATTTGTAAGTTTTTGTTAATCAAACAAGACTACTCGTCCTTCTCAAACATCCAATCCACGAGCTGGCCAATGCTCACGGATTAAAAGTTCAAAATGGAATATGTTACAAACATGCAATTAACCTCGGTATGGGCCCCTACCGAGAGAAAACTACACACAACAAATCGAGGTCACGATCAGAATCTCATTAACAAAAACGAAATGAAGGTAGCGTCAACCCGGGACTCGAAATAAAAATGGACAGATCTTACTTTGGAAATATGTCTTTGTCCGTAGCAGGCTCACTGAACCGCTCGGATCTCCAACCCGACGCGCTGGGGGAAGTTCACGAGCTGATGTCGTCAGCACCGAGCAGGAAACATGGAACATCCTGCGGCGTCTGGTCTTGTACCCGAAGTCTGCGGGCTCGAATCCCGGGGTGTGGGCGGAGACGCGCCTTTCGATGACCCTGGAATATATCATACACCAACGTTAGGAACCGCCGTAGATTTGGGAGATAGATTTATAAAATCCTCCCGCACCTACCTGATATATAACCCTTTTAATAAAACCAGGAGTGCGCGCAAGCGCACGAGAAGTGCGTGCAGCAGCACACGAGGAGTGTGCGCAGCAGCGCACCAGGAGTGCACGCAGCAGCGCACCAGGAGTGCGCGCAGCAGCACACCAGAAGTGCGCGCAGCAGCGCACCAGGAAAGCGCGCAACAGCGCACGGGGAGTGCGCGCAACAGTGCACGAGGAGTGCGCGTAGCAGCGCACCAGGAGTGCGCGCAGCGGCGCACCAGGAGTGCGCGCAGCAGTGCACCAGGAGTGCGCGCAGCAGCGCACCAGGAGTGCGCGCAGCAGCGCACCAGGAGTGCGCGCAGCAGCGCACCAGGAGTGCGCGCAGCAGCATACGAGGATCGCGCGCAGCAGCGCACCAGGAGTGCGCGCAGCAGCACACGAAGAGTGCGCGCAGCAGCGCACCTGGAGTGCGCGCAGTAGCGCACCTGGAGTGCGCGCAGTAGCGCACCAGGCGGGCGCGCAACAGCACACGAAGAGTGCGCGTAAGCCCCTGGTCTTGGATCTAAGCATTCAGTGCCATCACCATCATTTCCGTTTTCTGAGGACAAAGGCAAAAATTATTCAAAAAACCCACTGTATGTAACCGTAACCAAGTACCGTTAATTTGTTAGTTTTTGTTAATCAAACAAGACTACTCGTCCTTCTCAAACATCCAATCCACGAGCTGGCTACAGAGGGAAAACTACACACAACAAATCTAGGTCACGATCAGAATCTCATTAACAAAAACGAAATGAGGGTAGCGTCAACTCGGGACTCGAAATAAAAATGGACAGATCTTACTTTGGAAATATGTCTTTGTCCGTAGCAGGCTCACTGAACCGCTCGGATCTCCAACCCGACGCGCTGGGGGAAGTTCACGAGCTGATGTCGTCAGCACCGAGCAGGAAACATGGAACACCCTGCGGCGTCTGGTCTCGTACCCGAAGTCTGCGGGCTCGAATCCCGGGGTGTGGGCGGAGACGCGGCTTTCGATGACCCTGGAATTCATCATACACCAACGTTAGGAACCGCCGTAGATTTGGGAGATAGATTTATAAAATCCTCCCGCACCTACCTGATATATAACCCTTTTAATAACACCAGGAGTGCGCGCAATAGCGAACGAGGAGTGCGCGAAGCAGCGCACCAGGAGTGCGCGCAGGGGCGCACCAGGAGTGCGCGCAGTGGCGCACCAGGAGTGCGCGCAGTGGCGCACCAGGAGTGCGCGCAGCGGCGCAACAGGAGTGCGCGCAACAGCATACGAGGAGCGCGCGCAGCAGCATACGAGGAGCGCGCGCAGCAGCGCACCAGGAGTGCGCGCAGAAGCACACCAAGAGTGCGCGTAAGCCCCTGGTCTTTGATCTAAACATTCAGTGCCTTTACCATCATTACCGTTTTCTGAGGACAAAGGCAAAAATTATTCAAAAAACCCACTGTATGTAACCGTAACCAAGTACCGTTAATTTGTTAGTTTTTGTTAATCAAACAAATTTACTCGTCCTTCTCAAACATCCAATCCACGAGCTGGCTACCGAGGGAAAACTACACACAACAAATCTAGGTCACGATCAGAATCTCATTAACAAAAACGAAATGAGGGTAGCGTCAACTCGGGACTCGAAATAAAAATGGACAGATCTTACTTTGGAAATATGTCTTTGTCCGTAGCAGGCTCACTGAACCGCTCGGATCTCCAACCCGACGCGCTGGGGGAAGATCACGAGCTGATGTCGTCAGCACCGAGCAGGAAACATGGAACACCCTGCGGCGTCTGGTCTCGTACCCGAAGTCTGCGGGCTCGAATCCCGGGGTGTGGGCGGAGACGCGGCTTTCGATGACCCTGGAATTTATCATACACCAACGTTAGGAACCGCCGTAGATTTGGGAGATAGATTTATAAAATCCTCCCGCACCTACCTGATATATAACCCTTTTAATAACACCAGGAGTGCGCGCAATAGCGAACGAGGAGTGCGCGCAACAGCGCACGGGGAATGCGCGCAACAGTGCACGAGGAGTGCGCGAAGCAGCGCACCAGGAGTGCGCGCAGTGGCGCACCAGGAGTGCGCGCAGTGGCGCACCAGGAGTGCGCGCAACAGCATACGAGGAGCGCGCGCAGCAGCAAACGAGGAGCGCGCGCAGCAGCATACGAGGAGCGCGCGCAGCAGCGCACCAGGAGTGCGCGCAGCAGCACACGAAGAGTGCGCGTAAGCCCCTGGTCTTGGATCTAAACATTCAGTGCCTTCACCATCATTACCGTTTTCTGAGGACAAAGGCAAAAATTATTCAAAAAACCCACTGTATGTAACCGTAACCAAGTACCGTTAATTTGTAAGTTTTTGTTAATCAAACAAGACTACTCGTCCTTCTCAAACATCCAATCCACGAGCTGGCCAATGCTCACAGATTAAAAGTTCAAAATGGAATATGTTACAAACATGCAATTAACCTCGGTATGGGCCCCTACCGAGGGAAAACTACACACAACAAATCTAGGTCACGATCAGAATCTCATTAACAAAAACGAAATGAGGGTAGCGTCAACTCGGGACTCGAAATAAAAATGGACAGATCTTACTTTGGAAATATGTCTTTGTCCGTAGCAGGCTCACTGAACCACTCGGATCTCCAACCCGACGCGCTGGGGGAAGTTCACGAGCTGATGTCGTCAGCACCGAGCAGGAAACATGGAACACCCTGCGGCGTCTGGTCTCGTACCCGAAGTCTGCGGGCTCGAATCCCGGGGTGTAGGCGGAGACGCGGCTTTCGATGACCCTGGAATTCATCACACACCAACGTTAGGAACCGCCGTAGATTTGGGAGATAGATTTATAAAATCCTCCCGCACCTACCTGATATATAACCCCTTTAATAACACCAGGAGTGCGCGCAATAGCGAACGAGGAGTGCGCGCAACAGTGCACGAGGAGTGCGCGCAACAGTGCACGAGGAGTGCGCGCAACAGTGCACGAGGAGTGCGCGCAACAGTGCACGAGGAGTGCGCGAAGCAGCGCACCAGGAGTGTGCGCAGTGGCTTACCAGGAGTGCGCGCAGTGGCGCACCAGGAGTGCGCGCAGCGGCGCAACAGGAGTGCGCGCAACAGCATACGAGGAGCGCGCGCAGCAGCATACGAGGAGCGCGCGCAGCAGCGCACCAGGAGTGCGCGCAGCAGCACACGAAGAGTGCGCGTAAGCCCCTGGTCTTGATCTAAACATTCAGTGCCTTCACCATCATTACCGTTTTCTGAGGACAAAGGCAAAAATTATTCAAAAAACCCACTGTATGTAACCGTAACCAAGTACCGTTAATTTGTAAGTTTTTGTTAATCAAACAAGACTACTCGTCCTTCTCAAACATCCAATCCACGAGCTGGCCAATGCTCACGGATTAAAAGTTCAAAATGGAATATGTTACAAACATGCAATTAACCTCGGTATGGGCCCCTACCGAGGGAAAACTACACACAACAAATCTAGGTCACGATCAGAATCTCATTAACAAAAACGAAATGAGGGTAGCGTCAACTCGGGACTCGAAATAAAAATGGACAGATCTTACTTTGGAAATATGTCTTTGTCCGTAGCAGGCTCACTGAACCGCTCGGATCTCCAACCCGACGCGCTGGGGGAAGATCACGAGCTGATGTCGTCAGCACCGAGCAGGAAACATGGAACACCCTGCGGCGTCTGGTCTCGTACCCGAAGTCTGCGGGCTCGAATCCCGGGGTGTGGGCGGAGACGCGGCTTTCGATGACCCTGGAATTTATCATACACCAACGTTAGGAACCGCCGTAGATTTGGGAGATAGATTTATAAAATCCTCCCGCACCTACCTGATATATAACCCTTTTAATAACACCAGGAGTGCGCGCAATAGCGAACGAGGAGTGCGCGCAACAGCGCACGGGGAATGCGCGCAACAGTGCACGAGGAGTGCGCGAAGCAGCGCACCAGGAGTGCGCGCAGTGGCGCACCAGGAGTGCGCGCAGTGGCGCACCAGGAGTGCGCGCAACAGCATACGAGGAGCGCGCGCAGCAGCAAACGAGGAGCGCGCGCAGCAGCATACGAGGAGCGCGCGCAGCAGCGCACCAGGAGTGCGCGCAGCAGCACACGAAGAGTGCGCGTAAGCCCCTGGTCTTGGATCTAAACATTCAGTGCCTTCACCATCATTACCGTTTTCTGAGGACAAAGGCAAAAATTATTCAAAAAACCCACTGTATGTAACCGTAACCAAGTACCGTTAATTTGTAAGTTTTTGTTAATCAAACAAGACTACTCGTCCTTCTCAAACATCCAATCCACGAGCTGGCCAATGCTCACAGATTAAAAGTTCAAAATGGAATATGTTACAAACATGCAATTAACCTCGGTATGGGCCCCTACCGAGGGAAAACTACACACAACAAATCTAGGTCACGATCAGAATCTCATTAACAAAAACGAAATGAGGGTAGCGTCAACTCGGGACTCGAAATAAAAATGGACAGATCTTACTTTGGAAATATGTCTTTGTCCGTAGCAGGCTCACTGAACCACTCGGATCTCCAACCCGACGCGCTGGGGGAAGTTCACGAGCTGATGTCGTCAGCACCGAGCAGGAAACATGGAACACCCTGCGGCGTCTGGTCTCGTACCCGAAGTCTGCGGGCTCGAATCCCGGGGTGTAGGCGGAGACGCGGCTTTCGATGACCCTGGAATTCATCACACACCAACGTTAGGAACCGCCGTAGATTTGGGAGATAGATTTATAAAATCCTCCCGCACCTACCTGATATATAACCCCTTTAATAACACCAGGAGTGCGCGCAATAGCGAACGAGGAGTGCGCGCAACAGTGCACGAGGAGTGCGCGCAACAGTGCACGAGGAGTGCGCGCAACAGTGCACGAGGAGTGCGCGCAACAGTGCACGAGGAGTGCGCGAAGCAGCGCACCAGGAGTGTGCGCAGTGGCTTACCAGGAGTGCGCGCAGTGGCGCACCAGGAGTGCGTGCAGCGGCGCAACAGGAGTGCGCGCAACAGCATACGAGGAGCGCGCGCAGCAGCATACGAGGAGCGCGCGCAGCAGCGCACCAGGAGTGCGCGCAGCAGCACACGAAGAGTGCGCGTAAGCCCCTGGTCTTGATCTAAACATTCAGTGCCTTCACCATCATTACCGTTTTCTGAGGACAAAGGCAAAAATTATTCAATAAACCCACTGTATGTAACCGTAACCAAGTACCGTTAATTTGTAAGTTTTTGTTAATCAAACAAGACTACTCGTCCTTCTCAAACATCCAATCCACGAGCTGGCCAATGCTCACGGATTAAAAGTTCAAAATGGAATATGTTACAAACATGCAATTAACCTCGGTATGGGCCCCTACCGAGGGAAAACTACCCACAACAAATCTAGGTCACGATCAGAATCTCATTAACAAAAACGAAATGAAGGTAGCGTCAACTCGGGACTCGAAATAAAAATGGACAGATCTTACTTTGGAAATATGTCTTTGTCCGTAGCAGGCTCACTGAACCGCTCGGATCTCCAACCCGACGCGCTGGGGGAAGTTCACGAGCTGATGTCGTCAGCACCGAGCAGGAAACATGGAACATCCTGCGGCGTCTGGTCTTGTACCCGAACTCTGCGGGCTCGAATCCCGGGGTGTGGGCGGAGACGCGGCTTTCGATGACCCTGGAATATATCATACACCAACGTTAGGAACCGCCGTAGATTTGGGAGATAGATTTATAAAATCCTCCCGCACCTACCTGATATATAACCCTTTTAATAAAACCAGGAGTGCGCGCAAGCGCACGAGAAGTGCGTGCAGCAGCACACGAGGAGTGTGCGCAGCAGCGCACCAGGAGTGCGCGTAGCAGCGCACCAGGAGTGCGCGCAGCGGCGCACCAGGAGTGCGCGCAGCAGCGCACCAGGAGTGCGCGCAACAGCACACGAGGAGTGTGCGCAGCAGCATACGAGGATCGCGCGCAGCAGCGCACCAGGAGTGCGCGCAGCAGCACACGAAGAGTGCGCGCAGCAGCGCACCTGGAGTGCGCGCAGTAGCGTACCAGGCGGGCGCGCAACAGCACACGCAGAGTGCGCGTAAGCCCCTGGTCTTGGATCTAAACATTCAGTGCCTTCACCATCATTACCGTTTTCTGAGGACAAAGGCAAATATTATTCAAAAAACCCACTGTATGTAACCGTAACCAAGTACCGTTAATTTGTTAGTTTTTGTTAATCAAACAAGACTACTCGTCCTTCTCAAACATCCAATCCACGAGCTGGCCAATGCTCACGGATTAAAAGTTCAAAATGGAATATGTTACAAACATGCAATAAACCTCGGTATGGGCCCCTACCGAGGGAAAACTACACACAACAAATCTAGGTCACGATCAGAATCTCATTAACAAAAACGAAATGAGGGTAGCGTCAACTCGGGACTCGAAATAAAAATGGACAGATCTTACTTTGGAAATATGTCTTTGTCCGTAGCAGGCTCACTGAACCGCTCGGATCTCCAACCCGACGCGCTGGGGGAAGTTCACGAGCTGATGTTGTCAGCACCGAGCAGGAAACATGGAACACCCTGCGGCGTCTGGTCTCGTACCCGAAGTCTGCGGGCTCGAATCCCGGGGTGTGGGCGGAGACGCGGCTTTCGATGACCCTGGAATTCATCATACACCAACGTTAGGAACCGCCGTAGATTTAGGAGATAGATTTATAAAATCCTCCCGCACCTACCTGATATATAACCCTTTTAATTACACCAGGAGTGCGCGCAGCAGCGCACCAGGAGTGCGCGCAGCAGGAGTGCGCGCAGCAGCACACCAGGAGTGCGCGCAGCAGCACACCAGGAGTAAGCGCAGCAGCGCACCAGGAGTGCGCGCAGCAGCGCACCAGGAGTGCGCGCAGCAGCGTACCAGGAGTGCGCGCAACAGCGCACGGGGAGTGCGCGCAACAGTGCACGAGGAGTGCGCGAAGCAGCGCACCAGGAGTGCGCGCAGCGGCACACTAGGAGTGCGCGCAACAGCATACGAGAAGCGCGCGCAGCAGCATACGAGGAGCGCGCGCAGCAGCGCACCAGGAGTGCGCGCAGCAGCACACGAAGAGTGTGCGCAGCAGCGCACCTGGAGTGTGCGCAGCAGCGCACCTGGAAAGCGCGCAGTAGCGCACCAGGCGGGCGCGCAACAGCACACGAAGAGTGCGCGTAAGCCCCTGGTCTTGGATCTAAACATTCAGTGCCTTCACCATCATTACCGTTTTCTGAGGACAAAGTTAAAAATTATTCAAAAAACCCACTGTATGTAACCGTAACCAAGTACCGTTAATTTGTTAGTTTTTGTTAATCAAACAAGACTACTCGTCCTTCTCAAACATCCAATCCACGAGCTGGCCAATGCTCACAGATTAAAAGTTCAAAATGGAATATGTTACAAACATGCAATAAACCTCGGTTTGGGCCCCTACCGAGGGAAAACTACACACAACAAATCTAGGTCACGATCAGAATCTCATTAACAAAAACGAAATGAGGGTAGCGTCAATTCGGGACTCGAAATAAAAATGGACAGATCTTACTTTGGAAATATTGTCCGTAGCAGGCTCACTGAACAGCTCGGATCTCCAACCCGACGCGCTGGGGGAAGTTCACGAGCTGATGTCGTCAGCACCGAGCAGGAAACATGGAACACCCTGCGGCGTCTGGTCTCGTACCCGAAGTCTGCGGGCTCGAATCCCGGGGTGTGGGCGGAGACGCGGCTTTCGATGACCCTGGAATTCATCATACACCAACGTTAGGAACCGCCGTAGATTTGGGAGATAGATTTATAAAATCCTCCCGCACCTACCTGATATATAACCCTTTTAATAACACCAGGAGTGCGTGCAATAGCGCACGAGGAGTGCGTGCAGCAGCACACGAGGAGTGTGCGCAGCAGCGCACCAGGAGTGCACGCAGCAGCGCACCAGGAGTTCGCGCAGCAGCGCACCAGGAGTGCGCGCAGCAGCGCACCAGGAGTGCGCGCAACAATATACGAGGAGCGCGCGCAGCAGCATACGAGGATCGCGCGCAGCAGCACACCAGGAGTGCGCGCAGCAGCACACGAAGAGTGCGCGCAGCAGCGCACCTGGAGTGCGCGCAGTAGTGCACCAGGCGGGCGCGCAACAGCACACGAAGAGTGCGCGTAAGCCCCTGGTCTTGGATCTATACATTCAGTGCCTTCACCATCATTACCGTTTTCTGAGGACAAAGGCAAAAATTATTCAAAAAACCCACTGTATGTAATCGTAACCAAGTACCGTTAATTTGTTAGTTTTTGTTAATCAAACAAGACTACTCGTCCTTCTCAAACATCCAATCCACGAGCTGGCCAATGCTCACGGATTAAAAGTTCAAAATGGAATATGTTACAAACATGCAATAAACCTCTGTATGGGCCCCTACCGAGGGAAAACTACACAACAAATCTAGGTCACGATCAGAATCTCATTAACAAAAACGAAATGAGGGTAGCGTCAACTCGGGACTCGAAATAAAAATGGACAGATCTTACTTTGGAAATATGTCTTTGTCCGTAGCAGGCTCACTGAACCGCTCGGATCTCCAACCCGACGCGCTGGGGGAAGTTCACGAGCTGATGTCGTCAGCATTGAGCAGGATACATGGAACACCCTGCGGCGTCTGGTCTCGTACCCGAAGTCTGCGGGCTCGAATCCCGGGGTGTGGGCGGAGACGCGGCTTTCGATGACCCTGGAATTCATCATACACCAACGTTAGGAACCGCCGTAGATTTGGGAGATAGATTTATAAAATCCTCCCGCACCTACCTGATATATAACCCTTTTAATAACACCAGGAGTGCGTGCAATAGCGCACGAGGAGTGCGTGCAGCAGCACACGAGGAGTGTGCGCAGCAGCGCACCAGGAGTGCACGCAGCAGCGCACCAGGAGTGCGCGCAGCAGCACACCAGGAGTGCGCGCAGCAGCGCACCAGGAGTGCGCGCAGTAGCGCACCAGGCGGGCGCGCAACAGCACACGAAGAGTGCGCGTAAGCCCCTGGTCTTGGATCTAAACATTCAGTGCCTTCACCATCATTACCGTTTTCTGAGGACACAGTTAAAAATTATTCAAAAAACCCACTGTATGTAACCGTAACCAAGTACCGTTAATTTGTTAGTTTTTGTTAATCAAACAAGACTACTCGTCCTTCTCAAACATCCAATCCACGAGCTGGCCAATGCTCACGGATTAAAAGTTCAAAATGGAATATGTTACAAACATGCAATAAACCTCCGTATGGGCCCCTACCGAGGGAAAACTACACAACAAATCTAGGTCACGATCAAAATCTCATTAACAAAAACGAAATGAGGGTAGCGTCAACTCGGGACTCGAAATAAAAATGGACAGATCTTACTTTGGAAATATGTCTTTGTCCATAGCAGGCTCACTGAACCGCTCGGATCTCCAACCCGACGCGCTGGGAGAATTTCACGAGCTGATGTCGTCAGCATTGAGCAGGAAACATGGAACACCCTGCGGCGTCTGGTCTCGTACCCGAAGTCTGCGGGCTCGAATCCCGGGGTGTGGGCGGAGACGCGGCTTTCGATGACCCTGGAATTCATCATACACCAACGTTAGGAACCGCCGTAGATTTGGGAGATAGATTTATAAAATCCTCCCGCACCTACCTGATATATAACCCTTTTAATAACACCAGGAGTGCACGCAGCAGCGCACCAGGAGTGCGCGCAGCAGCACACCAGGAGTGCGCGCAGCAGCGCACCAGGAGTGCGCGCAACAGCGCACGAGGAGTGCGCGCAACAGTGCACGAGGAGGGCGCGCAACAGCACACGAAGAGTGCGCGTAAGCCCCTGGTCTTGGATCTAAACATTCAGTGCCTTCACCATCATTACCGTTTTCTGAGGACACAGTTAAAAATTATTCAAAAAACCCACTGTATGTAACCGTAACCAAGTACCGTTAATTTGTTAGTTTTTGTTAATCAAACAAGACTACTCGTCCTTCTCAAACATCCAATCAACGAGCTGGCCAATGCTCACGGATTAAAAGTTCAAAATGGAATATGTTATAAACATGCAATAAACCTCGGTATGGGCCCCTACCGAGGGAAAACTACACACAACAAATCTAGGTCACGATCAGAATCTCATTAACAAAAACGAAATGAGGGTAGTGTCAACTCGGGACTCGAAATAAAAATGGACAGATCTTACTTTGGAAATATGTCTTTGTCCGTAGCAGGCTCACTGAACCGCTCGGATCTCCAACCCGACGCGCTGGGGGAAGTTCACGAGCTGATGTCGTCAGCATTGAGCAGGAAACATGGAACACCCTGCGGCGTCTGGTCTCGTACCCGAAGTCTGCGGGCTCGAATCCCGGGGTGTGGGCGGAGACGCGGCTTTCGATGACCCTGGAATTCATCATACACCAACGTTAGGAACCGCCGTAGATTTAGGAGATAGATTTATAAAATCCTCCCGCACCTACCTGATATATAATCCTTTTAATAACACCAGGAGTGCGCGCAATAGCGCACGAGGAGTGCGCGCAGCAGCGCACCAGGAGTGCGCGCAGCAGCACACCAGGAGTGCGCGCAGCAGCACACCAGGAGTGCGCGCAGCAGCGCACCAGGAGTGCGTGCAGCAGCACACCAGGAGTGCGCGCAGCAGCGCACCAGGAGTGCGCGCAGCAGCGCACCAGGAGTGCGCGCAACAGCGCACGGGGAGTGCGCGCAACAGTGCACGAGGAGTGCGCGAAGCGGCGCACCAGGAGTGCGCGCAGTGGCGCACCAGGAGTGCGCGCAGCGGCACACCAGGATTGCGCGCAACAGCATACGAGAAGCGCGCGCAGCAGCATACGAGGAGCGCGCGCAGCAGCGCACCAGGAGTGCGCGCAACAGCACACGAAGAGTGCGCGCAACAGCACACGAAGAGTGCGCGTAAGCCCCTGGTCTTGGATCTAAACATTCAGTGCCTTCACCATCATTACCGTTTTCTGAGGACAAAGTTAAAAATTTTTCAAAAAGTCCACTGTATGTAACCGTAACCAAGTACCGTTAATTTGTTAGTTTTTGTTTATCAAACAAGACTACTCGTCCTTCTCAAACATCCAATCCACGAGCTGGCCAATGCTCACGGATTAAAAGTTCAAAATGGAATATGTTACAAACATGCAATAAACCTCGGTTTGGGCCCCTACCGAGGGAAAACTACACACAACAAATCTAGGTCACGATCAGAATCTCATTAACAAAAACGAAATGTGGGTAGCGTCAATTCGGGACTCGAAATAAAAATGGACAGATCTTACTTTGGAAATATGTCTTTGTCCGTAGCAGGCTCACTGAACAGCTCGGATCTCCAACCCGACGCGCTGGGGGAAGTTCACGAGCTGATGTCGTCAGCACCGAGCAGGAAACATGGAACACCCTGCGGCGTCTGGTCTCGTACCCGAAGTCTGCGGGCTCGAATCCCGGGGTGTGGGCGGAGACGCGGCTTTCGATGACCCTGGAATTCATCATACACCAACGTTAGGAACCGCCGTAGATTTGGGAGATAGATTTATAAAATCCTCCCGCACCTACCTGATATATAACCCTTTTAATAACACCAGGAGTGCGCGCAATAGCGAACGAGGAGTGCGCGAAGCAGCGCACCAGGAGTGCGCGCAGTGGCGCACCAGGAGTGCGCGCAGTGGCGCACCAGGAGTGCGCGCAGTGGCGCACCAGGAGTGCGCGCAGCGGCGCAACAGAAGTGCGCGCAACAGCATACGAGGAGCGCGCGCAGCAGCATACGAGGAGCGCGCGCAGCAGCGCACCAGGAGTGCGCGCAGAAGCACACGAAGAGTGCGCGTAAGCCCCTGGTCTTTCATCTAAACATTCAGTGCCTTTACCATCATTACCGTTTTCTGAGGACAAAGGCAAAAATTATTCAAAAAACCCACTGTATGTAACCGTAACCAAGTACCGTTAATTTGTTAGTTTTTGTTAATCAAACAAATTTACTCGTCCTTCTCAAACATCCAATCCACGAGCTGGCTACCGAGGGAAAACTACACACAACAAATCTAGGTCACGATCAGAATCTCATTAACAAAAACGAAATGAGGGTAGCGTCAACTCGGGACTCGAAATAAAAATGGACAGATCTTACTTTGGAAATATGTCTTTGTCCGTAGCAGGCTCACTGAACCGCTCGGATCTCCAACCCGACGCGCTTGGGGAAGATCACGAGCTGATGTCGTCAGCACCGAGCAGGAAACATGGAACACCCTGCGGCGTCTGGTCTCGTACCCGAAGTCTGCGGGCTCGAATCCCGGGGTGTGGGCGGAGACGCGGCTTTCGATGACCCTGGAATTTATCATACACCAACGTTAGGAACCGCCGTAGATTTGGGAGATAGATTTATAAAATCCTCCCGCACCTACCTGATATATAACCCTTTTAATAACACCAGGAGTGCGCGCAACAGCGCACGGGGAATGCGCGCAACAGTGCACGAGGAGTGCGCGAAGCAGCGCACCAGGAGTGCGCGCAGTGGCGCACCAGGAGTGCGCGCAGTGGCGCACCAGGAGTGCGCGCAACAGCATACGAGGAGCGCGCGCAGCAGCAAACGAGGAGCGCGCGCAGCAGCATACGAGGAGCGCGCGCAGCAGCGCACCAGGAGTGCGCGCAGCAGCACACGAAGAGTGCGCGTAAGCCCCTGGTCTTGGATCTAAACATTCAGTGCCTTCACCATCATTACCGCTTTCTGAGGACAAAGGCAAAAATTATTCAAAAAACCCACTGTATGTAACCGTAACCAAGTACCGTTAATTTGTTAGTTTTTGTTAATCAAACAAGACTACTCGTCCTTCTCAAACATCCAATCCACGAGCTGGCCAATGCTCACAGATTAAAAGTTCAAAATGGAATATGTTACAAACATGCAATTAACCTCGGTATGGGCCCCTACCGAGGGAAAACTACACACAACAAATCTAGGTCACGATCAGAATCCCATTAACAAAAACGAAATGAGGGTAGCGTCAACTCGGGACTCGAAATAAAAATGGACAGATCTTACTTTGGAAATATGTCTTTGTCCGTAGCAGGCTCACTGAACCACTCGGATCTCCAACCCGACGCGCTGGGGGAAGTTCACGAGCTGATGTCGTCAGCACCGAGCAGGAAACATGGAACACCCTGCGGCGTCTGGTCTCGTACCCGAAGTCTGCGGGCTCGAATCCCGGGGTGTAGGCGGAGACGCGGCTTTCGATGACCCTGGAATTCATCATACACCAACGTTAGGAACCGCCGTAGATTTGGGAGATAGATTTATAAAATCCTCCCGCACCTACCTGATATATAACCCCTTTAATAACACCAGGAGTGCGCGCAATAGCGAACGAGGAGTGCGCGCAACAGTGCACGAGGAGTGCGCGCAACAGTGCACGAGGAGTGCGCGCAACAGTGCACGAGGAGTGCGCGCAACAGTGCACGAGGAGTGCGCGAAGCAGCGCACCAGGAGTGTGCGCAGTGGCGCACCAGGAGTGCGCGCAACAGCATACGAGGAGCGCGCGCAGCAGCATTCGAGGAGCGCGCGCAGCAGCGCACCAGGAGTGCGCGCAGCAGCGCACCAGGAGTGCGCGCAGCAGCACACGAAGAGTGCGCGTAAGCCCCTGGTCTTGGATCTAAACATTCAGTGCCTTCACCATCATTTCCGTTTTCTGAGGACAAAGGCAAAAATTATTCAAAAAACCCACTGTATGTAACCGTAACCAAGTACCGTTAATTTGTAAGTTTTTGTTAATCAAACAAGACTACTCGTTCTTCTCAAACATCCAATCCACGAGCTGGCCAATGCTCACGGATTAAAAGTTCAAAATGGAATATGTTACAAACATGTAATTAACCTCGGTATGGGCCCCTACCGAGGGAAAACTACACACAACAAATCTAGGTCACGATCAGAATCTCATTAACAAAAACGAAATGAAGGTAGCGTCAACTCGGGACTCGAAATAAAAATGGACAGATCTTACTTTGGAAATATGTCTTTGTCCGTAGCAGGCTCACTGAACCGCTCGGATCTCCAACCCGACGCGCTGGGGGAAGTTCACGAGCTGATGTCGTCAGCACCGAGCAGGAAATATGGAACATCCTGCGGCGTCTGGTCTTGTACCCGAACTCTGCGGGCTCGAATCCCGGGGTGTGGGCGGAGACGCGGCTTTCGATGACCCTGGAATTCATCATACACCAACGTTAGGAACCGCCGTAGATTTAGGAGATAGATTTATAAAATCCTCCCGCACCTACCTGATATATAACCCTTTTAATAACACCAGGAGTGCGCGCAAGCGCACGAGAAGTGCGTGCAGCAGCACACGAGGAGTGTGCGCAGCAGCGCACCAGGAGTGCGCGTAGCAGCGCACCAGGAGTGCGCGCAGCGGCGCACCAGGAGTGCGCGCAGCAGCGCACCAGGAGTGCGCGCAACAGCATACGAGGAGCGCGCGCAGCAGCATACGAGGATCGCGCGCAGCAGCGCACCAGGAGTGCGCGCAGCAGCACACGAAGAGTGCGCGCAGCAGCGCACCTGGAGTGCGCGCAGTAGCGTACCAGGCGGGCGCGCAACAGCACACGCAGAGTGCGCGTAAGCCCCTGGTCTTGGATCTAAACATTCAGTGCCTTCACCATCATTACCGTTTTCTGAGGACAATGGCAAATATTATTCAAAAAACGCACTGTATGTAACCGTAACCAAGTACCGTTAATTTGTTAGTTTTTGTTAATCAAACAAGACTACTCGTCCTTCTCAAACATCCAATCCACGAGCTGGCCAATGCTCACGGATTAAAAGTTCAAAATGGAATATGTTACAAACATGCAATAAACCTCGGTATGGGCCCCTACCGAGGGAAAACTACACACAACAAATCTAGGTCACGATCAGAATCTCATTAACAAAAACGAAATGAGGGTAGCGTCAACTCGGGACTCGAAATAAAAATGGACAGATCTTACTTTGGAAATATGTCTTTGTCCGTAGCAGGCTCACTGAACCGCTCGGATCTCCAACCCGACGCGCTGGGGGAAGTTCACGAGCTGATGTTGTCAGCACCGAGCAGGAAACATGGAACACCCTGCGGCGTCTGGTCTCGTACCCGAAGTCTGCGGGCTCGAATCCCGGGGTGTGGGCGGAGACGCGGCTTTCGATGACCCTGGAATTCATCATACACCAACGTTAGGAACCGCCGTAGATTTAGGAGATAGATTTATAAAATCCTCCCGCACCTACCTGATATATAACCCTTTTAATTACACCAGGAGTGCGCGCAGCAGCGCACCAGGAGTGCGCGCAGCAGGAGTGCGCGCAGCAGCACACCAGGAGTGCGCGCAGCAGCACACCAGGAGTAAGCGCAGCAGCGCACCAGGAGTGCGCGCAGCAGCGCACCAGGAGTGCGCGCAGCAGCGTACCAGGAGTGCGCGCAACAGCGCACGGGGAGTGCGCGCAACAGTGCACGAGGAGTGCGCGAAGCAGCGCACCAGGAGTGCGCGCAGCGGCACACCAGGAGTGCGCGCTACAGCATACGAGAAGCGCGCGCAGCAGCATACGAGGAGCGCGCGCAGCAGCGCACCAGGAGTGCGCGCAGCAGCACACGAAGAGTGTGCGCAGCAGCGCACCTGGAGTGTGCGCAGCAGCGCACCTGGAAAGCGCGCAGTAGCGCGCAGTAGCGCACCAGGCGGGCGCGCAACAGCACACGAAGAGTGCGCGTAAGCCCCTGGTCTTGGATCTAAACATTCAGTGCCTTCACCATCATTACCGTTTTCTGAGGACAAGGTTAAAAATTATTCAAAAAACCCACTGTATGTAACCGTAACCAAGTACCGTTAATTTGTTAGTTTTTGTTAATCAAACAAGACTACTCGTCCTTCTCAAACATCCAATCCACGAGCTGGCCAATGCTTACGGATTAAAAGTTCAAAATGGAATATGTTACAAACATGCAATAAACCTCGGTTTGGGCCCCTACCGAGGGAAAACTACACACAACAAATCTAGGTCACGATCAGAATCTCATTAACAAAAACGAAATGAGGGTAGTGTCAACTCGGGACTCGAAATAAAAATGGACAGATCTTACTTTGGAAATATGTCTTTGTCCGTAGCAGGCTCACTGAACAGCTCGGATCTCCAACCCGACGCGCTGGGGGAAGTTCACGAGCTGATGTCGTCAGCATTGAGCAGGAAACATGGAACACCCTGCGGCGTCTGGTCTCGTACCCGAAGTCTGCGGGCTCGAATCCCGGGGTGTGGGCGGAGACGCGGCTTTCGATGACCCTGGAATTCATCATACACCAACGTTAGGAACCGCCGTAGATTTGGGAGATAGATTTATAAAATCCTCCCGCACCTACCTGATATATAACCCTTTTAATAACACCAGGAGTGCGTGCAATAGCGCACGAGGAGTGCGTGCAGCAGCACACGAGGAGTGTGCGCAGCAGCGCACCAGGAGTGCACGCAGCAGCGCACCAGGAGTGCGCGCAGCAGCGCACCAGGAGTGCGCGCAACAATATACGAGGAGCGCGCGCAGCAGCATACGAGGATCGCGCGCAGCAGCGCACCAGGAGTGCGCGCAGCAGCACACGAAGAGTGCGCGCAGCAGCGCACCTGGAGTGCGCGCAGTAGTGCACCAGGCGGGCGCGCAACAGCACACGAAGAGTGCGCGTAAGCCCCTGGTCTTGGATCTATACATTCAGTGCCTTCACCATCATTACCGTTTTCTGAGGACAAAGGCAAAAATTATTCAAAAAACCCACTGTATGTAATCGTAACCAAGTACCGTTAATTTGTTAGTTTTTGTTAATCAAACAAGACTACTCGTCCTTCTCAAACATCCAATCCACGAGCTGGCCAATGCTAACGGATTAAAAGTTCAAAATGGAATATGTTACAAACATGCAATAAACCTCTGTATGGGCCCCTACCGAGGGAAAACTACACAACAAATCTAGGTCACGATCAGAATCTCATTAACAAAAACGAAATGAGGGTAGCGTCAACTCGGGACTCGAAATAAAAATGGACAGATCTTACTTTGGAAATATGTCTTTGTCCGTAGCAGGCTCACTGAACCGCTCGGATCTCCAACCCGACGCGCTGGGGGAAGTTCACGAGCTGATGTCGTCAGCATTGAGCAGGAAACATGGAACACCCTGCGGCGTCTGGTCTCGTACCCGAAGTCTGCGGGCTCGAATCCCGGGGTGTGGGCGGAGACGCGGCTTTCGATGACCCTGGAATTCATCATACACCAACGTTAGGAACCGCCGTAGATTTGGGAGATAGATTTATAAAATCCTCCCGCACCTACCTGATATATAACCCTTTTAATAACACCAGGAGTGCGTGCAATAGCGCACGAGGAGTGCGTGCAGCAGCACACGAGGAGTGTGCGCAGCAGCGCACCAGGAGTGCACGCAACAGCGCACCAGGAGTGCGCGCAGCAGCACACCAGGAGTGCGCGCAGCAGCGCACCAGGAGTGCGCGCAGTAGCGCACCAGGCGGGCGCGCAACAGCACATGAAGAGTGCGCGTAAGCCCCTGGTCTTGGATCTAAACATTCAGTGCCTTCACCATCATTACCGTTTTCTGAGGACACAGTTAAAAATTATTCAAAAAACCCACTGTATGTAACCGTAACCAAGTACCGTTAATTTGTTAGTTTTTGTTAATCAAACAAGACTACTCGTCCTTCTCAAACATCCAATCAACGAGCTGGCCAATGCTCACGGATTAAAAGTTCAAAATGGAATATGTTACAAACATGCAATAAACCTCCGTATGGGCCCCTACCGAGGGAAAACTACACAACAAATCTAGGTCACGATCAGAATCTCATTAACAAAAACGAAATGAGGGTAGCGTCAACTCGGGACTCGAAATAAAAATGGACAGATCTTACTTTGGAAATATGTCTTTGTCCATAGCAGGCTCACTGAACCGCTCGGATCTCCAACCCGACGCGCTGGGAGAATTTCACGAGCTGATGTCGTCAGCATTGAGCAGGAAACATGGAACACCCTGCGGCGTCTGGTCTCGTACCCGAAGTCTGCGGGCTCGAATCCCGGGGTGTGGGCGGAGACGCGGCTTTCGATGACCCTGGAATTCATCATACACCAACGTTAGGAACCGCCGTAGATTTGGGAGATAGATTTATAAAATCCTCCCGCACCTACCTGATATATAACCCTTTTAATAACACCAGGAATGCACGCAGCAGCGCACCAGGAGTGCGCGCAGCAGCACACCAGGAGTGCGCGCAGCAGCGCACCAGGAGTGCGCGCAACAGCGCACGAGGAGTGCGCGCAACAGTGCACGAGGAGGGCGCGCAACAGCACACGAAGAGTGCGCGTAAGCCCCTGGTCTTGGATCTAAACATTCAGTGCCTTCACCATCATTACCGTTTTCTGAGGACACAGTTAAAAATTATTCAAAAAACCTACTGTATGTAACCGTAACCAAGTACCGTTAATTTGTTAGTTTTTGTTAATCAAACAAGACTACTCGTCCTTCTCAAACATCCAATCCACGAGCTGGCCAATGCTCACGGATTAAAAGTTCAAAATGGAATATGTTATAAACATGCAATAAACCTCGGTATGGGCCCCTACCGAGGGAAAACTACACAAAACAAATCTAGGTCACGATCAGAATCTCATTAACAAAAACGAAATGAGGGTAGTGTCAACTCGGGACTCGAAATAAAAATGGACAGATCTTACTTTGGAAATATGTCTTTGTCCGTAGCAGGCTCACTGAACCGCTCGGATCTCCAACCCGACGCGCTGGGGGAAGTTCACGAGCTGATGTCGTCAGCATTGAGCAGGAAACATGGAACACCCTGCGGCGTCTGGTCTCGTACCCGAAGTCTGCGGGCTCGAATCCCGGGGTGTGGGCGGAGACGCGGCTTTCGATGACCCTGGAATTCATCATACACCAACGTTAGGAACCGCCGTAGATTTGGGAGATAGATTTATAAAATCCTCCCGCACCTACCTGATATATAACCCTTTTAATAACACCAGGAGTGCGTGCAATAGCGCACGAGGAGTGCGTGCAGCAGCACACGAGGAGTGTGCGCAGCAGCGCACCAGGAGTGCACGCAACAGCGCACCAGGAGTGCGCGCAGCAGCACACCAGGAGTGCGCGCAGCAGCGCACCAGGAGTGCGCGCAGTAGCGCACCAGGCGGGCGCGCAACAGCACACGAAGAGTGCGCGTAAGCCCCTGGTCTTGGATCTAAACATTCAGTGCCTTCACCATCATTACCGTTTTCTGAGGACACAGTTAAAAATTATTCAAAAAACCCACTGTATGTAACCGTAACCAAGTACCGTTAATTTGTTAGTTTTTGTTAATCAAACAAGACTACTCGTCCTTCTCAAACATCCAATCCACGAGCTGGCCAATGCTCACGGATTAAAAGTTCAAAATGGAATATGTTACAAACATGCAATAAACCTCCGTATGGGCCCCTACCGAGGGAAAACTACACAACAAATCTAGGTCACGATCAGAATCTCATTAACAAAAACGAAATGAGGGTAGCGTCAACTCGGGACTCGAAATAAAAATGGACAGATCTTACTTTGGAAATATGTCTTTGTCCATAGCAGGCTCACTGAACCGCTCGGATCTCCAACCCGACGCGCTGGGAGAATTTCACGAGCTGATGTCGTCAGCATTGAGCAGGAAACATGGAACACCCTGCGGCGTCTGGTCTCGTACCCGAAGTCTGCGGGCTCGAATCCCGGGGTGTGGGCGGAGACGCGGCTTTCGATGACCCTGGAATTCATCATACACCAACGTTAGGAACCGCCGTAGATTTGGGAGATAGATTTATAAAATCCTCCCGCACCTACCTGATATATAACCCTTTTAATAACACCAGGAATGCACGCAGCAGCGCACCAGGAGTGCGCGCAGCAGCACACCAGGAGTGCGCGCAGCAGCGCACCAGGAGTGCGCGCAACAGCGCACGAGGAGTGCGCGCAACAGTGCACGAGGAGGGCGCGCAACAGCACACGAAGAGTGCGCGTAAGCCCCTGGTCTTGGATCTAAACATTCAGTGCCTTCACCATCATTACCGTTTTCTGAGGACACAGTTAAAAATTATTCAAAAAACCCACTGTATGTAACCGTAACCAAGTACCGTTAATTTGTTAGTTTTTGTATATCAAACAAGACTACTCGTCCTTCTCAAACATCCAATCCACGAGCTGGCCAATGCTCACGGATTAAAAGTTCAAAATGGAATATGTTACAAACATGCAATAAACCTCGGTATGGGCCCCTACCGAGGGAAAACTACACACAACAAATCTAGGTCACGATCAGAATCTCATTAACAAAAACGAAATGAGGGTAGTGTCAACTCGGGACTCGAAATAAAAATGGACAGATCTTACTTTGGAAATATGTCTTTGTCCGTAGCAGGCTCACTGAACCGCTCGGATCTCCAACCCGACGCGCTGGGGGAAGTTCACGAGCTGATGTCGTCAGCATTGAGCAGGAAACATGGAACACCCTGCGGCGTCTGGTCTCGTACCCGAAGTCTGCGGGCTCGAATCCCGGGGTGTGGGCGGAGACGCGGCTTTCGATGACCCTGGAATTCATCATACACCAACGTTAGGAACCGCCGTAGATTTAGGAGATAGATTTATAAAATCCTCCCGCACCTACCTGATATATAACCCTTTTAATTACACCAGGAGTGCGCGCAGCAGCGCACCAGGAGTGCGCGCAGCAGGAGTGCGCGCAGCAGCACACCAGGAGTGCGCGCAGCAGCACACCAGGAGTAAGCGCAGCAGCGCACCAGGAGTGCGCGCAGCAGCGCACCAGGAGTGCGCGCAGCAGCGTACCAGGAGTGCGCGCAACAGCGCACGGGGAGTGCGCGCAACAGTGCACGAGGAGTGCGCGAAGCAGCGCACCAGGAGTGCGCGCAGCGGCACACCAGGAGTGCGCGCTACAGCATACGAGAAGCGCGCGCAGCAGCATACGAGGAGCGCGCGCAGCAGCGCACCAGGAGTGCGCGCAGCAGCACACGAAGAGTGTGCGCAGCAGCGCACCTGGAGTGTGCGCAGCAGCGCACCTGGAAAGCGCGCAGTAGCGCGCAGTAGCGCACCAGGCGGGCGCGCAACAGCACACGAAGAGTGCGCGTAAGCCCCTGGTCTTGGATCTAAACATTCAGTGCCTTCACCATCATTACCGTTTTCTGAGGACAAGGTTAAAAATTATTCAAAAAACCCACTGTATGTAACCGTAACCAAGTACCGTTAATTTGTTAGTTTTTGTTAATCAAACAAGACTACTCGTCCTTCTCAAACATCCAATCCACGAGCTGGCCAATGCTTACGGATTAAAAGTTCAAAATGGAATATGTTACAAACATGCAATAAACCTCGGTTTGGGCCCCTACCGAGGGAAAACTACACACAACAAATCTAGGTCACGATCAGAATCTCATTAACAAAAACGAAATGAGGGTAGTGTCAACTCGGGACTCGAAATAAAAATGGACAGATCTTACTTTGGAAATATGTCTTTGTCCGTAGCAGGCTCACTGAACAGCTCGGATCTCCAACCCGACGCGCTGGGGGAAGTTCACGAGCTGATGTCGTCAGCATTGAGCAGGAAACATGGAACACCCTGCGGCGTCTGGTCTCGTACCCGAAGTCTGCGGGCTCGAATCCCGGGGTGTGGGCGGAGACGCGGCTTTCGATGACCCTGGAATTCATCATACACCAACGTTAGGAACCGCCGTAGATTTGGGAGATAGATTTATAAAATCCTCCCGCACCTACCTGATATATAACCCTTTTAATAACACCAGGAGTGCGTGCAATAGCGCACGAGGAGTGCGTGCAGCAGCACACGAGGAGTGTGCGCAGCAGCGCACCAGGAGTGCACGCAGCAGCGCACCAGGAGTGCGCGCAGCAGCGCACCTGGAGTGTGCGCAGCAGCGCACCTGGAAAGCGCGCAGTAGCGCGCAGTAGCGCACCAGGCAGGCGCGCAACAGCACACGAAGAGTGCGCGTAAGCCCCTGGTCTTGGATCTAAACATTCAGTGCCTTCACCATCATTACCGTTTTCTGAGGACAAGGTTAAAAATTATTCAAAAAACCCACTGTATGTAACCGTAACCAAGTACCGTTAATTTGTTAGTTTTTGTTAATCAAACAAGACTACTCGTCCTTCTCAAACATCCAATCCACGAGCTGGCCAATGCTTACGGATTAAAAGTTCAAAATGGAATATGTTACAAACATGCAATAAACCTCGGTTTGGGCCCCTACCGAGGGAAAACTACACACAACAAATCTAGGTCACGATCAGAATCTCATTAACAAAAACGAAATGAGGGTAGTGTCAACTCGGGACTCGAAATAAAAATGGACAGATCTTACTTTGGAAATATGTCTTTGTCCGTAGCAGGCTCACTGAACAGCTCGGATCTCCAACCCGACGCGCTGGGGGAAGTTCACGAGCTGATGTCGTCAGCATTGAGCAGGAAACATGGAACACCCTGCGGCGTCTGGTCTCGTACCCGAAGTCTGCGGGCTCGAATCCCGGGGTGTGGGCGGAGACGCGGCTTTCGATGACCCTGGAATTCATCATACACCAACGTTAGGAACCGCCGTAGATTTGGGAGATAGATTTATAAAATCCTCCCGCACCTACCTGATATATAACCCTTTTAATAACACCAGGAGTGCGTGCAATAGCGCACGAGGAGTGCGTGCAGCAGCACACGAGGAGTGTGCGCAGCAGCGCACCAGGAGTGCACGCAGCAGCGCACCAGGAGTGCGCGCAGCAGCGCACCAGGAGTGCGCGCAACAATATACGAGGAGCGCGCGCAGCAGCATACGAGGATCGCGCGCAGCAGCGCACCAGGAGTGCGCGCAGCAGCACACGAAGAGTGCGCGCAGCAGCGCACCTGGAGTGCGCGCAGTAGTGCACCAGGCGGGCGCGCAACAGCACACGAAGAGTGCGCGTAAGCCCCTGGTCTTGGATCTATACATTCAGTGCCTTCACCATCATTACCGTTTTCTGAGGACAAAGGCAAAAATTATTCAAAAAACCCACTGTATGTAATCGTAACCAAGTACCGTTAATTTGTTAGTTTTTGTTAATCAAACAAGACTACTCGTCCTTCTCAAACATCCAATCCACGAGCTGGCCAATGCTAACGGATTAAAAGTTCAAAATGGAATATGTTACAAACATGCAATAAACCTCTGTATGGGCCCCTACCGAGGGAAAACTACACAACAAATCTAGGTCACGATCAGAATCTCATTAACAAAAACGAAATGAGGGTAGCGTCAACTCGGGACTCGAAATAAAAATGGACAGATCTTACTTTGGAAATATGTCTTTGTCCGTAGCAGGCTCACTGAACCGCTCGGATCTCCAACCCGACGCGCTGGGGGAAGTTCACGAGCTGATGTCGTCAGCATTGAGCAGGAAACATGGAACACCCTGCGGCGTCTGGTCTCGTACCCGAAGTCTGCGGGCTCGAATCCCGGGGTGTGGGCGGAGACGCGGCTTTCGATGACCCTGGAATTCATCATACACCAACGTTAGGAACCGCCGTAGATTTGGGAGATAGATTTATAAAATCCTCCCGCACCTACCTGATATATAACCCTTTTAATAACACCAGGAGTGCGTGCAATAGCGCACGAGGAGTGCGTGCAGCAGCACACGAGGAGTGTGCGCAGCAGCGCACCAGGAGTGCACGCAACAGCGCACCAGGAGTGCGCGCAGCAGCACACCAGGAGTGCGCGCAGCAGCGCACCAGGAGTGCGCGCAGTAGCGCACCAGGCGGGCGCGCAACAGCACATGAAGAGTGCGCGTAAGCCCCTGGTCTTGGATCTAAACATTCAGTGCCTTCACCATCATTACCGTTTTCTGAGGACACAGTTAAAAATTATTCAAAAAACCCACTGTATGTAACCGTAACCAAGTACCGTTAATTTGTTAGTTTTTGTTAATCAAACAAGACTACTCGTCCTTCTCAAACATCCAATCAACGAGCTGGCCAATGCTCACGGATTAAAAGTTCAAAATGGAATATGTTACAAACATGCAATAAACCTCCGTATGGGCCCCTACCGAGGGAAAACTACACAACAAATCTAGGTCACGATCAGAATCTCATTAACAAAAACGAAATGAGGGTAGCGTCAACTCGGGACTCGAAATAAAAATGGACAGATCTTACTTTGGAAATATGTCTTTGTCCATAGCAGGCTCACTGAACCGCTCGGATCTCCAACCCGACGCGCTGGGAGAATTTCACGAGCTGATGTCGTCAGCATTGAGCAGGAAACATGGAACACCCTGCGGCGTCTGGTCTCGTACCCGAAGTCTGCGGGCTCGAATCCCGGGGTGTGGGCGGAGACGCGGCTTTCGATGACCCTGGAATTCATCATACACCAACGTTAGGAACCGCCGTAGATTTGGGAGATAGATTTATAAAATCCTCCCGCACCTACCTGATATATAACCCTTTTAATAACACCAGGAATGCACGCAGCAGCGCACCAGGAGTGCGCGCAGCAGCACACCAGGAGTGCGCGCAGCAGCGCACCAGGAGTGCGCGCAACAGCGCACGAGGAGTGCGCGCAACAGTGCACGAGGAGGGCGCGCAACAGCACACGAAGAGTGCGCGTAAGCCCCTGGTCTTGGATCTAAACATTCAGTGCCTTCACCATCATTACCGTTTTCTGAGGACACAGTTAAAAATTATTCAAAAAACCTACTGTATGTAACCGTAACCAAGTACCGTTAATTTGTTAGTTTTTGTTAATCAAACAAGACTACTCGTCCTTCTCAAACATCCAATCCACGAGCTGGCCAATGCTCACGGATTAAAAGTTCAAAATGGAATATGTTATAAACATGCAATAAACCTCGGTATGGGCCCCTACCGAGGGAAAACTACACAAAACAAATCTAGGTCACGATCAGAATCTCATTAACAAAAACGAAATGAGGGTAGTGTCAACTCGGGACTCGAAATAAAAATGGACAGATCTTACTTTGGAAATATGTCTTTGTCCGTAGCAGGCTCACTGAACCGCTCGGATCTCCAACCCGACGCGCTGGGGGAAGTTCACGAGCTGATGTCGTCAGCATTGAGCAGGAAACATGGAACACCCTGCGGCGTCTGGTCTCGTACCCGAAGTCTGCGGGCTCGAATCCCGGGGTGTGGGCGGAGACGCGGCTTTCGATGACCCTGGAATTCATCATACACCAACGTTAGGAACCGCCGTAGATTTGGGAGATAGATTTATAAAATCCTCCCGCACCTACCTGATATATAACCCTTTTAATAACACCAGGAGTGCGTGCAATAGCGCACGAGGAGTGCGTGCAGCAGCACACGAGGAGTGTGCGCAGCAGCGCACCAGGAGTGCACGCAACAGCGCACCAGGAGTGCGCGCAGCAGCACACCAGGAGTGCGCGCAGCAGCGCACCAGGAGTGCGCGCAGTAGCGCACCAGGCGGGCGCGCAACAGCACACGAAGAGTGCGCGTAAGCCCCTGGTCTTGGATCTAAACATTCAGTGCCTTCACCATCATTACCGTTTTCTGAGGACACAGTTAAAAATTATTCAAAAAACCCACTGTATGTAACCGTAACCAAGTACCGTTAATTTGTTAGTTTTTGTTAATCAAACAAGACTACTCGTCCTTCTCAAACATCCAATCCACGAGCTGGCCAATGCTCACGGATTAAAAGTTCAAAATGGAATATGTTACAAACATGCAATAAACCTCGGTATGGGCCCCTACCGAGGGAAAACTACACACAACAAATCTAGGTCACGATCAGAATCTCATTAACAAAAACGAAATGAGGGTAGTGTCAACTCGGGACTCGAAATAAAAATGGACAGATCTTACTTTGGAAATATGTCTTTGTCCGTAGCAGGCTCACTGAACCGCTCGGATCTCCAACCCGACGCGCTGGGGGAAGTTCACGAGCTGATGTCGTCAGCATTGAGCAGGAAACATGGAACACCCTGCGGCGTCTGGTCTCGTACCCGAAGTCTGCGGGCTCGAATCCCGGGGTGTGGGCGGAGACGCGGCTTTCGATGACCCTGGAATTCATCATACACCAACGTTAGGAACCGCCGTAGATTTAGGAGATAGATTTATAAAATCCTCCTGCACCTACCTGATATATAACCCTTTTAATAACACCAGGAGTGCGCGCAATAGCGCACGAGAAGTGCGCGCAACAGCATACGAGGAGCGCGCGCAGCAGCATACGAGGAGCGCGCGCAGCAGCGCACCAGGAGTGCGCGCAGCAGCACACGAAGAGTGTGCGTAGCAGCGCACCTGGAGTGCGCGCAGTAGCGCACCAGGCGGGCGCGCAACAGCACACGAAGAGAGCGCGTAAGCCCCTGGTCTTGGATCTTAACATACAGTGCCTTCACCATCATTACCGTTTTCTGAGGACAAAGTTAAAAATTATTCAAAAAACCCACTGTATGTAACCGTAACCAAGTACCGTTAATTTGTTAGTTTGTGTTAATCAAACAAGACTACTCGTCCTTCTCAAACATCCAATCCACGAGCTGGCCAATGCTCACTGATTAAAAGTTCAAAATGGAATATGTTACAAACATGCAATAAACCTCGGTATGGGCCCCTACCGAGGGAAAACTACACACAACAAATCTAGGTCACGATCAGAATCTCATTAACAAAAACGAAATGAGGGTAGCGTCAACTCGGGACTCGAAATAAAAATGGACAGATCTTACTTTGGAAATATGTCTTTGTCCGTAGCAGGCTCACTGAAGCGCTCGGATCTCCAACCCGACGCGCTGGGGGAAGTTCACGAGCTGATGTTGTCAGCACCGAGCAGGAAACATGGAACACCCTGCGGCGTCTGGTCTCGTACCCAAAGTCTGCGGGCTCGAATCCCGGGGTGTGGGCGGAGACGCGGCTTTCGATGACCCTGGAATTCATCATACACCAACGTTAGGAACCGCCGTAGATTTAGGAGATAGATTTATAAAATCCTCCCGCACCTACCTGATATATAATCCTTTTAATAACACCAGGAGTGCGCGCAATAGCGCACGAGGAGTGCGCGCAGCAGCGCACCAGGAGTGCGCGCAGCAGCACACCAGGAGTGCGCGCAGCAGCACACCAGGAGTGCGCGCAGCAGCACACCAGGAGTGCGCGCAGCAGCGCACCAGGAGTTTGCGCAGCAGCGCACCAGGAGTGCGCGCAACAGCGCACGGGGAGTGCGCGCAACAGTGCACGAGGAGTGCGCGAAGCAGCGCACCAGGAGAGCGCGCAGTGGCGCACCAGGAGTGCTTGCAGCGGCACACCAGGAGTGCGCGCAACAGCATACAAGAAGCGCGCGCAGCAGCATACGAGGAGCGCGCGCAGCAGCGCACCAGGAGTGCGCGCAGCAGCACACGAAGAGTGTGCGCAGCAGCGCACCTGGAGTGTGCGCAGCAGCGCACCTGGAGTGCGCGCAGTAGCGCACCAGGCGGGCGCGCAACAGCACACGAAGAGTGCGCGTAAGCCCCTGGTCTTGGATCTAAACATTCAGTGCCTTCACCATCATTACCGTTTTCTGAGGACAAAGTTAAAAATTATTCAAAAAACCCACTGTATGTAACCGTAACCAAGTACCGTTAATTTGTTAGTTTTTGTTAATCAAACAAGACTACTCGTCCTTCTCAAACATCCAATCCACGAGCTGGCCAATGCTCACGGATTAAAAGTTCAAAATGGAATATGTTACAAACATGCAATAAACCTCGGTTTGGGCCCCTACCGAGGGAAAACTACACACAACAAATCTAGGTCACGATCAGAATCTCATTAACAAAAACGAAATGTGGGTAGCGTCAATTCGGGACTCGAAATAAAAATGGACAGATCTTACTTTGGAAATATGTCTTTGTCCGTAGCAGGCTCACTGAACAGCTCGGATCTCCAACCCAACGCGCTGGGGGAAGTTCACGAGCTGATGTCGTCAGCACCGAGCAGGAAACATGGAACACCCTGCGGCGTCTGGTCTCGTACCCGAAGTCTGCGGGCTCGAATCCCGGGGTGTGGGCGGAGACGCGGCTTTCGATGACCCTGGAATTCATCATACACCAACGTTAGGAACCGCCGTAGATTTGGGAGATAGATTTATAAAATCCTCCCGCACCTACCTGATATATAACCATTTTAATAACACCAGGAGTGCGCGCAATAGCGAACGAGGAGTGCGCGCAACAGCGCACGGGGAGTGCGCGCAACAGTGCACGAGGAGTGCGCGAAGCAGCGCACCAGGAGTGCGCGCAGTGGCGCACCAGGAGTGCGCGCAGCGACGCACCAGGAGTGCGCGTAACAGCATACGAGGAGCGCGCGCAGCAGCACACCAGGAGTGCGCGCAACAGCACACGGCGAGCGCGCGCAGTATCGCACCAGGCGTGCGTGCAACATCACACCAGGAGTGCTCACACCAGCACACGACGAGAGCGCGCAGCAGCGCACCAGGAGTGCGCGCAACAGCGCACGGGGAGTGCGCGTTGCAGCGCACCAGGAGTGCGCGCAGTGGCGCACCAGGAGTGCGCGCAGCGGCGCACCAGGAGTGCGCGCAGCAGCGCACCAGGAGTGCGCGCAACAGCATACGAGAAGCGCGCGCAGCAGCATACGAGGAGCGCGCGCAGGAGCGCGCGCAGCAGCGCGCCAGGAGTGCGCGCAGCAGCACACGAAGAGTGTGCGCAGCAGCGCACCTGGAGTGTGCGCAGCAGCGCACCTGGAGTGTGCGCAGCAGCGCACCTGGAGTGCGCGCAGTGCGCGTAAGCCCCTGGTCTTGGATCTATACATTCAGTGCCTTCACCATCATTACCGTTTTCTGAGGACAAAGGCAAAAATTATTCAAAAAACCCACTGTATGTAATCGTAACCAAGTACCGTTAATTTGTTAGTTTTTGTTAATCAAACAAAACTACTCGTCCTTCTCAAACATCCAATCCACGAGCTGGCCAATGCTCACGGACTAAAAGTTCAAAATGGAATATGTTACAAACATGCAATAAACCTCTGTATGGGCCCCTACCGAGGGAAAACTACACAACAAATCTAGGTCACGATCAGAATCTCATTAACAAAAACGAAATGAGGGTAGCGTCAACTCGGGACTCGAAATAAAAATGGACAGATCTTACTTTGGAAATATGTCTTTGTCCGTAGCAGGCTCACTGAACCGCTCGGATCTCCAACCCGACGCGCTGGGGGAAGTTCACGAGCTGATGTCGTCAGCATTGAGCAGGAAACATGGAACACCCTGCGGCGTCTGGTCTCGTACCCGAAGTCTGCGGGCTCGAATCCCGGGGTGTGGGCGGAGACGCGGCTTTCGATGACCCTGGAATTCATCATACACCAACGTTAGGAACCGCCGTAGATTTGGGAGATAGATTTATAGATGTTAGAAATATTTTATACACAGTATGGCAACATCAAATAACCTAAAAAATGTAACCTTTCTCTTTGTGCTGACCACTGTGTGGAATAAACGTGTGATAATGAAATACGTTGTTTTATTAGGTTATGGGCCCAGTTATGGCCTTTAGGGATAAGTAAAGTATTTATGTAAGTAGGGCTAGCTAGCATAGGTGTAGGTATTGTGTTTCTACCGAGCCAAGAAGAGTATAAAATAGTCAGTGAACAATGGCTACCACGTCGTCTTTTTTGAGCAACGTTCCTAAGCTGAAGGGACGCGAAAATTATCACGAGTGGGCGTTTGCAGCGGAGAATCTGCTCGTCTTGGAGGGCACAGCAAATTTGATTAAAGCGGAAAGTGCCAGCGACGCAGCCGCAGAAGATGCAAAAACTAAAGCCAAGTTGATACTCACCATCGACCCGTCATTATATGTCCATATAAAAGAAGCTACAAGTACAAAAAGTTTATGGACAAGATTGAAATCAATGTTTCGCCGTCCCCGGAGAATAAAATGATAACTGCCATTATCTTAGTTTTAGTGTTATTTCATTTTTGGGATCTGTGGGTGCTAATACATCCGCTCAATTTTTTTCCTAATTTCTATACAGCTATTTACGAAGTTACAAAATATTACAATAGTATTCAAAGATTTAAAACAAGTCTTCAATTACGAGAATAAAATGTTAATATAATATTATCAAAATGTATTCCCACTTATTAGTATGACAAACAGTCATACAATTATGTTCGAGTGAAAAAATATTCGACTAGATAATGATAAATGCAGTTATCATTTTATTCTCGTTCAAAAGCATCCAGTCGCTCTCTATAAGGTGTGTTAGTAATATGACTATTGTGGTTTTGAACAGTAACACATATTGTCATCCTTTTCTCTCACTCAGTTTCCACGCAAAACCAATTGCAACGTCAGAAAATTGTAGGAACACCATCAACTATTTCCAACATATCTTTAGCTTTGAACACAATAGATTTCATACTATCCCCTTCAGTCATATATGAAGCAAATACGTTGAAAAACAATCCTAAAGCACACACAAAATTTAGTTTGGAATTGACACCAACTGCGACACATGAAAATAGTGGATCTTCGAGATACGAATAAGAGTACATATGTACTCTATTAATTGTTTTAAAACGATAATCAGCCGTCAACCTCATACACTCGTAGCAAAAGTAATAAAGAAGAAGAATTATCAGCACCGTCTCTTTTTGACTAGGATCTTCTTCTTATTGAATGAGAGTGGCCAATTCTGGTGTCTAGAGGTAATCAAGCCACCCTTAGGGCCTTTGACCTGGCTTGATTTGGATGAAACATTACAACCCGCAATTGTTTCAGATTGTACATTGTTGGACCAACCATTCTTAACAATGATAGCATAACACCTAGGTAGTCCTCAAAATCTGACACAAACAGAACAAAACAGCAACGTAGCGTATCGCCAGACTCCTGATCATAATGAAGACCATGATGAAGAAGACCAAACTGAAATGCATACATTTAGTACAGATCAAGTATCGAAACCATAGGGAAAAAATACTAGAAAATGTAAACGAAATTTTAACGAAAATCAAGATGTTAAGAGATAAAAATAAAAAAATTCTGGTGAAACCTACATAGGCTGCAGATTGAAGAGAATATTTGACAAAAAGTTTTGAAAGCTAGTTGTAAATGCACAAAGAAATGTGTTGAAAAGATAACCCATGAGCAAAGAGAGTACATAATGCAGCAATATTAGAAAATAGAAGACCACGAGAGACAGTGGCAATATTAGGTATCGTAAATCATAGATTAGTCGAAGATGTTAAGCGAATCACCGTAGAGCGAAAACGTATCCGAATTCAAGGCTTTGAGCATCCCACAATCTCAAAATGGATCGTTTCACTCGAGCGGTGTGCTCTGCCGTATCCTCCGGGTCCCCACAATAGTGAGAGGCTGGTGTCTCCTCCCTCCGCGCAACCCTGAACAGGAATCGGCTAAAACAGCCATGGCCTGTCAGGAGTTGCGTGACACGGAAGGAGAGAGACCCGTGCTTCCTCGTCAACCACTGTACGAGGACAGGGCGGGTTGCCTCCACCGACCGCACACCCGCGGTAGGCTCTTCGAGCCGCCGCGGCCGCTGCCACCTTTCGATGGCAACGTCCCGGGTTTGCTGCCGTAGGCGCCGCACCTCCACGGGCAGTGGGTACTCACCCCGCTGCTTGGTGGCCGCTAGCACCCGGTATATCCGGGCCATCATTTCGGCGTCTATGTTCCATGGGCAGAGCCTGCCAACGCGCAGGCCGCCTCGTTAGAGACGGTACTGTAGGCTCTTGCCACCTTGATGGCTATGAGCCGCTGTGGCCGTCGAAGAAGCTGCATATTTTCGGACTTCAGGCTAGACAGATACCAAGCCCAAGTCCTAGCACTGTGCCAGAACTCCAAACGTTGTACGCTGAGCCTATTCCGATAAGCAAAGCCTTATACGACGATCTTGTGAGCCTTTGTAAGACAGGGGATATTACATGTTGCTATCGTGGTGTTTACGAGTCCTTGATTTATGGCAGTAGCTGTTCTGGAAGCAATAACGACAATGAGGAAGATAATGATGACTAATCACCAAATTATATTTTATTTTTTAATATTCATTATAAGAAGCCGATTTTATGTGATAATTGTGATTATGAGGCTGTTTTATTGATAACAAATTGTGTAAATGATTATATTATCTAACAATTTAATTAATATTGTATTAATAATTCACGTACCATGTGATCATGAGGCTAATTTTAATTAATACAAATTCAAGAACACTAATAAGTGTAAATTAAGAAAATACTGTCGTTTTCTTACTATTATTTTGAATAAAACTAATGTTGATTACCATGTCATTGTTTAAATAGGAAGCCAAATTCAAAGCCCATATCAGTTTCATTTTAACAATATTTACGAGAATAAGAAGATATTAAAGTATTATCAGTATCACTTGCACCATAGTTAAAATGTTATAGAATAAAATGATAAGTGAAGAATACAATATTCGATTCTAGTCAGGATGTACGGAGAATAAAATGATAATCGACGTTGTGCAACTTAGATGATGATAAATTCTGACTAACTTTTTATTTTTGAAATAATATATTTATTTTGATACACAGGCGTATTTTACTAAAATATTAAGAACAAACAAAAAATAACCTTCTGTAAAAGCTTACAATAATCTGTCTACGTCCAGTATTTAAAGAGCAATCGACGAAAACATGTTTTTTATTTTTCCTGTAAAGTTGCATTTTTGTAGTTATCATTTTATTCTCCGGGGGCGGCGGTTTGATGATTCTGGTTTTTCAAGAAGGATAACATTTTTGAGAAATTTGATTTCGGTTCGTCTCGATAATTGCGAATCCATGACAAGTTATGTGACCTAAATCATCGAAACAGCCCAGAAATTATCCGGGACAGGATTTTCAGTGAATGACGAGTGGATTGGCTGTTTGATGCTAGCAGGTTTGCCTGAAAAATACTTCCCTATGATTATGGCGATAGAACATTCAGGGATCGCCATTACTGCGGATGTAGTGAAATCGAAGTTGATCGATCTCGCTGGAAACGATCCAGAGACAACATCCGGTAGTTCTTTCTTGAGTAGAGGGCAACACAATCGCCAGAATTGTAAAGTTGGCAGCATTGTCAAGAATGACAGTTCAACTCAACATGGCAGATGTACGTCAGAAAAGAAAACAAAAACAAATGTTGTTTGCTACAAATGCAAACAACGTGGGCACTATAAGTCCCAGTGTAAAAGTAATGAACCAATGAAAAACACAAACGTTTTTTCAGCCGTTTTCTTGGGAGGCCACTACAATAAAGAAGATTTTTATTTGGATAGCGGCGCGAGCGCGCATATGACGCCGAACGAAAACATTGTGAAAAACCCAACTTATTCGCCGAAAATAAAACAAGTATTGGCAGCAAATCAAGAAGCTATGCCAGTGATGTGTTCGGGTGACGTAGATATCGTCACAGTAACTCCTAAGTGCAAGTATGAAGTAACATTGAAAAACATGTTATATGTGCCGAACCTCACAACAAACTTGATTTCTATAAGTTGCCTTATACGAAATGGGAATAAGGTGAAGTTTGAAGGAAGTCGCTGCTATGTTTACAACAAACAAAACAGTTTGGTGGCTGTGGCGAATGAAGTTGATGGTGTTTACAAGTTGGAGGTAGAACACAAACCATGTTTGTTTACATCGTCGTCAGTGACAGTGAACAGTGAAGTATGGCATAGGAGATTAGGTCATATTAACATGAATGACATGAACAAGATGAAGAATGGTGCTGTCACAGGAGTAGCATACTCAGACAAGTCTGATATCAGCAAAACTACATGTGCAGTGTGCTGTGAAGGAAAGCAGTCACGATTGCCATTTGGAAATGCTGGCACAAGGAGCAGTGAGCCGCTGAATACTATTCATGCAGATGTCTGTGGACCCATGGAGTGCACATCCATAGGAGGGTCAAGGTATTTCCTTATTTTTGTTGATGACTTTACCAGAATGGCATTCATCTATTTTCTCAAAGCCAAAAGTGAATGTTTCAAATACTTCAAAGAGTTCAAAAGTTTGGTTGAGAACCAACAAGGCAAGAAAATAAAGATATTAAGGACTGATAATGGTTTAGAGTTTTGTAGCAATGAGTTTGAGAATCTTTTGAAAGAAGCAGGAATAGTTCACCAGAAAACCAATGTTTACACACCAGAACAGAATGGTATGAGTGAGCGCTTCAACCGAACTATTGTAGAAAAAGCTCGTTGTATGTTGTTCGATGCAGGATTAGATAAGAAGTATTGGGCAGAAGCTGCCAACACAGCTGTATATCTGAGGAACAGGTCTGTTGCATCAGGACTGAACAACAAAACACCGTATGAGCTTTGGACAAATAAAAAACCAGATTTAAGCCATGTCCGTATATTTGGTAGTAAAGCAATGGTACATATACCGAAGGAAAAGCGACTTAAATGGGACACTAAGTCGCAGAAACATATTTTAGTTGGTTTCTCAGAAAATGTTAAAGGATACAGATTGTATGATCCTGTAAAACGGCATGTAGTAACAAGTAGAGATGTGATTATCCAGGAAAATACAGATAGAAACTGCACGAGCGATGATGTTGTAACAGTTTCAGTTGGGGATATATCACAGCAGTCAGGCAGTAGCAATGTGAAAGAAATACACAGTAAAGGGGTGGACGAGAAGAATGAATCTATCTCTAGTTCTCTCAGTGATAGTATGTCTTCAGAATTTGAGTTTCAAAATGCCTTGACTGACTTGGATTCTACATTGCAGGAATCAGAAGAAGATGATAAAGTAGAGCCTGGTTTATCAGTTAACCAGCCAGTACCAGTAATACCCAAGCGTACTAGAAATACAATAGACAGATATGGTTTCTCAAACCTGTGTACAAAAGCAAGCCCAGATGTATCCCGTGATCCTGTCACCATCCAAGAGGCTCTGGATAGTCCTGACAGGGACAAATGGATTGAGGCGATGAAGGATGAGCTACAGGCATTCAAGGAGAATGATGCATGGCATCCTGTGAATGATCTCCCTTCTGACAAAACATTAGTGCAGTGTAAGTGGGTGTTTAAAAGAAAAATAAATAGTGATAACAGTGTGCGGTACAGAGCCCGTTTAGTGGCTAAAGGTTTCACGCAGAAGCCTGGTGTGGACTATGATGAGACATTTTCACCCGTTGTTAGACATTCTACATTGAAGTTATTGTTTGCATTGTCTGTACAGATGAATTTAGATGTCACTCATTTAGATGTAAAAACAGCATTCTTAAATGGTTTACTTAAAGAGGACATTTATATGTATCAACCTGATATTCATTAATCAGAAAAAGGTTATTGTAAAACTAAACAAAGCAATCTATGGCCTGAAGCAATCCTCTAGATCATGGTATGAGAGGGTTGAGCAATGTTTATGTGAATTAGGATTCAGAAAGAGTAAGTTAGAACCTTGTGTATTCACAAAAATGAGAAATGATGTAAAAATTGTGATTGCCTTGTATGTTGATGATTTCTTTGTATTTTCAAACAATCAACAAGAGACTGAACATGTAATTTCAGTACTGAGTTCTAAGTTTAAGATTAAAAATTTAGGACAGGTTCAGCAATGTTTAGGTATGAGAGTAACAATTGATAAAAAGTTAAATTTTGTAACTTTGGATCAAGAAAAATATGTAGATCAATTGTTAGATAAGTTCAACATGTCAAACTGTAAAGTTGCTAGTACTCCAATGGAATGTAAATTGGAAATAGATAAATCTGATTATTGTGAACAAGAGATTCCTTACCAACAGTTGATTGGAAGTCTGATGTACTTGTCTGTACTCACACGACCAGATATTTCTTTTTGTGTCAGTTATCTGAGTCAGTTTAATAAATGTCACACAGATGTTCATTGGAATTATGCAAAGAGAATACTTAGATACCTAAAGAGAACTAAGACTTATTGTTTGAAATTTGTAAAGGGAACAGCTGAACTTGTTGGATATGTTGATGCCGACTGGGCAAGTAATACTTATGACCGTAAGTCATATACAGGATTTTATTTTAAAATGTCAGGCTCAGCTATTTCCTGGGAAAGTAAAAAGCAAAGAACTGTTGCTTTGTCAAGCATGGAATCAGAATATATGGCCATTGCTGAAGCATGTAAAGAAGCTATGTATTTAAGATTATTGTTATGTGAACTTACTGGCAGATTAAGTACTGTGTTGCTGTATAATGATAGCCAGAGTGCACAGAAATTGGTGGCAAATTATGTTTGTCATAGGAAAAGCAAACATATTGATATTAGATATCACTTTATTAAAGATGCAGTTAGCAATAAAGTTATTAAATTGGAATATTTGCCAACAACAGATATGCCCGCTGATGTTCTCACAAAAGCGTTATGTCCTGTGAAACATAACAGATGTATTCAAGGTTTAGGGTTAGTTATGTAGATTCATAGGATGTAAATTTAATTGAAAGATATGCTTGATGAGATGTTTAGTTTATTTGCTGTAGTTGGGGTGTTAGAAATATTTTATACACAGTATGGCAACATCAAATAACCTAAAAAATGTAACCTTTCTCTTTGTGCTGACCACTGTGTGGAATAAACGTGTGATAATGAAATACGTTGTTTTATTAATCCTCCCGCACCTACCTGATATATAACCCTTTTAATAACACTAGGAGTGCGCGCAATAGCGCACGAGGAGTGCGTGCAGCAGCACACGAGGAGTGCGCGCAGCAGCGCACCAGGAGTGCGCGCAGCAGCACACCAGGAGTTCGCGCAGCAGCGCACCTGGAGTGCGCGCAACAGCGCACGGGGAGTGCGCGCAACAGTGCACGAGGAGTGCGCGCAGCAGCGCACCAGGAGTGCGCGCAGCAGCACACCAGGAGTGCGCGCAACAGCACACGGCGAGCGCGCGCAGTATCGCACCAGGCGTGCGTGCAACATCACACCAGGAGTGCGCACACCAGCACACGACGAGAGCGCGCAGTAGCGCACCAGAAGTGCGCGTAACAGCACACGAAGTGTAAGCGCAGCAGCGCACCAGGAGTGCGCGCAACAGCGCACGGGGAGTGCGCGCAACAGTGCACGAGGAGTGCGCGTTGCAGCGCACCAGGAGTGCGCGCAGTGGCGCACCAGGAGTGCGCGCAGCGGCGCACCAGGAGTGCGCGCAGCAGCGCACCAGGAGTGTGCGCAACAGCATACGAGGAGCGCACGCAGCAGCGCACCAGGAGTGCGCGCAGCAGCGCACGAGGAATGTGCGCAACAGCACACGAGGAGCGCGCGCAGCAGCGCACCTGGAGTGTGCGCAACAGCACACGAGGAGCGCTCGCAGCAGCGCACAGGCACATCTTGCTGCACATTAACTGCCATCAAACCGGATGTCGTACGCTACATTATGAACAGACAATAAAACCTACAGCATAGTGCTTAAAATTTGATTTAAGTGCAGCGTTGGCTCCGGATCGCAATACAAATATAGATATTCGGCGTGTTGGCGCCCAACGTGGGAGCGGCGGGTCAATTTGCGAACTAAATACTTACAATGTAACGAACGCTTAGTTATTTCACGTGAAAAAATAGCCAAGCTACGAAGTAAAATGTTTAATAACTCACTTAACGCTCGCGGAAACTACGTAATAAATTATTAGGAAATAAAATGGCTTGAAATCGAAACGAACTAACGACCAAATTGAATAAAACTAAAATCGTGTAAAATTGTAGGTACTCACATTTCTGGCGACAACAGGCGCTCCAACAGACTCCGGGCGCATTGAGTCCAGTATCTCTGCGATGGATCGGTAGGGCCGCTGAGGCACGTCGCTGGGGCCTCCGCCCCCGCGACTATTATCCTATGAATATTAAAAAAACGTTATCAAATTTGCAATCAACTTTTAACTAATCTTAAAAGTTGTGAAAACCGTTAAAATTCAAGAATTTATATATCTTACCAAGCAATATTAGTATTCTCGACATTTAGACATTCCAAATTTAAAAAAATTAATTAAATACTCACAGGATGTAGTAGCGGCATCGATGCCGCGAAAACTTTCAGAAGTTCCAAACTGTCGAAGGAAAATTGGGCAGAGACACCTGCCGAAATGTATTCGCGTAGGCGACTCTCGAACGACTGAGCTGAGTATCGCGCGCCGTGAAGCAGGAAGCCATTCGCAGAAAATGTGGGGGCGGACCAATCACTGAGCCAGAATACGCTCCGCCCACTTGCCGCTCACTTTGCGCCACTACAGAATTTAGTCAGATAACCTTTTAAAGTTATTTAAAACATAACAAATACTTATGTTAATAATATATAAAAGCTTAATTAAATTTGTTTCTCTTATCTTTAATGTTTGTAGGTATCATATTAAACACCAAAAACCATACATAATTGAACTTGATTTGAATTTAGGAGAAGATTTCCGGTTACGGTACAAGACCGGAAATAATCTTGTAGGTAAATTCAAATCCAATCTGATTTAATATAATACGAACGTGAAACAGAACTATTATGGCATTAAATAGAATAGTAAACTATCGAGTGTGTTAGAAAGTTTCTTTAAAACTTGATATAATGTAAGCTACAAGTGGAGGTTTGATGGCGCATGCTCAAATCAGACGCTCAATTTATTGACTTGCAACGCTATGATTCTTTAAAACTATTAACAGGAAGTCCACAAACAAAGTGTTGATAATTTTATTTATGTAGATTCTAAAACATTTATTATTTCTTTATAAAAAAATACTTCATTCGTTATTTTTTTTTATAATTATTCCTCGCTTTTTAGTATTTTTTAATCAGGCGTTGCGCGCTTTTTTGAGCCACGTGTTACGGCAAAAGATCTTTTGGATTGATTGGCTCTACCAAACAGAAAATAATAATTATAATCGATTCAAAGATAATCATAAAACAGTAACAGTAAAAGCACTGTTACAGAACTCGACACTTAAACAAATACTTATTATTTTTTTGTTTTATTCCGAGAGTTCTCACGTAAAATTAAAGAGGCATATTAATTAAGTAATATATACTTAATTAATAGAGGCATATTAATTAAGTAATAATAACATAAAACCATTAATCTTATTAAAGCTTGAATGTGTTTATGTTCGTTTATTTTTCACGTTCAAATGCCTTAACCGACTTGGAAGTAATTTGGTATGGAATTAGGTTAGGCCCTGACACATAGGTTAACTTTGACCCTGTATTAATGTGGGTAACATCGCGGTGCGCAGCTAGTATGTAGATTAATAAAACACATACATATAATCAGTACTTTTTTTATTTCATTTTATAAACTTGTTTAACATAAACACAGTTTTGAACCCGATTAAGATGTGCCTTCCTTCCTAAACAACTTTATAATTCAAATCTTTCTGCAGATTCAATGAAGTCGATCTATTGACAATAATTTTTATTAATTGGTACTACATGGACCTCAGTGAGGTCGTCAAAAATGTACATATGCTTAGATCTTTAAAACTACACAACGGTTTGATGCAGGTTTTCGTAATGGATAGTGATCTAAGAAGGTTTATGTGCGTAATTTTGCTGCTAAGCCACGGGCAAAAACTAGTAAAACATAAAATAGTTCATAGTTTATTTATTAACATTTCTAATATTTGAAATTGTCTGCGAGTTCCAGAACGTGATCGAAGAAAAGGAAAGCTGGTTGGAGACACCTTCGTGCAGTCGAAGTAGAGAGGGTGCCTGCTGCTACGTCGTGAGAGGAGCAAGCTGCTACGTCATGAGAGGAGCCTGCCGCTACGTCGTGAGAGGGCAGAGACACCACGACACACCGACGAGCAACGGGGCGGGATCAACCACGGGCTTCGCACACCACGTACAAGGTCACGTAGTCCTTTATTTTCTTATAACGATTTTGCTAAAATAATTATTATTTTCTTGTAATGAAATAATGCCGCAGAGCATTTTTCGGGCAAAAATCAGAGAATAGATATCTGGTAGTAGTAGTAGTCGGCGAATGAGTTGCGATATACATTGGATGAGACTATAGGAGATCAAACTATTTATTTTTCAGTTCAAGATTACAGGTATTGGCCAAGATTTTGTTGGACAGTCCAGTAATTTTATGTTATGTTTCTATATCTGAGATGAGTGGCGGGTAAAGTAAGGGTACTCTTACACTATTAATAAATACCTAAATATTTTTCTGGTGTAACATCTAATAAATCTCATTTTTTGTCATTTCATCAAAATTAATAGCCATGAAAAGTTTTAAATGAAAGCTTAACATTTCATGTGTTTCAAGAATTGTTATACAATAATAACATGACCACTGATTTGGGTAGTCTCCTATAGATATCTACGCCACAGTAGCATTCTGCCATAAAAAATTAGTTTGCAAATACCGCCATTGCAAATATTTTTAAGATGTCCAATTTAATAAAAAAAATATTACAAAAAAGCTCACTAGGTGTACCTAGCAGTAAATAATTCCGTGTTTCTTGATTCATCATACGTAGGTATTACCTACTCTTTGGGTATAACAAACATTTGTTTTTATTAACGCATCTCCATGGAAGTAATATATAGGGAAATATTACTGCTGATCCAATATGAGCAGAGCGAGGCGAAGTATGACAGGCAGTTGTCTTTTTCTAACTAGGGTGACAATAAATTATATAATTAGGATATACCAATTCATCTTCTTACCAAATCTGGAGCAGTCTTTTTTGGGGTCCTATTTTACCTGCAGCTTGCCAGTCATGATGATCCCTAGCTCTATTGACGCGTTAAGTAACAAACACCAACAAACTTACAAATTAAAATGCACTTTAGTTTGTAACTTATAATAGTATCGATTCGGTTAATTGACTGGGAGGCAATGTAATCAAAGTCATAAACATTTTGCAGTAATTACAATATTTATTTACAAGTTCACATTTGAATTGCATATAGGTAGTTGCCTATATCCTATATTTTTTTACACTATCATTTTCCTTGTGTTTTATATTCTAATTGAAACGAGTGAATGCTTAAACTATGTACAACAATACAATCCTTTTCCTTGTGTTTCATGTACTATCCTAAACGAGTGATGGTTTAAACTATGTACAACAATATAATCCTTTTCCTTGTGTTTTGATATACTAACCTAAACGAGAAATGGTTTAAACTATGTACAACAGCAGACAAAGATATTACTTAATAATTAAACATGGCTAAATAAAATAGTTTTATGGAGTTTTTGTCTGAGGCCTCTCTTATTACCGAAGTTTCTAAATTAATTTAATTTTGCTTGATTAAACATTTTCAAATTTAAGTATGGTATAGCGAGGACTTTAATCAATTGCAACTCATGTGCTTCTTCATCGCCAACGGATTGTGCAGGATGTGGCGGAGAAAAGTATTGGTACAATTTAATATAATATAGTTGTTTTAACATGGTTAGTATTTTATAAATATATATATATATTTTAGTTTTTTTTTTAAGTGTAGACTGCAAACTTTGGAGAATTTTGTAATAGGTCGTGTAATATTTAAGTTCTTTTGCCATTTTATTTTGATGTTTTCATTTTTAGGAAAACTGAAAAAATATCATATTGCACAAATTATTTCAAGCACGAGAAAATATGGTCACCTTAGTCCCAATAATGTAATCTTACTTAAACTTTAGCATACCTGTAGAAAGATATATTGTAACCACTATAAGATTGACTTCTGCATCCCGGTACACTACAAATTCTTACCATTTTGTTTTTTTTACTATTAAATACATTTAAATTATTTTTACAAATTACAAATGAAATTATATTTTTCCCGCCATCTTTTGTCATATAATGTCATCATAATTTAATGTTGCTTGTGTAAATAATAATATAATATTAATTTGTTACTCATTTTATTTTGTGTTAATTTCACAAATTAATTCAGATTTCTTTGTGTCGAGTAAAATTTATAATAAATAAAATTAAATAATATTATTTATTGCTAAATATTTCAAAACTTAAGTTGACAGTGACATTTATCACACATTATTTTTTAAACTGGCAAGCTGTTGAAGCAAGACAACAGCCTGCTCTATATGCTTTTCATTTTTGACCGATCTCACCCCCGATTTACCATTTATAGAAAATAAACTTTAAGTGTAAGAACATAAGGTTTCTATTCGTATAAAATATATTTCACAAAACAAAAGAGAGATCAATCCAGAGGGAAAGAGAGGGATGATATAAAAAATCCTTGCGCATCTCATTAGAATTAGCTAAGTCACGTTTATTTATTTTAACGGGGAACACTGAAAGCAATTGATATCGTGACATTCGTATACTTGACAGCTTTGTACTCAATGTCATGATTTATTTTATAGCTTCGATGCTAAAATTATTTAGCCTCTTAAAATATATTACAGTCTCACCTTAAAAAAATTATAGTCTATGCAGTAAACTAGGCCATTGTAGTTTCTCTGTTTTATGCTAGTTAAGTTTTAAACTGTCTATTACATAAACAGTAGGAGATAAAAAAGTTTAAATGCTAGTTCCACAGCGCTCATATTTACCCCAGTGTATTCTTACGGAACTATCTACAGCAATGCATGCATTTTGTTTAGTTTATCCCAACATAAACTCGTGCTGATTTTTCATAAAAATCGAAATATTTTTACTGAGACACACACAATACAATTCATGTTAAGATTGTGATGCCCCAGTACAAATAATATTTTCGTATGGTATTGTATTATCAATAACTAATTAATATGTAAGTAGGTCGTAGGTCACATTATTTTATTTATATAAAAAAAGTAGGTAGGTACCTACATAAAAATCATAACAAGGCAAAGAAAATGGCACAGAGTAATAGGCTGGGCAGCAGCTGGGATAAAACGGCAGTCTTCACGTGAAGACGTGAAAAGAAATAATAATCATCTCTAAGATATAGAATACTTTGCGGAAATCCATTGCTGATGATAACTTTGGAGAAATACATAAATTTATGTAAGTAGTGTTGTGTCGCAGAACAACACATTAAAATAAAGATACAACCACGTAAGTACAAAAGACAACCCCATACACAGCCACAGAATAGGTACATAATACAACACAGCGTACCTATTACCTACTCTAAAGTTTTCATTAATAAAAATCTCTATTGCTCTGTGTTCATTTTGTCTACTAGAGCACGGACTCGCCGCTCGCTGGTGGATAATTTTTCCGTGGCCGTAGTTATTCCACGGTGGATATGTCGCAGGCATCTGGTTGGATCTGCTTTTCGCGGGTGAGATTATTGTTGAGGGTGATAGGATCTTGGAGCATTTGTTGTTCGATGTGGTTGGCAAAGAATACTATCACCCTTTGTGGTTGTCTTGCCGAGGTGTCGATGATCTTTGTTGCTGTCCCTTTTATAAAAGGGTAATAGTATTATTTGGCCTTTGGTTGCTGTTGATTTGTGATGTTTGGTCTGTGTTGCCAGTTTTGTTTGCTGGTATATGCCTTGCTCTTCGTTGTACCTAAAGTTGTACCTAGGTATTATACTCTTTTCCATCAATATAAAGCTTATTGTCGTGTCGTAGAGGGAGTATAGTTGTCACGTATAATTTGCTACAGTATTGCCATTATTATATTATTAACTTTATTCATTCTGGCATCAGTGGATGGGGCCGTGGCCAACACTGAGAGGCCTTTTACAATACAATACTTAAAATAAGTACATAAATTATGAAAGTTATTTTTCCTTTCATTTGTTATCCATGCCATACCATGGTATTGAATTTTGAGGTCATTGAGGATTTTCTAAAAGTTAAGTTTTTTACAAACCTATTTATAAGTATATTTTAAATAGGTACAGTTGAAAAATGTAGTTAAGTTTAATATTTTTATTTCAAATTTATTTATTATGCCAAAATAAACACAGTAGGTACTTAGATTAGGTAATGTACAGGAGTTTAAATCTTACATGTAGCAGTACAAGTTGGTATTCCATTGTTCCGCGCTAAGTCCCATAGATGGGCTTGTGTTGCGGGACAATGTTTCCTTCTGTGACCTTTTATAGATAGTAAAACTCATATTACAAACAAACATTTTTCACTTTACAAGTTTGTAAATAGACTAACATAACCTTCAAATTTGTAAATACATTTGTGTTGCCAGGCTTAATATGTAAAGTTTGTAAGAGATATTTACAGGGTATAATATCTGTTCATGAAGTATAGTAATATTTCTCTTCCATGTTTGTAATTTTTTTATCATTTAAGACTTCGACTGAAGGACTTTGTATCCATGGTCATTAATAAATTATTTAAAAAAAAAAAATTTATGTTTCGTAGAGAGAGTATGTATATAGAGATCAGCATGACGTATACTGGAAGAAGACAGCAAATATATACCTAAAATTTTAGGGTTGCCCCCTATATGGAATATGTTCCCCGAAATGCAAAAAAAATCTTTCATTGACAAAATAAATATTTTTAGATTTAATAATAATTTTACGATTCAAACTTAAAATTTACTCAAATATTGGTGTATCACTATGTTTTTATTCATACAATTTTATACAATACGGTAAAAACGGGCAAACTAACTAAAATATTGCACAATTTACATTAAAAAAAAATAATAAAATTAAGGCATGTTAGAGAGAAAATTTAAAAGCATACATTATACAAGTATGTGAATCTCAAGCGCCATGAAATTTACAGACAACAGAAATTATATTAAAAATATAAATATTATGTTAGAATGTCACCACAACATTGTAATTGCATTATCAACTTATTTCTTAACTACATTAATTATAAAATATTAAATACTTTTTTACCCTAAAATAAGGTGTATTTTAGGGTAAAAAAGTGGTATCCCTAAAATCGGATTAGTTGTATTAAATTGAGTTGGTATCTTCTTCATTTACCTACTCGTTCTAACCCGCTTACACCAAATCGAGTAAGAGCGAGATGGACACAAAATGTCAAAGTACGATCAACCCATGCAATTTAGGCGGATAATACTTCGAAAATTATAACCTCTACATTTAAAAAAAAGATACGTAAATTCACATAAATCCAATATAATCCTGTACAATTTAGCGTGGAAGAGTATTAAATAACTATAATACATGCAGAAATATTCACATAGATATGAACTTGAAAATGAAAACTTACGAGTGGAAAGTTACATTTGCACATTTTCTTTCCGAGCGGCTTTTACAGCCTAAAATGGAACAGTTCACCATTCTTCGCTAGTCAAATATAAGCATTTCACCACAAAACAGTTGCTAATAACACTCAAAGCACAGACACTATATTAAAAGCACTAAAATACCAATTCAATAATCACTCGACGGTTTGTCTGCCACAGATGAGCTCTGTGGCAGACAATCAAAATCGCATATTTAGTAAGGGACAATAGATACTATGTTTTTCTCTGTTACTCTCAGCTAGGACTACATAAGTTTGTCTCGCTTGCATAATTATTATTAGTCATGCAGCGACTCTAATACATTCTCTCTCTACGTAAAAATGGAACAAATTACCAGGCCATATCGAAAAATCATGCTTTTAAAGCTCCCCAGTTACGTATTACACTAGGTATTTCTAATTTGGCAGTCTATTAGTTTACGCTTCAAAGTTCAAAAGCAGTCATAAAACATACAAGTATGCCGTGACGACTGTCTTCGGTATTGACTCGCATAATAAGGTTCAAAAACTTCTTTGCTCTGAAGTGAACTTCGTGCGGTTGGTAATCTCGCAGTTTTCTAACTGTGGATTAATTTTGACTGGTGAACAGTAAATATTTAAACCTTAGTTTAAACGGTAGTTATAATTTAACTGGCCGATTTAGTAATCGTCGGTTTAGGCACATTTGGTGAACTCCAGCCTTAGGAATTGCTACATTCCGTAGATTTCCGCTTTGCGTAGAAACTATTTTAGGTTTTTTTCAATAATAACTGCATTTATTAAGATCATTTTATTTTCTCTTAAACTTAAACACACTAGGTACATAAATCATTCATAGTCCATATCCTGTTTCTCGTCTCCGTATTCCGCGTCACTATCATACAAGGGCATGTCATGCGGCGTGCCTCCGAAGTGCGCCGCCAGCTCGCCGCGCAGTGAGTCGCTCACTGGATGTATCGGGATGTCGGAGCGGATAGTGAGCTTTGCCCCGTCTATGAAGGAATAAAAGAATTAGTATTATATACGTTATCGAGTGCCCATGATACGAGCGTTTGCTTAGTATGGAGCTAGAGGGCGTATTGTGCAATGTCCCGAAATATTTATTTATCTATTTAATTAGTATGATTTCCGTTATCTAGTGACCCATGACACAAGCGTTTGCTTGGTATGGAGCTAGATGGCGCTGTGTGATATGTCCCAGAGTATTAATTTATTTCTAATTACATATACAAATATAGTTTATTTTTTATTTAGAATCTACTATAATTTGCCAAGTCTGAAATTAGAGACATTTTTAAGATCTAGGGTATTCATAACTAACTAGGCAGATGAGTTGTAGTCAAGCGAAAGTTAAAAAGAAAGACATACGGCCATGGCAGCGGACTTGAGCGGACCCGTTGCTGAGAAAAAGTATGTTTATTATTTTACGTATTACTCTCTCGACTTGAAGACCGGTAAATTATAGTTCGAATACAAAGACACATATGTTCCCCTCGAACTATAAATCCAACAACTTTCAAAGCGAGAGTGAATCGGTTCTTATCTTACTCCATCTTAGGCCTTGCTTTCCATTAGTCAAACTACGGTGAAGTGCAAACCTGTCTCATTTAAAAAAAAACATAGAAGAAGAAGAAGATACCAATGTCCCTGGTTACCTTCCACCTTTATGTTAATTGTGTTCTTTTTTTGGTGTTCAATAAAGTATATTTGATTGATTGATTGAAGCTACTTACTAATAACGGTAGCGTCCATAGCGCGCAGCTGCGTGTAGTTCTGCTGCGGCACCCGGAACATGATGACGTTGTACATGCGGCGCGAGCGGAACACGCGCGCGCCGGGGGCCGTGAAGCGCCGCGTGAACGGCGTCATCGCCTCGCGGTTCGGCATGAACGGCTCGCCGTAGATCTACGGGAATTTGCGTACATTTCGGAAAGTGGCAACACTGGGATTGATAAATAAATTACCATACCAGTTAAAACTGGTAGGTAAGGTAAAAAGAAAAAAAAAGAAAGAAGTAAGAAATATTTATATATACCTATTATATAAATATAATATATATGTAAGTGGTAGTGGAAAGAAAGAAGAAAGAAATATTTTACTAAAATCATAAACATTACAAATAAATAAATAATTTTATGCATTATGCAACACTATGATTTTTTGTCATAATTCTCATTTATACATTCTTAAAAATATATTTTTTTGCCATGGTTTTGTAATCCTTTGGTTATTTTTCCATAATTTACTTAATCTCTATTCAATGCAAAAATTAGATTTATTGCGGCGGGAATGTTACTCATTCATTATCCTTACCCTAATTCTTTTATGCGGTTCCTCTTCTGGTACAAAGTGCGAGGTTATAACTTGTTTCATGGCCTGTAAATAATAAGAAAAATATAATTATAACACGACACACGTGTTTGCTTAGTGTGTGGCTAGATGTCGCTGTGTGCAATGTCACGATTATAAAACTTACTGATGGTAAATAAGGCATTATTTCCTTCAGTTCCTCTCGTATTTTCTTCCTGGCAATGGTTTCCTCGGAGTCGCCATATTGTATTGTATCCAAAGACGTTATATTTATGATTGCCTACCTACCTCCATCTTAACACCCATAAAGACCCGTCGCTCCGTCTTAGAGCAATCATCAGTCTCTTTGTTTACCATTATTGTTATTATATGTAGCTATATTGTATTCTCTCTAACTAATATTTTTGTAATTATTAATCTCCACATTTAGATCAAGCTGTGTTTATTTAATGAAAACTTATAAAACAAATTTTACTAATTTAAAATAAAAACTTAAGTAATTAATACCTAACTTATAAACTAAAACTTTTAACTTTAACTTAGCTGTGTACACATATCTTGGTATTTGTTCTGGATCGAAATTAGCATAAAATGTATATTAAGTTAATTTAAGAATATATTCTGTTTTGTGTGCCAAAATCTATACATATAATAAAGCTGTAACCAGTCGGTGTCTGTACATTGAAGATAATTGAAAAAAATAATAGTTGAGGGGTCTTCATAGATGCAATAGAACACAAAAATCATGTTAAAAAAAATGTATGTAGGTATGTTTGTTTGTTATAGACTCAAAAACGGCTGGACCGATTTGCCTACGGGTTTCACTAACATGTTGGTGCTTTTAACTTAACATTTAGTGTTTATTTCACTTAAATCGGTTCATAAATAAAAAAAAATTATGTTTATCTCAGTAATGTGAGCGAAGCCGCGGGCGTCCACTAGTAAATAAGTAAATCACTTACTGGTGGTAAATAAGGCATAATTTTCTACAGCTCCTCTTGTATTTTCTTCCTGGCAATGGTTTCTTCGGATTCGCCATATTGTATTGTATCCAAAGACGATATATTTATGATTGCCTACCTACCTCCATCTTAATACCCATGAAGACCCGTCGCTCCATCCTAGAGCTACAATCACTTACTGGTGGTAAATAAGGCATCATTTTCTTCAACTCCTCTCGTATCTTCTTTCTGGCAATGGTTTCCTCAGAATCTCCAGGTTGTATCGTCGAGTCCAGGGTGGCTATATGGTGTCCCATCACCGCACAGAGACGCTCGCTGAACTTGACACTCGTCTTCTTTACCAGCTCAAGGGGAATGTTGCCCACCACTGGAACAGAGCGATTGTAATTATTTTTAAGGTGAATAGAATAATAAGCGAATGTGGCTCAGCGGTTCCAGTGTCTGCTTTTCATCCAAACGCACCCTGGTTCGAATCCGGCCCTACACCAATGACTTGTATTTTCAAGTTATGTGTGGATTTGCACTCGCTTTACGGAGAAGAACGAAGAAAGTTTTTATTCTTATTCTATTCTCTCTCTCTTGAGTCGTATTTCCTCATGACTGAGGGTCGTGACTCCTCCGCAGAATTAATTCGTTAGGGGAGTTCTCCAGGGCAGAAATATCGTGGTGGACGCCCAGCTCCTTTCACGGAAGACACGTGTCCTCGGATAATGTTTCGTGCCTCAATAAATGTATTTTTTTATAATTCTTATTCTAAAAAAAAGAATAACAGTACTTACTGGATTGTTCCTTGGACATGGCGAGTAGATCTTGCTCGTTGATTTGTGCGCGCGGGGCGCCCGCCGCGTCCTGGAACACATTACATATGTACATATCTAAACATATAAAACTCAAAGGTGCCTGACTGACCGACTGATATAGTGATCTATCAACGCACAGCCCAAACCACTGAACGGATAGGACTGAAATCTACTATGCAGGTATATGTTATGACGTAGGCATCCGCTAAGAAAGAATTTTTGGAAATGCCACTTTAAAAGAGGTGAAATAAAAGATGCAAATTCTATTTCTTAACGTGAGCGAAGCCGCGAGCACCCACTAGTATATGTATAAGTTCAAGTTCAATTTATTCATAATAATATGTATTACAGGTCATATCTTAAACTACGAGTACTTACTTAAAAGTATCATACATGTACGTATAATTACATCAAAAGAAAAGTATATAAGTATTATATCCGTTATCTAGTTCCCACGACACAAGCGTTTGCTTAGTGTGGGGCTAGATGGCGCTGTGTGCAATGTCCCGGAATATTTATTTATTTATTTATAAAATTGAACAAAAAATAATGTCAATATATAATACAATTAATACTTAAAGTGAGTGTGGCTTAGCGGTTCCAGTATTTGCTTTTCATCCTGACGCACCTTGGTTAGAATCTGACCCTACACCAATGACTTCTATTTTCAAGTTAGGTAAGTGTAGATTTGCACTCGCTCAGCAGTGAAGGAAATCGGTGTGAGGAAACCGACATGTTTGAGGACTACAATATCCGAAGACCATATGTGTCTTCTGTGGTAGGATCTGGGCGCCCACCACGATGTAACTGCCCAAGAGAACATCAACGAATTGATTCTGCGGGGGAGTCACGACCCTCAGTCATGAGGAAACACGAGTGTACCTGCATGTTATGTAGAGTAGAGAGTATGAGCAGGAAGTCCCCGAAGTGCGGGTGTTTGCGGCGGTACGTGCGGCTCAGCTGGAAGCAGGAGTCTACCTGCATGTTATTTAGAGCCAAGAGAACCACAAAGAAATGATTCTGCGGGGAGTCACGAGTCACGGCCCTCAGTCATGAGGAAACACAAGTATACCTGCATGTTATGTAAAGTGGAGAGTATGAGCTGGAAGTCCCCGAAGTGCGGGTGCTTGCGGCGGTACGTGCGGCTCAGCTGGAAGCAGGAGTCGCGCGTCTCGGGGCTGCATTGCATCACAGCCCTCAGTCATGAGGAACACGAGTGTACCTGCATGTTATGTAGAGTGGAGAGTATGAGCTGGAAGTCCCCGAAGTGCGGGTGCTTGCGGCGGTACGTGCGGCTCAGCTGGAAGCTGGAGTCGCGCGTCTCGGGGCTGCATTGCATCACCTCCTTCACACGGTCGCCTATTTTCTGCAAAGAAAGAAAGAAAGAAAATCATTTGATTTATTCAGTATGATATGTATAATGTATCTTCATCTTCGTATCGAATAAAAGTGGTCAACTATGGTGTCGAGAGTTTATCAAGCCGCCCTAAGGGCCTCTGACATGGCTTAACGTCTGTCGTACTATGACAAACAGCCGGTACCTACAATTTAACGTGATATGTAAATAAATAAATATTCCAGGACATTGCACACATCGCCATCTAGCCCCACACTAAGCAAACGCTTGTGTCATGGGTACTAGGTAACAGATATAATACTTATATACTTTTCTTTTGTAATTATACATACTTATTATACATACAAACGACCAGACTCAACACAAGTAATTATACATTTTTAAAATGCATAAATACTTGTGTCACGCGGGAATCGAACCCGCAGCCCCTAGATTAGATGGCAGCACCACTACCAACTAAGCTAACAGAGCAGTCATGTGTTAGGATGACTGTATTATAGTTCCCGTAAGGCATGATTAAATTTAGTTGTAACAACCGGCTAGCACTACATCAATAATTATGTCGAAAATTAGCTCGACATGTTTTGGAAAACTGAGGTTTCCATCATCAGAAGGATGAGTCATTTATTTAGAGTTTCCTTTTGATATTGTTGATTTATTTTGGTGTGCAATAAAGATGTATTGTATTGTAAAATTATGACAAGAAAATTGCAAATAATGCATAAAGACCATGGCAGGGGCAGGGTAAGGGAACAGCTTGTAACTTAATAGCTATTTCACTTCAGAAAAAAAACAAGTGGAAAGTCTATTAAGGGTCATCTCAGGATCACAGGATCTATAAAACTACACAACGAAGTTTAATTCAGTTTATTTAATAGATAGAGTGATTTCAGGGCGCTGTGTGCAATGTCCCGGAATATTTATTTATTTATTTTATTTTTATATGTAGATAGAGTGATTCAAGAGGAGTCTTATACATATGAACCTTACATGTAGGTATAAGACGCCAACAAAAACTATTTTTTCATAAAAAGTCTACAAATATCTCTTTTCTTTGAAGGTAAAGAGCTCACCCGTGCAATTTCATCAAGTAGTTTGTGATTGGTCTTCCTGCTCAGATTGTACAGTCCGGGGTATTTGTACTGGATCTCCAGGAATAGCTCGTGGTGAGTGTTTATGATCACCTGCAAGGGAAAAATAAATTAGCTTGTGTAAGAATGGCCAACTCTGGTGTCAAAGTTTTCAACCCCCATTGTTCAAGTTCATAGTGTCAATACATACTAAAGCTGAAGAGGGACATCATCTATCTGTACACAGAAGGTTTAAAAAAATTTTTTGGACATACTTAAAATCAATAACAGAAGACATTTTGGCAATTTATGTGTGACAATATTTGTGCATATAATTTTTTTTTTATTTGTAACTAAGTACTTAGGTAAATGTAAATTTTAGCTAATAAATTGCTAAAATTTAAAATTGAATTGAATCTGTAGCGTGTGGGCAGTGGCCAGTAGGTTCAGTGAGTAATACTCACCTCATGTGGTAATTCAAGTTCAGGTATTTTCAGCTTGTCTCGTAATTTCATTGGAATCTTCTTTCGCTTGTCAGGCAGGGGAAGCTAAAATAATATACATGATTTAAAAACCACACTAATTGTTAAAAACATGTTAGTTTATATGAAAGTGACCAAATCTGATGTTAGTTTACAAAATCAACCTAAGGGCCTTCTTCTTATGCAATGAGGGTGGCCAACTCTAGTGTCGAGAGTTTATCAAGCCTATGGGACTTGGCTTAACAACTGCCACACTAGACAAACAGACGGCACCTACAATTTAATGTGTCATCCGACCCCCGGAAGCGCACAAAATGGAATGCCACTTTTCGGTCACCCATCCAAGAAGAAGGATGAAGTGATGTATAAAATTGTAAAAAGATTTGACTAACATCAGGAACTTCCTCAGGCTCAGGAACATAAGCTTGGAATTGCAGTGGCTTCTTGGCCGAACCGTAAGTCGCATGATTGATGTTGTCAACAGCCCTCACCGGATCTAACCTCTCGGACAAGCGAAGGTAACATGTCTTGTAACCTCCACTCATACGATTCGCAAAATTCAGCGGTTCAAAGGGCCCGCCAATCACTTTACTCACGCACTTCACAACGTCCATCAGGTTGTACTGAAAATGTAATAAATCTCGATTAAAAACCGCCTAAGTTCATTTGTGAATATCGCGATGATACGAATAGAAATGTGACCACAATTTGTTTGTATTCTGGTGCTATTACTTACAACGGGAGGTACACCGTTTACAGCTATTACAGACATGATTGTCAATATTACTTTTACACGGGCTTTAATGGGTTTACTCAAATAATTGACGAATACTGAAGAGAAGATCGTCTAATAATATAAACTGTAAACAAAACAAATCACCACTTTTAAAAGGGTAAATGTATCTCTACGCCACTGACAAATAATTTAATTTTTCTTATAAATGGCTTCTGCAGGATTGCTGCAAATTTGCCAGTGTCACGTATTTTTTGACAGTTGAAGGTTTAATCAATTTCATTTTTTATGGCTTTAGAAATGAATTAAAATAAATAAATAAAATGTCTTTATTTCAGGCAATTCAAACCCATATTCAAGAAAATTACTATAAAATTACAATTACATAGTTAGTAAAACATATTTATGCCCTTTAGTTAGTTTTGCACGGATTGAGTGATTTTTCTGAAAGGGGGATTCACCGTCCAATATATATGGTAGGTACCTACGTAATGGTATATAGTAAGTAAGTACTGCTTCTAAGTAGTCTGAGATAGCAAGTGTTATTGCTTTTACACTTTTTAGTTTCACTGTACGCTGTTGTTATCTCTTTGAGTATTCATTATTATTTTTCTATGGATGATAACTCTAGAAAAGAGGCAATTAAGGTTTGTAGTACCTACCTATGTATTTTTAAGGTTATCTTTTCTCGGACTTGTAATCTCTTATTGATTCCTTTCCATCCAATGGTTGCCTGGAAGAGATTGCTTTTAGCAATAAGGCCGCCACTTTTGGCACTAGTATAAATATACTTATATATAATTTTTTTGTACTTTATTTGTAATTATTATCTGTAGTATGTTGCAATAAAGAATTTTCTATTCTAATCTAATTAACCATCATCATCATCAGCCCACGTATCGCTGCTGAGCATAGGGCTCTCTTCTAGGACAGCACTTGTCATATATTTATCGCCCTTCTATGGGCTAGATAACACAGTAATGTTCTTGGACTTTGTGGTCCAGAAACATGCTAAATTCGCACTACACTATGTTTTCCTTCATCGTCAAGCGAGTGCATGTCCACACATCACTTGAAAAACAATACATTGGTGTAGGTTAATTAAATATGGTTTTTGGAACAAATGTGATCTAATTAATCGTGAACATAGAAATATTAAAGTCCCACTCATTTTTGTTTGTTTTTTTATTATCAAAATAAAATTAAACATTATACCTAGCTGGTATAAGTACTTAGAATTATAATATTCATCCTGAATAATTAATGTCAATATAATTAAAAATATATTAATACATAATCTAAGAATATTTCAAGTACAATATTGCATGTCTGCCAAAACTAACTTTACTTGTAACACCTTGAAACACAAAGTGTTATGCAATAAAGATTTTAAATTACATAATATATTATATTCTGCATTCTCCAAATATTTAGCTTGTGGTTAATACTCCTGGATTTCTCCAATATTTTTACTATTCATACCAGCCCAAGTCATAAACGCGTTCGCGTTTCTAGAAATAAACTCCAATAGCATACTGGCCTTATCTTCAGCTCGCAGCATGTAGCCAGTAGTGTCAGCCTCAGCACCAGAGTAATGCGAGTACAACGCCGGTAAATTCTTTTTTATCTTTGTCCCTTTAAGTATGAAACGGAAGAAATTCAAGGAGTCCGTGCAGAGTAAATCCTCCGGCAAAGATTTTCGCGCCAAATTACATTCGAATTGTAACATCCTGAAATCGAAAGAGTTTCCGTTGTGCGCGACCAAGGAGATCGGTTTCGGTAAGCCCGCCAAAAAAGTTTCAAACTCATCGTAAACTTGTGAAAATGTCGGATTTTGTTGCGTAGACAGTTCTAAGTCGCATATACCTGTGGCTTGGCTCGCTTCTAGTCCCATGGCTCTCTCAGGATCTACGACGTAATGAAACTTTTCAAAATCTTCCAAATTTTCCATGTTTTCTCTCAATTCGCTTTTCCGTACAGGTATACAGCATATTTCGACGATCCGTGACTTATTCCCGCCATCCCAGGGTCGATCGGTGGTTTCAAATTTAAAGATCACGTAGGTACGTTTCGATTTCAATTGCACTTGGTGACGCCATTTTGGATAATAGGTACCTATATTGAATAGGCACTATTGCATTTTATCGATACGTGCGACCTGGATAGCGGTCCGCGGCTGTATGATTCACACTAACCAGCATATCAGGTTGGGAACATGTACCTACATGCATTGTATGGCCTTGAGTTATAGATAGTGCAATGCTCTGACCTTCGATCTCTGACGTAGGTACATACCTACATCTAAGGACCAGTAAGGACACAATACACAGGACTTTTTGCATAAAAGTAGAGAGCGTACGTTGTCAGTCTTCTTATGGAATGAGAGTGGCCGACTCTGGTGTCGAGAGTTTATCAAGCCGCCCTAAGGGCCTCTGACATGACTTAACGACTGCTGTACTAGACAAACAGCCGGGACCTACAATTTAAGGTGTCATCCGACCCATGGATTGTTAGTGAGTGCTTGTTTTGCGTAATCATCCATTGCGGCATAAAAACTACTTTATTGTTATACGTCTTATACAAACCAAGCAATGGTTCAATAACTTTGTTTTCCTGACGTCTCGTCGACTGACAAGCGGTGAGCCGATGAGTTACGTTTTGCACAGCATGCGTTCGCACGGGGCCCGCCCACTTACCCTATCTCCCTTTGTAACTGTTACCTGTGGTACTCATATTATAAGGGGGAGAGGTGAATTAGAGTGTTAGCAGTATAAACTCTATTTTAACTTAAATTAAACAGTAAAAAACACAATTTACAAATAATAAAACATTTATTTCAGATCTCAAAAATTACATGTCATAAATATAAATGAGAAATTGCAAAAAATGCGTCACCAATGCAACATAGTGCGACCGAATAATAAAATACATAATATTTTTAACAAATTATACGTTTTTTGTTACAATACAATCATCGTGGTAAGCTTGTTATTTTAATAGCTAAATTCGCACAGTAGGTAACCGCGAAAAAACTGGAATGAAAATCGGTGGACAAAGAAATACTGTTTTCTATTGATTAATCTTTACAAAAATATTATTTAGTATTATTGAAATACTACCCGTATATATCAATAATTATATAACATTTACAAAATCTACTAACAGAAGATTAGATTTGTGACAGATCTTAATGGAATCTTATCGATAAGTCTTTGACTGGATTTTTTCGATGGCACAGCACTGGTCCGTGTCAGAAAAAAATAAGGCTTTTTTTTTATGAGTATACTGTGCGGTTTAGCCATTCTTCCAAGGAGAACGTGGCGTACTCGCCTCCAGACGATCTTCCCTTGAAGGTATCTGGAAATGAAAAAAAAAATTAGATAAATAAAAAATACTGGCGCGAACAGTTACAATTTAGTTAAAGCGAGTTAGTGCCAGATTTTGGACTCGGTACAAGTTCTTACGAAATATTTCGTGAATTTTTAGGAATAAAAAACTGAATAAAAATCATTATAGAAAAAAAACTTGTAAAAAGCCCAAATAAATGATTTCATTTGCGAATACTTTTATATAGGTATTGTATAGTTTTAAATTTTCTTACTCATTATTATTATAACATATATAAACTGAAGTTATAGAATAGTGCATGTGTAAGTTTCGCAAATGACAGAGGAGACTGAAGCTATTTTGGTGTAAATTGACTAAAGATTGTATCGTTTTCAACTGCAACAAAAACTATCGATAAATAAAATAATCAAGTAACAACACTAAAATAGCTTCAAAAGTGAAGAGCTGACAATTACAGAGAACGTGTACCAAATAATAAACTTCATGTCTAATACAAAACTTTTAAAAGTCGATATTAATTACAAGTGTTTGCTTAGCACGACGTTAGATGGCGCTATATACAATTTCTCGGACTATTCACTTATTTATAATTATTGATTTATTTAAATAAAATTATCGCAAAGCCGCATTCGCTTACGATATCTTTATCACAAAAGGAATCGACTTGACTTAATTTTTTTTTTTAACACATAAAATAGATATTTAGTACACGCTCTTTGAACGCCAGCTAGTGATGCGGTAACGTTGTGTCGATGCTCGATATAATGTCGATATACTTGACGTGTGTCGGCGTGTCGTCACCTCACTGGTTCCACTGCATGTCGCGCTCTAGGTTCTCGAGCGGTTCGTTGTTTTCTATAGTTTAGAGTTAATAAATATTATACAAACAATGGTAGATCAATCAAACTTTACACTTTTACAAAACCCTTGAAAATTTGTTCAATAATGGTTTAACATTATGAGAGCTACCGTTTTTTGACATTTGACATTTCAAACCTTACGAACCAGTAGCAATCCTAGCGGCAAATTGGTAAAGTTTGCTTAATATGAAAACATTTGGACCTCACGGTACACTAGCGCCTCTAGCGATGATCTTACACGCGGTAGGGCTCATTAAAGTAATTATGAATTTTAAATTATTTATTAAATTATTACTTGCGTTGAGTCTGGTCGTTTCTATGTATAATAAGTATGTATTTGCAAGAGAAGTTAAGAGAGAGATTTATTTATTATTTATAAGGTTTAGAAAAAAATGCATTAATATTGATAACCCAAAATCGTTGTGTCACATACATAGGCTAACGACTTCACCTGACGTAAGGTTAATTATCATCTGTCTATACATATAATTAAGCTGTTGAGGATCAAAAGTCTGAACATTGAAGTTATTTGAAAAAAAGAGATAAAATACTAAGAATTGATAACAGAAGACGATCCAACAATTTCTAGATTTTTTATCGGTTTGTCTGTTTATTTAAAAGCTCATAACGCAAAAACGGCTGAACAGATCATTATAATTTTTGGTATGTAGGTAGTACAAGGTCTTAGGAGTGTCATAGGTTACTTTTGATTTCAAAACAATGCGAACGTAGCCGCAGGCGTCCACTAGCTTATAATATTACTAGTGGGTGCTCGCGGCTTCGCTCGCATTAAGAAGTAAAACTTGCATCCCCTATTTCACCCCTTTAAAAGTGGCATTTCCGTCATAACATCTACCTTCATGCCAAACTTCAGCCCAATCCGTCTAGTGGTTTGGGCTGAGCATTGATAGATCACTATATCAGTCACCTTTGAGTTTTAGTATATATTTAGATTTTTTTTAAACTTACCAATCATGGTCTTGAGTCGGACCGCGCACATAATGAAGTCATCGAACTGAATGTAGCCATCTGATGAACCGTATCTGGAAATAAATTTATTCATAATATTATACACGCGTGTGGAATAATAATTATGCTACGAATAAACTATAAGCGAGTGCGGCTCAGCGGTTCCAGTGTCTGCTTTTCAACCAGACGCACCCTGGTTCGAATCCGGCCCTACACCAATGACTTGTATTTTCAAGTTGTAGATTTGCACTCGCTTAACGTTGAAGGAAAACATCGTGAGGAAAGCGACATGTTTGAGGACCACAATAACCGAGGACATGTGTCTTCCGTGGAAGGGCGCCCACCACGATGTATCTGCCCAAGAGAACTCCCCAAACTAATTAATGCCGCGAGAGAGTCACGTCCCTATATAATGAAGAATACCTACAACTAATAAGGATAATTTAGTTAATCATTGATCGCAAGATGAGTATTCCTTTTATTTTAATAAATAATTGCATATTGTAATGTAGTTATTATCGTGACATGTTAAGGCTAAATTTTCCTTTTTTTTAAACTACAACAGCAATAACTATGGTCTAAGATGGATCGTGCTTACCCGATAAGAACCAGTTCACTCTCGCTTTGAAGATCGCTGGATTATAGTTCGTGGGGAACAGGGAGTCGGGCAGGGAGTTTCACAACTCAGCGGTACGTACAATAAACATAGACTTAAACCGTTTTGTGCGACACTTATTTCTTTTGGACGGAACACTGTCATGTGTGTGTGTGTGTGTGTTACCTGTGAGCCAGCACGTTGAGTATGTGTGCGTTGACAGTGTATCCGGCCGAGTGCAGTGCGTCGCGCAGCGCATGCGCGGGGATGGCGCCGCGACCCTCCACGTCGTACAGACGGAACACGGCCTGTATAGTAATAGTAGTATCATTATTAATCACTGGGTTACCATACATTTTAACGGAACGTTTTTTTCCCGCGCCCGCCGCGGTTGCTGGCCCGCAGCCTTTGTAGAATACAGATATGTATGTAAAAAGCTCAAGCACATTTCACGACGTATTTTACGCCCACGGGGCGGTTGCGGTTGTTCGCGGCTCCCGCTGCACGTGCGGGCATCTTGTACAAGCGGGCGCGGCTCGCGGCCGCATCCGCGGCGGTTTCACCCGCGCGCACTGCGATCAGCGTCCGGCGAAGGCCCTTCTTGCGATAATCAACCGCCAGGTTTGCGGGCGATAATCGCAGCCGCGGCGGCTGCGGGCCCGCACAAAACTCCGGTTTCGTGAGATTTGAAAATTAAACTCGATTCCGCCACCGCGGGCGGGCGCGGGAATACCGCTCCGTGAGTCCTTAGCGTTAGAGTGTAAAAATTTCGGACATATCACACTACTCCACTTAAACGACTCTGGGGTAGGTACTTTATGACCCCAAAACTAACAATTAACTCTAATTGACATCTTACACAGATGTCACTTCATAAAAAAGTAGTGGTAGGTAAATAAGTCAGTTTTCTTTAAAACAGAGTCAACGATTAACCAAATGTTACCTATTTTGAACATGACGTTTTCATCAATCATCAGTAACCACTATTAAAGGTTGAATCTTAGTGACAGAATCATGGCAAGTAATATAATATGAGAGAAAAAAATGATTGGATACTTCGAATTGATAAAAGAACACGTTCCAACAATATCTAGAAATTTTGTCTGTTTATAACAAATCTGTTTTTGTGTTTATTTAAACGCTCATCACGCAAAAACAGCGGAACGGATAATTGTGATTTTTGGTATGAAGGTAGAATGAGGTCTTAGGAGTGTCATAGGCTACTTTTTATCTTGAAATAATGCGAGTGAAGGCGCGGGCGTTGGATCAAAATAAAATATACTAACCCGCCAGTTGCGGAGGTCGATCCAAAGAGCCTTGAACTCCTCGAACCCGAGTCCACCAGACCCGTCTTTGTCCAGCATGGCTATCATACTGCGGCACACGTCCTTGGAGAAACCGGCGCCTTTCAACTCTGGAAGATGGGACACTGTTTTATATGTGTACGGGCACGCGATACACGGAGAATAGCGGTCGTTGACCTATGTGTTTGTTTGTATTGAGAATAACTTTTTTTTTATTACGGAATAGTCTAACCTTAACGTTTGACTACAGCCTGCCTGATGTTAAGCACCACTGTAGTCAAAGATGTTGTACGTTTGCCTATAAGAAACCTATTTACACTGGATTTGAAGACCCCTGAATTATAATTTTCTGGAGAGGTCCAGGTAGAGAGTTCCATAATCTCGCCGTCCTTACTACGAAACAAGATTGTAAATAATCGTTTATAGTTCAAAACTATAAGCGATACGAAACTTCTATCCTACATTGTCGAAGGACGGCCGATAAAAATAGAATTTTCGTGTTTCGACTTTGCCCTAAATCAGTTTGAGTTGAATTGTTGCTATCGTGTAATTGGTATAACGATTATAACACTAAATAACACATTCACACTAATGGTCTTGTGTGAAATTGAATTAAATTAAATGTTAATTATTTCAGACTTTAAGTCAATACACATTTCACATTTCTCGGAATGAAATGTCCCGAAATATTTTTATTGTGCGTGCGAAATAGCTACACGGTAGTGATAGAGATAAACACACAAAGGTCAACGTCCGAAATTCTACGTGTACGGCGATTTAAGTTGAAATATTTTATGAACTCAAATTGTCTAAATCATGATTACGCTGCATGATTTACAACGTTTGAGGGTTCATAAAGTTTTGCGAAATATTTTGAATGTAAAAATGGTTTATGCGTGAAATCTTATGAAGAAATACACTGTAAATAAGTATTTAGGTATTTTAGATTCGATTTCTTTAAAAACTTGCCATTTATTACCTATAAGTTGCAAAAACCATATTTACATCAATAAAAAATTATAAACGAATTTATTGAAATGGAGGTGACTTAACTATCAACTGAAATAATAAACTAAGGACCTATAAGATACATACATTATTAAATAATAATTTAAAATGCCCATTTTTGTGTATAATCAATGTTTTGCGAAAAATATAACATGCATAATTAAAGCTAGGACGTAAAAACTTTCAAAAACAAAATTTTCAAAAATGTCTACGTTTTGTTAAAATTGTGTTAGTAGCAACATTAAGCATTATTTTGTAAAATTATACTTTAAAATACAACATTACACAATAAAATAACAAAACCAATTAAATAAACTTAAAATTAAAGTATAATTTTACAAAACTCTTAAATATTAAAATAATATACAACATTTCATGCTGGAAATCTGAAAAGAACTTATATTTAACAATAATTATTGCATATACAATATAGTAATTACAAAAACAGACATTTTAAATTTGCCTCCATTTCGATAAATAAAGGAAAAACATATTTCATGCAACTGCTTTGGTCTCCTGTAAAAATAGATAAACAATTAGTAATCACACACATCAATATGAAACAGAAACCAATTTAAAAAGTTCTTAAATATCTTTAAAGTTTACATGCGATTTGTTTTCTATATTGTTTTACATTTTCATATTTAAGTATATTTTTACGTTAAATGTCACATTTTGTGGTCTAATACAATTTCATAATTAAATAGTTACAGTTTGCTCTTAAATGACCCTCTGGGGTACTTTGTGACACCAGCCTAACTATTTACTGTAATTGACATCTAACACAGGTGTCACTTCATAAAAAACTAGTCGAATAAGTCAGTTTTTTTCCAACTGAGTCAACGATTAACAATATATTATTTTGAACATGACGATTTCATCAATCATCAGTAACCACACTAACCACAATACAATTTCAACTCGGCATAAGTTTGGCTGCTTAACATATGTGCTACTTGTTCTAGTAAGTACTCAGCTCAAATAACTCAGGTCAAATTCACTCTTGTCACTTTTGACATCTCAGCCTTTTTTTCCAAAAGCACTAAATCCCTCACCTTGTTGCGGTTGCGGCTGGTTCAGATGCACTTGCTCGTGTTGGTTTTGCTGCTGCACCTGTTGCAGGTCGACCCCGATCTCCTTGCAGATGGGTGCGCAGAGAGCACAGAGCAGCTGTTCGAGACAACTCTGCTCTTGTTGCGGAGGCCCACCGCCGCCCCCACCGCCGTCGTAAGCGCCGTGACGGACCGCGCCGCCGCGCATTGCGAGCTCTAAACGTACGGGACGTGTTTATACATAACTTACACAATCTAATTATCAAACTAAAAACAATATACATAAATCTACCAATTGATAAAATTAGATATGAACTACAAAACAACCGTTCCAACCATCTTCAATGCATTCGCGTTGTTACGGGATAAAGGTAGACTATGTAATACCCAGGACAATATTATACTATCACTATACCAAAAATCACGGTGTGTAAGCGGAACATACTTTGGTATTTATATAATCATACTAACATCATTTTATTGTAAAAAGAACTCTATAATATTTTTAAGATTTTATTTTACCTCCATATTAAATATAATTTAAAGACTTTAACGTGGTTGTCTTTGTTGAAACATTATAAAATATATTAAAAGTGACACTCCAATCCAAACATTTCTGTGTAACTCGAACAGAAACGGTAAGAAATGTTTTCTTCCTTTCCTTGTTTTCTTTGAAATTTTGTGTTCCAGTAACTACAATTATGAACAAAAGCCGTTTAAATAAAAGTAGCATTAATTCACTATTTTCAAATAACACAAATAAAACAGCAAGAAAAAAAGTGGTGCATTAAATTAAAAATAGTAAAATAGTGCGTACTATATACATAAAAACATATTTACTTACATTTACGTTATCTCATGGTCGGCGAAAAGAAACGAAAAAGCGGCGTTTTTATACTTCACACAAAAGCATTAGACATTGAAAGCTCAAAAATGGGCATTTTTAAACTATTATGTCACTTGACAATATACATTAAATAAAACAACTCGAAAAATCATAAAAATAGTAATATTACACATGGTAATATTACTACAGTATTTGAAAGCGCAAGTAAAATTGATTTATGATCAAATTATATAAAAATTAAAGTTAATTAAATTAATAAGCTCAAACACTGTCAATGAGTGTCATTTAATCCTTTACCAACCCAGTTAGAACATTTTAGTTTTTATTTATTCTGGGGTACATTTGGACCCTATATGAGATTTTAGGGTTAAAAATTTGCAACTTAAGAGAAATTAAATTTGCAGAATAATCGGATATACGGTACATAAAATAAATACATACTATGTAGATATCGTCAATAGTTACTGTACCTAACTATCTACATATTTTTGTATACAATTTCCTAATGACCTAATTCTTACGTTTGTTTACTAGCAATAATATAAATTACAACTAAAATTAAAAGAGAGGAAGAGAGCTTAAGAACAGCTTTGAAAATTATCATGTTTTGCCCCCTATGACGTACCGAGTCTGCGTTGGTCTAGTCATGTAACTTTTGATTGGTATTGTGGAAATATAGGTATAATAATAAAGAGACGTTATAAGTTCCTATCTTTGTAGCCTCTACCACTGATAGCTTGGGTCCTGCCCCGCTGCCGGCGGCATCACTAGTTTTAAGTTTTTTATGTTATGATATTTGTTTTTTTTTATGCATACACTAGCAAACCCGGCGAACTCCGTTTCGCCACCGTATGGCTTCTACTTAAAATATTGGTTTGTAGTACATGCTATGTATCAGAGATGGCGCTGTATCTGAAAAATCATTTTCCCTGTTTTCCCGCTTTTCTGTTTAAAATTTTCCTGAATTTTCTATGCTATAAACCTAAAACGGAGGCCGAGACCTTTCCAACAAATGCAAAACCGTGGAAATCGGTTCGTGCGTTCTGGAGTTATAGCGTCAGGAAGGAAAACCCGACTTATTTTTATATAGTAGATATATTGTAAAAAAAATCAAAATAGTTGTAAATAAATGAATAAGAATAAGGTAAGTACCTTCCCTCATGGCGTAGTCGAGTATCTCCTTCAGCTCCTGCCAATCCACCTCTCCGTCGGCGCCGGCCAGTCTGGTGAAAAACTCACGCACGGGGTCTGCGGGCTCGGGGTTCGGGGCTACGTCCTTCACCTGGGATAAAGATAAGTGTTTTTTTTTTATTATGGGTATATGTAGGATAATAGAAAGGCCCAGGACCCTGGCGTCGCGATCTCGACCAGTTTCGCAATCGTGAGGCGGCCGAGACCGAGAATCATGGAGGGAGTTGAGGGAAACCTTTGCCCAGAAACGGGACAACATAGGTTGATAAAAAAATGGTATATAGGGATTCCCCGACGGAGTCCGGCCCTACACCATATGTCTTGTTCCTCGAGTTATGTGTGGATTTCCACTCGCTCGGTGAAAGAAAAACATCGCGAGGAAACCGACATGTTTGAGGACCACAATTTCCGATGTGTCTTTCGAGGACCTGGGCGCCCACCACGATGTATCTGCCCAAAAAGAAGAATTGATTCACAATCACAACTCTCAATAATGAGGAAAATACGACTCGACATTAACGAACATGACCTCAAATGGAAATTAATTATAAAAAATCACTTACCCTATCGTCAACATCACCCATGCCGATATCTTCGTCGTTTTCACTGTCAAATAAAAAAGAAAAAATAAATAAAATATTTATAAAAAAACAATAAGAGCCTGACTATTTTAATGTAAATCGAAGTTTGTTTCCATAAATGAAAATATTTTTTTGGGCAAAACCAAATCGTAATTTTTCGGAAATATATTTTAAAAAAGTTACAAAGACGAATTGATTTTTTGGTATGTACGTAGTGTGAGGTCTTAGGAGTGTCATAGGCTACTTTTTATCCTAAAATAATGCGAGCGAAGTCACGGGCGTCCACTAGTTGAAAAATCAATCCTTTTTGCAAGGAAACAAAAAATAATATACTTACGCCATATTATTATCCTTCTCGGAGAACACTCGAACCAGGAACTCTCCTTCCTCGTTGGGTTCGAAGGTGGACGGCACAATCACGTAGCTGCCCGGCTCGAACTTGAACCTTAAAGTAAAGAAGATAAGGGTGATATTACAATGATAATGGAAAACTACCTGGAACTACCTGCCTGGAAGAGATCACTCAAGGTGATAAGGCCACTCACTTGTACATTTATTTATAGTTCAAGTCCTTTTGATATTGTTAATTCATTTTGGTGTGCAATAGAGATAGATTGTATTGTATTGTAAAATTAATAGTTACGCGTTTTGCCTCCACGTTTATTGTACGGACGGCAAAGTTTTGGAGCACTTTACCAGAAGCTGTGTTTCCTGCGAACTACAATCCAGGGGTCTTCAAATCTAGAGCTAGTAGGTATCTTCTAAGCGTGTTACACCCTAGCAGCAATGCTTAACATCAGGCAGGCTGTAGTCAAAAGTAAACCTATTCAGCGTAAAAAACGCTAGGAATGTTATCTGACCATGAGAAATTCCTTAATGAAATAATTTTGCAGGAGAGTGGATGTTTCACACAAAAAAAAACAGATGGATAAATACATGTGTGTGCTTATGCGAGTGTCGAGAGAATTATAAAAGCGAATATGACAGTGGAATATAGACTCTAACAATATACAAATAAGACAGCTTGGCTTACATATAAGCGAAAGCACATGTTGTCTAAGCAAGCGACTATGGGCAAATTGAGCCCTATATTTGCTATTTCAAGGTTGCTATTTACCTAGCACTGACTTCCCTCAAGTTGATAAATGCCTGAGATCGGCCCACAGAAGCATTATACTTGAAGAAGTTGACGTCGAGTGGTTTGGGCACATGTCCGTAGTCAGGCAGACGGTATACAGCGAACCCGATGGTGAGGCATTCGAGGCCCGCGTGACGCTGCGAGCGGCGGTTCTTCTGCATCAGGGCTACGATTATCTGGAACATAGTTACATGTATAGATTAGTGGAAGCGACCGTGCCGTGGCAGGACGTTGGCACCCACCACGATGTATCTGCACAGGAAAACTACCCCAACGAATTGATTCTGCGGGAGAGTCACGACTCTCAGTCATGAGGAAATGCGACTCAGAGAAAGTATAAATAAGTGTACTATGTAACAAAGTATATTATTATGATATATGAATATTTTGAGCGGGTGTCGTCGGATTTGATGCGATAGTCGCCCAAACGTATATTTATTTTGAATGGAGTCAGATTAGACCCTGGAGTAACACACAAAGTACTTTTAATCCGGATTAACATATATATTAAATATTAATATACTAGAGGTCGCCCGCGGCTTCGTCGCATTATTTCAGGATAAGAAATAGCCTATGACACTCCTAAGACCTCATACTACATACATACCAAAAATCATGATGATCAGTTCAGCCGTTTTTGCGTGATGAGCGTTTAAATAAACAGTCAAACAGAGACACAGATAAACAGACAAAATTTCTACAAATTGATGGAACGTGTTTTGCTATCAATTTGAAGTATCTCCAAAGATTTTTTTTGTAGTCCGTTTATTATTGGTTTCACGCACGTCTCCCTCCTTATGCTACATCGCGAACGTCAGAACGGTATAGATAGATAGATAAACTCTTTATTGTTGACACATATTAAAAACAAACAGTACATAAAACAAAGTATTATCTTAACTAGTGCCACAAGCGGCGGCCTTATCGCTGAAAGCGATCTCTTTCAGGCAACCTTTATACCTTATACGCGCGAACCTATACCTACTTATAGCTACATGCATACATACATGTCATATCTTCAATGTTTAGACCCTCGAGCCTCTTCAGCTTTATTATACCTATATATATATATACTCACGGTACACTAGTTCTCCTCGTCTCCCTCATTAAGAGGAAGCTTATGTCGAGCAGTGGACAACTATAAGCTGATGATAATGATGATATATACTCACGGTACACTTGTTTTCTTCTTCTCCCTCGTCGGGGTCCTTGAGTGTGACGGTGTACTGCGGGTTGCGCCAGAACGACTCCAGGTAGTTGCGACAACCACCCGCCGTCACGCCTGGGGATAGTCACAAAACAAGTTATTAATAAATAAATAATTATAATAATAATAAATGTTACGGGACATCGCACACAGCGCCATCTAGCAAACGCGTCTGTGGTGGCTTTTGTAAAAACAAACTTATTATACGAGACTGAATACAAGTAATTTACAATTCATAATTACTTGTGTCAAGCGGGATACGAACGCGCAATTCTAAAGTAGAAGGTAGAACCACTACCAACTTAGCTGCAGGTACTAAGCTACTAACAGGCAATTTGTATATTGGAGCATCACTATGTGTTAGGACAACATTATATTCAAGGTACCATCAGAAGTCAACGAACCAATAGGCGTTAAAAAATGGATATATTTTTATTTACCTCGCACCCACTCCCCCTCGAAGACGGACATCTCCCACTTCTTGGTGCATCCCTCGGGACACTCCTCCGGGTCCAGCGAGTCGGGGTTCAAGTTGCATATCTCTACCCTGGAACATACATATGAAGATACTAGTGGGTAAAGTGGGTAAGTAAAGCTTGCATCCCCTATTTTACCCCTTTTAAAAGTGGCATTTCCAAAAATCCTTTCTTAGCGGATGCCTACGTCATAACATCTTCGTTCATTCCAAATTTCAGCCCAATCCGTCCAGTGGTTTGGGCTGTGCGTTGACAGATCACTATGTCAGTCAGTCACCTTTGAGTTTTACATATTTAGATTTAATAACTTTAAACCAGAACTAAGTCAAAGTTCAATTAGTTCATAAATTAAGATGTTAGTTTACTGTAAAAACACCATTATCTAATAACTTACAATTGCCACGATTCATAGTGAAACTAAATTTTATTATTATATACTATTCATATTTAATAAATCAAATGGGGTCAAATCCGGCGCGCTTGGATAGCGCCATCTCTTAGGAACGTTTGTTACTAAAACTAATGTGATATTGGAAAATCGCCTTTTCTCAAGAAACGAACACATTAATTTTAACAAAACACTACAAGTGGCGACGCCAATTTTTTTTCATTTTTTTCGTAGTTTCATGTTTCACCAAATATTTATTTCTATAGTTATCTATACTTTACCTCGAGAAATGCGTACAAAAGTCCTTGAAAGACATCCAGAACTCTCCATCGTCATCAAACGTCAGTCCCAGCTCCTCCTTCTCTGATTCGGGAATATAACGCCACTCTGGCGACCTGGAATAATATAATAACATGTCTTTAAACACAGATAGATATATTTATTATTATTTACAGCTGAAAGCGATCTATTGAAGGCAACCATGCATAAACTAGTGGAATTAAAGACTTTTCCCTTTTAGTCGGTTAAAATAACTGGAAGTCTGTTTTTGATTAGTTATGGACCTATAGATTTATAGATAGATAAGTACTTTATTAAAACACCACAAATAAAACAATACAAAAAAAGTAGTGATGATAAGGTAAGGACCGTCTGCTCAGTCATTAGGAAAAACGACTCAAAAAGAGATCTATGACTATGGAGCATCGAGCTAGGATTATACAGAGTCACAAACGCTCGAAAAAAACGTCCGAGACAAAATTCTGCCCACGCTACTCGTTGAGCAGACTTTTGGATTACCTATCTGTTTTGCACGTCCTTAAAATATGTAAGAGCGAAAAAGACAAGCAGTCTTGTTTGCGCTCGCTGACGATGTTAGCGTTCGGACATATTTGCTTACCTTATGTGAGGTTGTTATGGTGAAACTTTATATTAATTAAAATCTACTGTACCCATTTTACATGCGAATAAATGACAGATGTCATTTATTTCAAGTTGGTATCTGAATCTGACACTTTCCTGCGCTTTTTAGTTTGAGATTGTGTCTCTGTATAATCCTAGCTCAATGCTATGGAGAGAACTATTTCCTTATTACTCCAAGGTCCGTTCCACTCGGCCTCGTTCCGCCAGGGGTTCCGCAGCCGCAGCAAGGGTATCTTCCCCTGGCGGCCGGAGGTCTCGATATCCACGTATTTGACGCGGGTGATGGATTAGAGAACTCAGACCCACTGGTGGGGCTACACATCTACCAGTGGTACTCACTTATCACTCCAAGGTCCGTTCCACTCGGCCTCGTTCCCCCAGGGGTTCCGCAGCCGCAGCAAGGGTATCTTCCCCTGGCGGCCGGGGGTCTCGATGTCTACGTATTTGACGCGGGTGATGGAGTAGGCGTGACCGCGGATGAGGCCGACCGGGGTCTCCGCTTCTAGGATGTTGGGGTCCGGCTGGGGAGGGAAAATAGTTAGATTGCTGAGAGTGCAAAATTGTGGAACCCTCCTGACTCCCTGCCCCCTTAGATAAGAGGCGTATTTTAGTTAGCGTACTGACGCATACATATGGAATAGAAAGATCAAGGTACAGGAGTGACGTAAGAATTTCCCCCGCGGAGTGCATCGTGATGTCAATCACATACATTGGTCGTTCTATTCCATAAGTATGCGACAGTACGCTCACTAAAATACGCCTCTTGTCTAAGGGGGCTGTTCCCCTGGAACTATAATTCAGCGATCTTCAAAGCGAGAGTGAATCGGTTCTTATCAGGTAAGCACACTCAATCTTAGCCTTTGCTTACCATCAGGCAAACTATGCACAAATGCAAACCTACGTTTATACGTTGTTTTTGTATAAAATGTAATATAACGTGTTGTTTGTTTATTGTTTATTCCAAATTCATTTCGTTAAAAAAACTGGACCTCACGATACGTTGATAATAGTTGAATAATTCATCACATAATAAAAAATGTAAATTAGATTCAAATTAAACTCTAATGTCGTTGTAACTTAATTTGTAGCTCATGTCTTATTGGAAAATGTAGCTATTACTGAAAGAATTATTAAAATCGGAGCAGTAGTTTTTGAGATTACCTCGAAGAAACAAAGTCACTAACTCAAAAACATGTCTTCTTTATACAATACTGTACTGTAGACATAAATATCTGAAAACACGTGTGTTTTGAAGAAAGATTTGGCAATTAATTAATTCTGTCGGGGAGTCACGGCCCTCAATAATGAGGAATAATGACTCGAGGCGAAGGAGATGTAGATAAAAATATCTAATAACGCGTCTCTTCTGTGGCATGACCTGACGATGTCTCTATTCTGCAGGGGGGAGTCACGACCCTCAGTAATGAGCACTCTAAATGTAGATATGAATGATACCTCAATACTGCACCCCATGAGCGAGTTCCTCTCGTACGCTTTAAGCAGGATGGTGTAGAAGGAGGGCGGGAGCTCCGCTATGTCATACATCTCAGTCACGCCGCCAGTGAAGTCTTCCATAGCTTCACACGTGGAACCACCTTTCAGGGCCTCGTATGAGCCGTGGAGTCTGCGGAAGAAACAAGTTATGTTTTGAAACGATTTGTCAGGTATATGAATACATGAAAAGAAGAGCCAGGAAGAGATAGCTCTATGCGATAAGGTACCAGAAAATATATACATAAAATATAAAAAATATGTACAATAAAGTTATATTGTGTTGTATGATAATAAATACAAGGGCTAAGGTTTATACAACGTGTTTATTTACCCAGGTAATGCGTTTTTTATCATAAGACTACAATTTTATTATATAATTGACATTAACTAACAATAGGATAGGTCCTAATGTAAATCCTTTTTGTACTCCCTTTCTGATTACAGAGACCAGATCTAATTAGAACCACCTTTTTAAGTGGAGCTTACGAACTTGAATGGATTTTACAAATTAATAAATTGGCTACTATAAATCTAAATATTATATAAAACTCAAAGGTGAGTGACTGATTGACGTGATCTTTCAACGCACAGCCCAAACCACTGGACGGATCGGGCTGAAATTTGGAATGAAGGTAGATGACGTAGGTATCCGCTAAGAAAGGATTTTTGGAAATGCCATGAACTTACTTAGCATATGCCTTCTCGAGCAGTGCGCTCCAGAACTCGTTATTTTCTGAGGAGTGGAGGAAGACCAGCTTGCCGCGGTAGGTGGGGAGACGGTCGTCGATCACCACGTCCACCCAGCGGCCATACTGCCAGAACCTGGGATGTACAACAAAACAAAATTATTTCTCTACCTACCAATATTATATATGTATATGCCACAGTTTAATATAAAATCTGTCGTCAAGCGTGTTCCGACGGCCTCGTTTAAGAGTCAGTAGTAGGAGATTAAATACCCGACCGTAAAAAAATAAAACGCTACAACGGATATTCTTATGAAATTCGGTATACAGGTAGATTAGACTCTAGATTAACTGATAAGCTACTTTTTATCCCGGATTAACGCGGGTTGCATCGGTGACCGCCGCAAGTATTAACTACAAACGATATTATGGTCACTAGGTATTGCTCGCGGGTTTGCTACTGCTTTTAAGATAAAATCATATCACGCTTCACAAATCAAAGACAAGAGTGTGCATATTTGATCTTAACGCTTAAATGGCTGAACAAAGAAAACTGAGAAAACTAATATATCTACTGGTATGTTGAATAGACTTTGGAATACATACGCCACTTTGACCTAAATTGGTTCCAAGGTGCAGCGTTACATAATTAATTATACCTGAAGAATTATGTACCTGAAGTGAAAGACTCCAGCGTAGTCCTCATCGAAGCTCTGATCATCTGGGACCACTTGGAAGAACAGTCTGGAACGAGAGAGAAATAAAATTATTATTAGCAAAACAAACATTCCCATACAACAGATAATATTAAATTTGATCTAGGAATAACATGATAGGTTTCGTAAATCAAAACCTAGGCCTTTTTCAGTAACTTTACTGCCCCCAAAGTCAGAAAAAACAATCAGTCAAACTTCGCTCTTGGACACTTGGATGACATCACTTATGTATTCGGTTTTCATTTGCGTGTCTTAACGTAGCACAGCACCATCTAGTGTCAAGTCAAAGTACTCATATCCTATACAGCAACCGAAATGACCAAAATGGCCAACCGGCCATCGAAACAACTGTAGCACTCTACAAACAGTTGCTACTCTTTGATCTAACTGTGCCTATCATTTCCGTGTTTTACCGTAATACAGCGCCATCTAGTGTACTCAAAGTACTCACTTCCTGTACAACGTCAAGTTGGCAACAGCCGCCAACAGCCAACAGTCTCCCAGCTCGCCCTGTTGCACGTCAAAACGACTGTAGCCTTCCACGAATAGTTGTGGGTCGCTGGCGATCTCCTGGAATAGGCAGAAATGGGATATTAATACTCTATCGAAAATATGTAACACTGTAAACTTACTAGTCTCTTGAAAAAAAATCTTTTGTTTAGATGTTGTTTAGAAGTTATGTTTCTAGAGTTACGCGACAACAGAGTCGCAAGATAATCTTAAGACTACAACCTGCTTAACATTAGGCTGTGGTCAAAGGTAAGCCTATTTGGCGTTAAAAAAGAAAATGTTTTTATTGGAGCGATGACTCATAATAAGAATAATCTAGTGAGTCATCCAAAGAACATCGAGCGAGTCATGCGAAGACTTGTCCAGCGACTTAAATTTTGTATCTTACTCACCGCAGGACGTAACCAAGTGATGGGTCTATCGAGCCTCTCATTATAATAGAGACTGCGGTCGTTGGCTGGGAACTCCGGGTCTTCGAACAGCCTGCCTTCAGAGAGACAACGGGAGCGGATATCCTTGAAGTCTTACTAATTACTAGCGAGCTTCCTAGCGACTGTCATTTGGTGTTGTACTAGTCATCCGAAGAACAACTAGCGTGTCATTTGAAGAACATCTAGCGAGTCATCCGAAAAACATCTAGGGAGTCATACGAAGAATTGTCCAGCGACTTAATTGACGCATCATAGAATCATTTGAGTGAGAAAAAGACAGACTAACCAACCAAATTCCTCGAATTTACTCTAGTATCTGTTATCTTACTCACCCCAGGACGGAGCCAAGTGATGGGTCTATCAAGCCTCTCATTATAATAGAGACTGCGGTCGTTGGCTGGGAACTCCGGGTCTTCGAACAGTCTGCCTTCAGAGAGACAACGGGAGCGGATGTCCTTGAAGTCTTGATACGTTGCTGGACCGAAGGAAGAGGGACGCGTCTCGCCGAGCTGGAATTGAGAAAAATGTGATGTTACTTTTGATAGATGATAGATTCCTTATTAAAAGTAAGTTCGTAAGTCCTCGGACATGTGTCTGTGTGAAAGGACCTGGGCACCCACCACGATGTATGTGCCTAAGAAAACGCCCCTAACAAATTAATTCTGCGGGGGAGTCACGACCCTCAGTCATGACGAAATACGACTCAAAAGAGAGAGAAGTTCATATGAGAATGGGCAACTCTGGTGTCAGAGTTTTTAAGCCGGGCGGTTTATAGGCTTTCTGAGATGGCTAAACGACTGCTGTACTATGACAAACAGTAGGGGTTTAAGATTTACCATGTCATCCTAACAAGCAATTCTTTATTGAACAAACGTACCTAATTATCAATTATATTAGTACGAGTATGTAAGAAAATACTTCCGAAGATTTTACATTTTTAAATAACTCAATTTCGGATCTTTAAACGGTATTGGCAATAAGACAGTCTCTCCTCGAGTCACTAGTTAAGATTTCCTAATAAAGTATTATCTGTCTATCTATCTCATCTATCTCTATCTATCTCATCTATATCTATCTATCTACGTATCTCACCGATATTCGTGTACATACCCAGAAATGCCTGACATAACTATTACGCGTAGCGACCAGCACGGGTTCCTCACAAACTGGTATAAACACCCTTTTACACGCATGCTGACTGTCCTCTGAAGAACGCGACTTTCGACTGCAGCTCTCAATGGAAAAACTGCATGAATTTTCCAAAAACTCAACGGTCCAACTCAGTGACACTAAAGTAATCGATGCCATCTGGTTTTTTTTCTATGTGTATTTCAATTTATTTTTTTTATAATTTAATTTAGCATGTTTTTATACAAAATAGCTTGAATGAAACAAAAACCGCGGCCATCACGTTTTCTAGTAAGCGCAAAGTCGGAAGTCAACCCTAAAGTGGCCATACGCAAAACTGATTGATTACCAATAATATGTCATAAGCATAAAATATAACGTTAAGTTCCGTACTTTTTTTCGTAAATAACGGTACCTACATAGTTTTTTCGTTTTAACCCTATGAATACACCGAACTTCATCTTAAGAAAATATGTAAGATAAATAAATAAATAACACACCCAAAACACCTGTTCTCCGGTCGACATATAGTTCTTACTTCCTTTATAATACGGAGGAGTCCTCAATCTATGCTCCTTATGATGTTCCACAGTCGAAAGCCTCTTCCCAGATCTAGGCTTCACATCTTTGGTCAAAATTACTTTTGGCGAGCGAATAACACCTTTATTGTTAATATTTTTAGTCAGACACGCATTTCTTTCGACTGGCATGACAGTTTTCGTTGCGAATGCGTTTCTCTCGACTGTCGTAAATGTTTTCGTGACGGCAATTGTTTCTTTGTTCAAAAGGTCTACCCCGTGGCTTTCGAATACGATCTTTTTATTGGTGACTACGTAATCATTTGCTTCAGTCGAATCTGATAGAGATTCCTTGTCAGTTTTCCGAAATGCTTGAACCACTTTTGTTGCCCAAAAGGGTTTGTACAGGCTTCCCTGACGCGCTTTGGACTGTTGGTACTCAAAATCAGCTACTTTTGGCTTCTTCAAATCTTCGAAAAGTCTTGAGAGCCGATTCAGGGAAAAGCGATCTTTTGCTTTCTCTTCGATCTTGGACATTCGTTTCTCGTCATCTTTTGTTTGACGAAAAATACGTCCAGATTTCGGGGATTTGAATGAAACGGACTTGTGTTTCCAATTATCAACTGCGTTGGCAACATTGCCTGAAGAGTAGAACGTTAGTAAATGGCCAACATCTACTTTATTCAGTTTCAAAAATTCTTCTTCCTTTATTTCGGTCGCCATTTTTGAGCCACTTTATTCTATTCCTTTACTAGCTTTTACACTTCGTGTAAGAAAATTAAGCGGGCACTTATTTAAATTGTTTTTCCGTAATGAGCACTTGTAAATTTGACATCGATTTGGGTTAGAATGAGGATTGAGTTTTCGTAATCGTTCAACTAATGTTGTCCTTCAAATATTAGCACAAGGTCTGATAACTACCGCTTTAGTTAGATATCGCAGTTAAACTAATAGAAATAATGCATGATACTCTACTTTTGCAGGAAAATATTGCCAGCTTATCCCTGTAGGCAATTAAGTTGCTACTTGGTGTTTAATTATTATTATTATGAGCACATTGAATAAGAAGGAAAATTGATTAAAATTTCCTTAATAACATTATACTATGTAATAATGGTAGGATAGTTACATGTATTGTATTCAAAATTAACGCATGAATAGCTAAGTAAACCATTTTAGCAAACTGCAACAATTCGACTAGTTTATGAAACGAATCTTTAGAGGTAGGTGGGTATATCAAATTTATTTATTTTTTACACTTTTATAGTAGAACAGAAACTTTAGTTTAAACAGCTTATCTTTTTTAAAAATCATGTCCATGATAACGGTGACGCAGTAATAGGAATGAATAAATTACCGGACAATTACATCCACAACGGCCTTCGCTATCAATCGATATCTTTACAAAATTATCAGTAAGTTACTAAGTAATATAATCTATTTATATTCAAATTACTTACAAATATTTGATTGTTCAAGGCCATAGCTATCAGACCAAAAGACAATACAATATTTAGGCAACAATTTTGATAGTTCAAGTAAAAATACTCATCTAAACCCATATATATTCTTTGTTTTCATTTTGTGTATCATTCTGCGCTGTGTGAAACGATTACACGCTTATTTTCATGTCTACTTTTAAAACTTATGATCTTCTTGTGTCAATTTTTCTTTCATAAAACAAAACACCGTTTCAATATTTCACTTTATGCTATCCATAACTAACAGTTTCAAGAAAATTTTCTCTTAAATTCACTCTTTTATATCTACCACAAAACCGCTTCACAAATTCCAAAATACGAGACACTTTTACTTATGATTTTTCCGCAACATTTACAAATATATCTATCGAAGTTGACAGTATGTCTGTCCGGCCATCACTGAAAGTATTGACTGGGCGAGTGATAACAAGTGGCAGTTAAATATAGTGCAATATAGTCATATGTAGTAGATTCATATCTATGGCACCCATGGGGTGTAAAGCTAATGGTGTAGGGAAAGATAGGCGAAGCTTTAAAAGCTTACGACAAAGAAGCTTTTTGACAGAAAAGGACTTCACTAACTAGTCAAAATTTAAGCAACCACGGTCTATATGATCAGTTCTGTACAGAGTAATGTAAAAATGGATTATTATTTTAACATCTGTAATTTATATGCATGACATTTATCAAGAAATGCTGGTGGACTTTATATCTTTCTCAGTAAGTTTTTAAAGCCGGTCGGTTTTCGTTTCCGATTGAACATTACGGTGTGTACGTTTTTAATAATTTCTTTTCAGTAAGTAAGTAAAATTACAAATCAAACAAAACAACGATGTTAGTAATTTCTAAGATGAGATCATACGCATTACTCAATCGAATTATCTTATCAGTGTAAATGCAACTGATAACACGCCCATAGCGTATTAGGAATGATAAGGTGTAACTGAAAGAATTTTTGCAAGGCCGTGAAGTCTTAAATGCATAAATTGGGATATTTAAATGCTAAGTACGTGAGAAAGTTTAAGTTTACTGTTACTCCTACATATATGAATTTAGGTATTTTTCAAACAAGTAAGCAAGTTATATTAATTTCTCAGAAAATAAAACGAAGTCTGTGGTGAAGTTTTTTTTTAAACTGCTACAGAGGTCTGACTGCTCTATGATAAACGCAATTATCCAGAAGTTTGACTCGCGAAAGCGCAACAAAACAAAAAGTGTATTTTAAGTCACTCATAAACACTCAAAGTGTCGACGAAAGTTGTAATTCACTATATCGTACGAATATTTTGCTGGGCAGATTCAACTAAAACTATTGTGTAAAATACTCCATTGCGTACAACACAAGCTTTAGAATTAAGTGATTATTGTTTGACATCGTTTACTTAGTACTTTGTGGTACTGTGAACAGAAGAGGGCCTGTGAGAGCGCCTTGCGGGACTCCAAACTATTTAAGTAAGTACTATGGGTGTGGTCTTGTACTTTTAATGGTTTTTACACATTAGTAATAAACAAAATAAAGTTCAGACTTTTATTATAATAAAAGTAATTATATGAACATGATAAAATATGCGTTTTACATGTAACTTTAGATTTCAAACCCTATGATGATGCTAAACCAATTTAAACTATGGCCATGGGCAAGGATTTGTATAAAATCAAATGACACATATAAATTTATTAGCGAATTTACTAAGATGTAATATGCCACTCTTGCTCAAGAAGCGATCACGGCAAGGAGCGTCATAATAACGAATAATATCCAGTCACCAACCAATGAAATCAGTGATGACCGACTTTGACTACTTACCACCACACAACTTTACACAAAAACCACAGTATAATGAGTAAAAGCCTTAATCGTCGGGTCGATAGATACTGTAATAAATTGGACAGTCCCCAACAACCTTTAGTCTAGTTAGCTAGTTCGTGGTATTCGTTTTCACGCAACTATCGAGCTAATAAAGTCTGTCTAACAGGTCCGTTTAGTTAGTACCTACCTATAGGTATTTTATGGTGGATTTTACTCGTATTACATATGTCGTTTTAGTCGGTCTAGTCGGCTTGTTTTTGAAGGATATTGACTGGGTAAGTAAGTTTATCTAAAAGTTTAACACAATGGCACAAACTTTGGTTTAGTATGTGGCTAGATGGCGCCGTGTCGAATGTCCCGGATCATTTTTGTCGTTTGTATGTATAATAAGTATGTATTTACAAAAGAAAAGTATATAAGTATAATATCCGTTATCTAGTACCCACGACACAAGCGTTTGCTTAGTGTGGGGCTAGATGGCGCTGTGTGCAATGTCCCGGAATATTTATTTATTTTATTTTTATTTATTTATACATATATGTATTTAATAAACAGGTCAGTTATTTTTACTTTAAAAGTGTGATCAATTTTCAGCCATAGTTGTTGGTGCGGGCGTTTCTTTAATCGACCTGATAAATTTAATTTTGTACACATAAAAAATATTATCACTTTCTAATATATTTACTTATTTTCCAAAAAATCTTAATAAACATAGCTGTATAATACTCGTATATAGCTCTGACTTTTTTTTTACACTAAATAGGCTTACGTTTGTAACTAACTAAATAGTATACTATAATAGTACACTAAATAGTCTAAGATGTAGCACGCTTGCCTAGAAGAAACCTATTTACTCTAGATTTGATGACCCCTGGGCTATAATTTATAGCCTTGCTTTAAGATGCCCAGGCCTTTATTTAATTTTCAAGGGGACTAGTTTATCAAAGAGATAAAACATATCCTCTTCCCTCTTAGCAACTAAATAACACCCACCTTCAAAACTAATTTATAGAATTTTCAGCTTTATTTTTGTAAATGTAGATGTGATTGTTGTATGACTAACAAAACGATATTTTACAGGATTTCACGTACGATCTGAGAGATCTATTAATAGGATTTTCAACCTTATTAATGTGTGATCATAAGAATTATTTTCGAATGATTTTTGGAAACATCAATTCTATTTAGTGTGTTAGTGTAACCAACCTTATCATTATAGCAATAAGAATAATTTTTGCATGAATTTCAGATACGCATAAGGTCGGTAACCAAGGTTATGCGAATCCTTTGTTGATATAGGTTATCAGTCCCTGATATTGATAATGTTTGATACCGATATCAGGCAATGATTACATATGTTAGTGTTTTATTTATTTTATTTCGAAATTGATGGCAACCGCGTGTGGATTCGCCACTAACGGTTTTATAAACCAAGTTAATTAATAAGTCAAATATTTATGAAAACCTACAAAACCTATTTGGTTTTGGTTATCAAGTGGCAAATCTTTTTAGTCTAATATTTTTAATCAAGATAGGCTCACGCTTGACTACAACTCGCCTGATGTTAAGCAACGTTGTAATCTAGGATCTAGCGCGCTTGTCTAGCAGAAACCGATTCACTCTCGACTTGAAGACCGATAAATTATAGTTCGAGGGGAATAGGGAATCCGGCAAGGAGTTACACAGTTTGGCAGTTCACACGATGAAAGTCTTAGTTTACAATGCAATACATGCATTCAACGTGTCCTCTGGTGTAATAAAATCGTTAATGTCTAGACATAGGGAATGGAAAGTAGACTGTATGTCTCGCCAACCCTGCCGAAGATTTCGTCTAGACTAGGGATGTTTGAGAAGTAACAATGGTTTGTAGTTATATAGGTACTTACTAACTATACAGAAATCTTTGTTTTTAGAAAGTGACCCTTAATATTTTTCACGAAAGAGTGGCTAATCTAGTATTGAGTTAAACAAGCCGCCCTAAGGGTCTCTGACATGGCGTAACGACTGCCGTAGTATGGGGACCTATAATTTAACGTGTCATCCTACCCACGGAGGCGACCAGAATGAAATACTTTACACAGATACCAACTCAAAAACCTTTGTCTTTGCTTACAGCAACATATTATAAATTTTTTAACATATATTTTGTAAAACTTTACGTGGAAAATAAAATCAATCAAAGTTCTGCCTGTTGCTGTAGTTAACAACTGTGTTGCAGAAAGCAAGTAGAACTCATAAACATTACACGTTTTATAACATTAATGGGAAGTGGGAAGGTATAATTTGCTATTTCTCTACAACGTCTAATAAGCTCAGTAGTAAATTAGAATCGAAGTCGAGCGAATAACACGCGTTCTATAAACACAAACGACAGGATGGACCGAAATATTCCGCTAGTCAGAATAGAATAACGTACTGCAACGTTTAAGAAATTCTAGCTGATAAACGAGTACGGAGAAGGATCGTAACTATGTATACTAGATCCCGATATTCGTTTTTTTACCCTTAATAATCATGTTATAAGCTTGACTTCAACTTCAAACCCAATTTCAACTTCAGGCTTCTAAAGGCGGCGCAACTGTATAATTATAATAAGCATATTATAATTACATGTAGATAGATAGATAGATAGATTAACGCTTTATTAGACACACAAATAAAATAGAACACAACACAAACAGGAGAAAATTTAAATCTTATGTAGCGCGCTTGCAATTTTTTTTTAATTCTAGTGTAGATTTAAGACAAGTATTGATTGATTGATTGATTACTTACTTTAGAATTAAATTTGCAAATCCAGAAAAAAATAGAGGCAATTATTATTTTAAAAAAATATCAAAATCAATTCCCATAAAAGTAAAATGGTTGAAATGCTGAACCAATTATTGTGAAAATGTCAGAAGCCTCAAAAAAAAAATGAAAGGCATGATCCACTTCCAAACCAGTCAATTGGACATCCACTAATTTTTCAGTCTGTTCAAAGCACGTAGGTATCAATAACTATTGACTTTGTAAGCCAGTCAAGTGTCGGCTATCATCATGTAAACCGCCAGGTTGGCACGCACTCAATATTTACGTCTATTTATGTACCTATATGCTAATTCGATATGAAAAGAAAACGTAGGAAGCCATTAACCTAGGCACTATTTGAAATATGTATTTTCAAAATGGTGATAATGAAATGTTTTATAGTGATTGATTTTGGGTAAAGTGGCATTTATATTTTGGCATATCTGTGAGTAGTATGTCATAAGTATATGTATTACATTAGCATTTTTTACTTCTTTCTTTATAATTATTATAGTGTGTTGCAAATAAAGAATTTACTATTCTATTCTATTCTACATTGTGGGTCCTAGCTGCATGTCATAGAAAGAAAGAAAGAAAAACATTTATTGTAGCAAATAATAAGCAAATAAGTACAAGCAAGAAATATATAAATACTTAAAACGACTTAAATTAAATACTTACATATTTGCCACAATACAACCCCAACTCAGCATAATGCTGGCTGCATAGCAACCAGAAAGCCAATCGCAAGAGAGAGTTAATGTCGATTGTCATGAGACGTAAGGTCGCTTTCTTTGGACATATGCAAAGAGCATCCTGTATGAATTCCCACGGTTGATCCTCGAAGGCAAGATTCCGGGAAAAAGAAGCCCTGGCCGTCAAAGGATGAAATGGCTAGACGACATCAAGAAATGGACAAAGCTAAGCTACCCGCATCTAAAAGAAGCAGCATGGGAACGCAAGAAGTTTTGCCAACTGACCTGCGAACTTCAATGTGAAGATGGCACCCGATGATGATGATGATAGCAACCAGCGCTGGTCTTCCGTTGGGGTTGGTTGGGGGGGTCATAGTACATACATATGTCTTTCAGATTTTACAGATTACATTTAAGAGTAAATGGTGTGTACGGAAGAAGAGTATGCATAAACGTTTGCTTCGACTTTTATCGTGCAAACTGCTAAACTTTGGAACTCCTTGCCGGAATCTCTATTCTTTTCCAACCATAATTTATCGGTCTTCATGTCGCGAGTGAACCGGTTTATTCTAGTAGATCACAACGTTGCTTAACATCAGGCGAATTGTAATCAAGCGTGGGCAAATTTGGTTAAAATAAAACCTTTAAGTTTTGTTTGCAATTTTCAATAGAGCAGTTCAAACTAGCATAACTATCACCTAACAATACACAGGTTATGCGTCAGTTACCGTATATAGGTATTGAATATAATGTAATGTATCCCCAAGAATACTGAAACGACCTTGTATTCAGATGTCAAAGTTGATTGGGCAATTGCATCTTCCGCAAGGCCGGAGTTTAACGATCAGGCGGGATCAAATGGATCTGTCTAGGATAGAACAAATATAGATTAGGATAGATATAAAAATATTTAAAGATGTTGGTGAGGTCGCGTTTTATGTGTATTTTTGGTGTTGATGTGGCAGGACAGTAATTCGTTGGACAATTCTTACTAACTCTTTCCGTCTTATTACAAAACGCGGTTTAAATTATTAGTCCAGGACTTTGAAAATAAAAAGTGGGTTCTTGTTGTTCAGACATGACATACAAGCAATCAAAATGTCAACAAAAATTGGAACTTTGATTTAACATTGGTACATTTTGACAGTTTGACAATTATGACGGTAGACAGAAAATTTTCGAACAACTAAAACGGACTTAGTCTAGGCTTATATTTAAACCACGTTTTGTAATAAGGCCCTTTTTGTCCTGTCTTCGCGTGAAATTCGGTAATATGGAGCTTTAAGAAAAAAAAAACGTTTATTTAATATATTAAATTAGGACTAAGAACACCGCTATTTTACCAAAAGCAGTCGCACCTTTACGTTATAGGTAGCAAACATTTTAAAACACATTTTTTTTAAATTAATTTAGGTACTGCCGAGCGTTTAAACTGAGTACGATGACACATCTTATTAGAGTCATATAAGCGGCTCTCTTTGTCAAATTTCTAGAGGTATTTGAGGTATACGATACGGCCCACCAAATTAGGCAAGAGACAAGGTGAATCGTAATACAATTGTAGAACCCGGCTGTTTGTCAAAGAAGGGCAGTCGTTATGCCACGTCAGAGACCCCTGAGACGGTTTAAAAACTCTCAGCATCATTTTTGGCCACCCTGATATAAACTTACTTAAATATGTAGTTAATATATAAAAGTGGCAAACTCTCAAGTTGTCATCATCAACAACTTGAGGCTTTGAATACCACTCCCACTGCTGGGTATAGGCCTCCCTCTGTACGTGCCATCTGCGTCGATCTTGTCCAGTAGACCTCGTCCAGGTTGGACCCTTACTTTAATCATGTAAAGTAATTGAAACGATTGGCGGCATTCTTTGTTAAGCCATATCAGAGACAACTAAGGCGGTTTGAAAACTGCCGACGTTAGAATTGACGATCTCATACAAACTTATTCTAGTGCTCGCGGCTTTGCTCGCATTAAGAAGTAAAACTTGCATCCCCTATTTCACCCCTTTAACAGTGGTATTTCCAAAAATCGTTTCTTAGCGGATGCTTACGTTATAACATCTACCTGTATGCCCCAAGTTTAACCCGATCCGTCCAGTGGTATGGGCGTTCATTGATAGATCACTATGTCAGTCAGTCAGTCATCTTTGAGTTTTATATATTGAGAAGATGAGAGTGACCAACTCTGGTGGCTGAGTCAAACCAACGGCGGCTCTCTTTATCCAAAAACGATCAAAGGTACATGACCCGCCAATTCGGGCGTGGGCCAAGGTAAATCCACTGAGTTATATATTCTAGTAGTTAGAGCGCCCACATGACTTATCAGGTTTTTGAGGTCAATGTTTTACAAGCATTAGTTAGGTAGACTATCTAATCTTTGCAGACTAGGCAGAAGCACCTATTTTGACTTTACTTTCAACCAACTTTTTCAAAAAAGGAGGTTATCAAATTGACTTGTGTGTATGAGATATTGACATAATTGGATAAAATTTGACTTTTTTTTTCTGCCCAAGAGAACTACCCTAACAAATTAATTCTACTTAATTATACATTAAAATCAGTTTAAGTAATTTATAATTTGTAATTTGTTGGTCTTCAAGTCGAGAGTGAACCGGTTTCTTCTAGGCAAGCGCGCTAGATTGTAGATTATAACGTTGCTTAACATCAGGCAAGTTTTAGTCAAGCGTAAGCCTATAACATGTAAAAAAAAGTAGTTTTTAAGATAGAGATGTCCACTTTCAACGTAATGAGTAAAGCAAAAGGTAACATCCAGTGTTTCTCCAATACATTGGGCATTGTAAATATGTGTTTCTATTTCCTACAGTAACTGAATGTAAATAAACAGTGAAACTAAGTACATAAGCTTGTCGCCGTCTCATTTACACATCATCTACATAAATAACGGTACACATTGTTCAAGAATGACTAAGGTGCAGTTAAATAATTGCCAATGTTAGAATTTGCACGTAATTATATACTTAGTTTATGTAGTTTATGTTTACTTAGTCATGTACATATTATGTTTCCGAGTATGAGTAACTAGGAAATGGTTGTTTATTTTAGTGGCTGGATTATAATATATCTATACATACAATAAAACTGTAACCGGTCGGTGTCTGTACATTGAAGATAATGGAAAAAATATAGTTGCGGGGTTTTTATTGATGCAATATAACACAAAAATCATGTTTAAAAAATAAATTACTGTTTGTCTGTCGGTATGTTTGTTCGTTATAGACTCGAAAATGGCTAAACTGACTTGTCTACAATTTTCCCTAACATGTTGGTGCATTTTCAACTTAACATTTAGTGTTTGGTAATTTCAATCGGTTCGTAAATAAAAAAGTTATATTCATTTTAAACCTTTTCATCATAAAATAATACGAGCGAAGCCGCGGGCGTCCACTAGTAGATATAATATAATAGGAGTATTTGGAATTCAAATATACAAGCTTTCTTTTATTACCTGAAGTATATTAATATAATAAAGTATCTTCTTTCATACATACTTAATTGCAATTAATCAAGTAGGTAATTGATTTCTTCTTCTTACAGAATGAGAGTGGCCAACTCTGGTGTCGACAGTTTATCAAGCCACCCTAAGGGCCTCTGACATGGTTTAACGACTGATGTACTAGACAAACAGCCGGGACCTACAATATAACGTGTCATCCAACCCACGGAAGCCAAAATAGAATGCCACTTTTCGGTCACTCATCCAAAGACTGACCGCGTCAACCTTATTAGTAGACCTTATATCTGATACTAGCTGTGCTCGCGACTTCGTCCGCGTGGAATAGTTATTTTGGGCATTAATTCTTTCATACATACTTTTTTGATATCTTGAACCATTTTCGCAGCGCATGCAACGGAAGCCCTCAAAGATGAATAATTATCCCTGTTTTTTCCACATTTTCCATCGTTTCTTCGCTCCTATTAGTTGCAGCGTGATGTTATATAGCCTAAAGCCTTACTCGATAAATGGTGTTTTCAACACAAAAAGAATTTTCAATTCGCACCAGTAGTTCCTGAGATTAGCGCGTTCAAACAAACAAACTCTTCAGCTTTATAATATTAGTATAGATACCAAAAGATATATTTTATGTAAAAACTGACAACATTTAACCTGTTTTAGTGACTAACTGCCTCAAAAAAATATTTAAAAGCTATCCCAGTTCAATTAGACAACAAATGAAAACAGACCTCCCACATCTCCCCATGTCATGATATCATTAATCAATTGGGCAGTTTACACACATAGGTATTTATAGCACAAGGCCAGTCAGTTGGTTGTTTAGCAGATCTGTCTCAACTCTCATGGAATTGTAATGGAGGCATTTTGCTGAAAGAATTGGTGTTGTATTATTGTTGAAAGAATTTTTGTTTAGGTTTTGTTGATAGGACCACTGGTGGTTACCTGATATTATTATTGAGGAAAGCTGATTTGTCCTTATCTACTTAATGTTGACTTCTCGGTAGCTGGGCAAGCAATAATGTTGGGATGCTTTATTTTTAATGATATAAATTTGGGTAATTTTATTTATTGTTGATCGATTTTATAGTAGGACTGTAAAGTCTTGAATAAAGATTTTTTAAAATACTTAAATAGTATATTATTATTTCAACATTTGAAATACTTAATCTTGTAACTATGATAATATCTACTGTTTACATACTTATTTATCAACTTTACAAAATCATAAAACAACGCCATCTAGTACCAGAACACAGAAACAAAACACATACCACTTTATAATTCTTGATGCTGGGCAGGAACCTCTTTTGTTCCACCTCTTTCTTCTGGAACACTTCATTGATGATGTTGCCAATGGCTTGAGCACCATACTGCAGCAATGCCTGACCTCCTTGGTTGAACAGTTGCCGGCCAGCGCCACTTATCATGGCGCTGAAATCCGACCCGCCATTTTGTACCGCCATCTTGTGGCGGTGACACTACACTAATTGTCTTGGGTTTGGTTTTTTGTTAGGACATTTTGTTGCTGTTGGAAAGTTTGAATGTAAGTTTTGAATGCTGTTTTTTGTTTTTTGGGATGTGTTTATTGCATCTTGGCTGTTTGTGTCAAACTTGTATATCAAATGAGGATGTTTTAACAAAAAAGCAGTTATGAAAATTCTTCTTATTGAATGAGAGTGGCCAACTCTGGTGTGTGAGTGGCCTCTGACTTGGCTTATCAACTTTATTAAACTATGCTATGCAGTTGTTGGCTAAAACAGAACCCTTAAATAAACAAATAAGTTTTATAAGCAAAAATCATTAAAAATTAACATTGAGTACAGACTTCCTATGGTATCAAACTAAGGAATGTCATATTAGAAGCTAGAGATATTATTACTGAGTCACACACAACTACAATAAATCAATAAGCAGATTTTTATAGACAATATTCAAAACACCTCCCACACCGATTTTACACATTAAAACACTACAAAATTATATTCTACACTAATTAAAAAAAATATCCTTACACACATTTGAGTTCAAAACCAGCACAATGCCTACTAATTTGCTTCAACCTGAGAACAAAACTGACTTTATTGTTGAGGCCATGAGACTACTCTGTACTGTGACATCATCTACTACTTATGTGATAATTAAACACCTGAGTTTTTTCATATAACTAGTAATACATGGTTGTTTTCTATGTGAGGGAATTACTATATCTAATACATGCTTAGACATATTTATTTCGGGTTTTAGAGATAGCCTTATCTCCCTTATGTATGTACCTACTGATATATGCTAAGTATTGCATTACATCTCAGACTACAGTGGTGCTTAACATCAGACAGGCTGTGCTCAAACATAAGCCTATTTCGTAAAAAAAACATGTTTTTAGTAAAATGAGTTTTTGCAAACTAATACTGTAAGCATTAGAAGAAAAGAACAGTTCTATTAAAATTTAATTATTCTGCCAATGTAGTAAAATGAATATAAATTTAATTTGTTATGCTACCATATAAGATTTTTTTAAAGAATAAGATTTCTTGCAATGGTCCTTTACAGTCAAATTAAATTTAATTTTGATTTCATGTCATTTATCAACAGTGCTTAGTTGAAATGTATGGATAGAGATAAGGTGATATCATAAATAATATCTATCACAAAATTTTGGTGTTATCTTTTTGACCGATAAACATATATTTTGTTATAATAATATTATTCTTATCTATAGCTACAGTTTCGTACTAGTAATTGGTTAAAGAGGTTGTATATCTCTTGTTATCAATGGACAAATAAATCATTTTAGTACCTAAGTACTTATCTTCACTTCGAAAAAGTTACTGATTATTAACTTTTAAAAGCTTTCACATTGTAGTTTATCAAGACTTGTGAGCATATTTATATAGTATTCTCTGGTCTTCAAGAAATATCCTGGTGAATGGCAAACATTATTCAAAAGATATGATAAGATCTTGAAAAATGTACCTAGGTACAAAAAAACTGTAACTGTTATTTAAAATATAGGTCATAGGTTCGTCTATGTGTAAGTTCTAATTTATGGTAGGTATCTAAACTTACTTTATATACCTATGTCACGAGATTAGTAAATCCACGCACATAGCCCATGTACAAACAAAATCCAGCTAGAAAATAGGTGAGGTCATCTAATACATCGAAAACTAACACTGTAGGAAAGAATGTTTGATGCAATGAGTGCCACTTAACACAGCCTTAAATCACATTTAACAACACTTTACAGCCAAGAATTCATAAACACAGCACAAGAACGACTTGCTCTATTTATTAGAGCAATTTAAATGGTCTAAATATATTTATTTGAATAATAAAAATAAGATTTTTCTCCGACACAGACCGTACCCAAAACTTGTTCTTGAAAACTGACAAGTCATACCTGATCGAATAGAAAAGTTGCGTATTTAGACAGCGAGGTTGAATAAGCTACGCTTTTCAACTTGGTCGCGTAAGCTCTGAGATTGCCATGACAAACCAAGAATGACGTAAGCCGGTTTAATTTGATACACAGTGATGATTTCCTTGAATTTAAATGGTTTTATGGCTTCCGTTGGCTTATGTACTTATTTCACTTACACCTAAAACAATGTGCAGACAATTGCTAAAATACCAACTTACGATTAATAAAATATTTTAAACAACGAAAAGAACAAAAGTTCTGGCAACATTCAGAAGAAAACAAAAAGAAAAAATGCCACTTAGAGGGAAAGTGACACAAGTCTACATTTATAATTAAGTAGTAGTACATACTAGTATAAGCATTTTGTTTAATACATGGTGGAAAGGGAAATTCTAATAAATATATTTTATCATAAATCAATAAACAATTCATTATAAACAATATATACACATATATACACTAATAAAACTAAATAAGAGTATGTACATTTAATCTAAATTTAAAACATCTACATGTGGTATGGAGCCAAGAACGCTGGCTGCATTCCCACGCTGGATTGCTATAGAAATCCTTTGAGCAAGGAACCAGCCAGCGTTCTTGTCTCTAGTGATGTCATTCAACCTTTTATTTAATTTTTTTATAAAAGACTTCGTGCTTTTATATAATTATTATATATATTATACTTATTCCATTTCATATTCCATTTTCTTTTTCTACATTTATTATATTCCTATTTTTTATGTAGGTACCTACATCATAAGATACATATAGGTACCCGTTTATTAATATTACCCACCTTATTATTGTCCTCATGCTGCATGAAAAAATAAGATCAAGTTTATTGAAATTATTCCTTTATAAAATCTTAGAAGATTTATCGTCTAAATGTACTTAAAATAAATAGTAAGCCCCACAATTTGGGTCGGGAAATCCAGCTTAAACATTTGATACAATTATTGCATGCTCGGACACGTTAAACAAGTAAGTAGGTATGCTAATTTTAGCGCCAACCTAGTCTAGAAACCATGTAAGATATCTAAAGAAGTTCAATGTCAAGAATCGAAGATATTTGTTGACCGCATATTAATATTCGCATCTTAGTGATTCTGTGGGTCGAATGACTCGTTATTTGTAGGTCTCAATTGTCATAATATAAACGATTGTTAGTTACATTTTTGTTCAGATTTCAAAGGGATTATGAGAATTAGTTATCTGTTTAGAATAACCGTTTTCACATCGAAAAAGAGACTTATATAAGAAATAATAAAAAGAAAATCTCATATAATAATGCAGTCGAAAATTTGCAAATAGTTCAACCGATTTGGTTGAAATTTGGTGTGGTGAAAGAATAGACCTTGGATTAACACATGCTACTAATTTTAACTTTTAATCCTGGATTATCATATATCATTGCAGGGTACCGGTAGTGGTATGTTTTTTATTTTCGTATCCAAGAGCTTTACTTTAAAGCTGTGTCGCTTTCAATATAAGTTTTCTAGTATAGTAGGTACCTAGTAGCAATATACGAAATAACACGTATGGCTGCTATTCCTACTTATTTGCCATGGACTCGTATAATTCTATTGTGATTTTATGGGCATTGTACGGTTAGCCTCTACATCAATACGTTGGGCATTCGGCCAATTGACTAGCGATCTTACTAACAATACATGTTATAGTTTGGGTCTGTGGTATAGTAAGAGGCCCTAGGGTGGTTTTGAAACCACCAGAGTTGGAGTCTCTCATACGAAGTTGTTAATATTATGGGATCGTACTTTACTTTTAAAGTCACTTTATATGTAAGTTATTAATGTAATATAACAGCTGTACTCTACTTTTAAATTCTAGTTTCTTTTTAGATGTAAGTCTGATGTAGTAGGTAAAGGTAACTTTATGAAATCCAAAGGTCATACGAGCAATAAAATTGACGCTTGAATGATTGATATAAGAGACTTATCTATTCTGTCATAGTAATAAAAAAATATTCCGACTAAAATGTACGAGTATGTGGTCATAATAACAAAAAACTTAATTTAATGGTGATGATTTCATTTTAGGTACCTATTCATTTAAACACTCGTCTTTCAGGAAACTGATAGCTAATTATTCGATCCCGCAGTCAGTCCTTGGATGGGTAACCAAAATGCAAAACAAAACAAATGACATTGACTTTTGAACACTTCCATGGGTCGAATGGTATGTAAATTGTAGGTAGGTCTTTGTTATTCGACTTAGGTGCAGATGCCATGTCAGACTCCTTTGAAACGACTTTTTTTTAACTTGTACTGGTTTGCACTTGGCCATAGTTTGCCTGATAGCAGGCAAAGGCTATGGCCTAAGATGGAGCGTGCTTACCCGATAAGAACCGATTCACTCTCGCTTTGAAGATCGCTGGATTATAGACTTGCTTAGCACCAAAGGGTACCACTACCACTCATAAACGTATTTAATCTACGTTCTATTCCTAGAACTGTTTTAATTACTAACAAATTAACTTCACCAACTCTCAGTAAATACCGCTGGAAGTTTCAACAGGTTATTCTTGTCTCGGAAGCACACGCCGAAACAAAAATAACTTTTACACAACGGACTTTCCCTTTACATTCTTTCATGAGATGCGAAACGGTGCCCTGTATTTTAATAAATTTAAGTTTAAAGGAATTTATGTACTTTGGCTTCTTTGGCTCTTTCTAAATTGAATAATTTTATATAAAATTTGTACAGAATAAGACTAGAGGCAAACGAAGTTAGTACAGAAATGAGATGGCGCTGCGTGAATCTAATTGGGATAGTAGATATGCTTTTGTCGTTACCGTATGAGAAAAAGCCTATCAGAATTAAAAAAAAACATTTAATAGGGTATAAGCATATATACTAGTAATTCGCTAGCCATCATATAAATTGTCAATGAAATTAATGAAGAAAATAAAAAAGTTTCATAAAAATCATCCATATGTCTCATAGAATTAGGGATATAGACACTGATCACTCTCCTTCGCGTTTCTGCCAAAACCATTACAAGAACTAGAGAATAACTTAAGATGGTTATACCTACTTAAATAATTGATCTAGTGGGAAGTGTAGTAACTTGTATTTAGGTCAAGTTTTTTGGCTACGATACAGTCGCACAGACGCCGAAAATCTGTAGCTTTGTACCTAAAGGTTTCCGGTCTGCCTTGACAGTAGCGCAATATTGAGGGCATGGCCTTTAATGTGAAAAACAACTTTTGGAAAACCGATTTACTATGAGTTACCTCTTACATTTATTACATAATTTTTCAAAATAGTTCCCAAGGCAGTATTAATGGAAGTACTTACCTATAATAAAATTATTTTGAAACTTTTCCCGAAGACCTACCAAAAAACATACAACCTCCTTATTAAGCAATCGGTCGAAATTACTCATCAAAAATAGTTAAATCGCAAAATAAAAGAAGCTCCAAATTAAAAAAAAACATGCGTGGGTTTTTAAATTTAGAATTTACGCTCTTCCTTAGCGGCGAAAAGGCAGGAGTTCAACAACACTGAATCAGTATCTTTATATTACTCAGATCATGATATTCTGAGTCATTTACAATTACTATGAATCGATCTTAAATAAACTGCATCGATTATTTTTACACAGTAAAATAATAGGTTGGCTTCGTGATCTTGAATGAGATTTGATATGCTTTGTGTATTTATTTTACATGTTAATTTCAATAGAGCATGCAATTTAAAGCTGTTATTTTATGGTACAATTTTTCAAATTTTACGAATCATAAAAAGTAGGGTTTGAGTGCGAATATCTATTTAAGTAGGTTTTTTTCATTAGATAGGCTCACGCTTGACTACAACTTGCCTGATGTTAAGTAACGTACATACATAACTAAGTCGATCTTTAGTTTTGCATTCATAAATAAATATAAAGTTCTGTATTAAAGTTCTAAAAGCAATAGAGATAAAATATTTATTATTTTGGTGCTTTGATGCTAAAGTTTTTGCTGTTTAAAATGAATAAAAAATAGCTTAACTTAATAAAATGGCATTTTTACGACACGCCAAATAAGTGTGCGTAAAATACCTTGACTCACTTTATAGTATGATTATGACGTAGTATAGGTACCTACTGGAGTTAATCCTTCGTCGTCTGATCATAGCTTTACAAATGAGCAATCTAATGGGGACTGATAAATCATAGCATAGTGACGTCATCTCTTTGTTCCGGTTTTCGTGTCATAATCATCATAAGCTTATATACGACATCTGGTATAGGCTCTCCTAAGTTAATTGTATTTTCACTCCTACTAATTGCAGGACATCTTATTTTCCGTTATGACCTAGTATATACGCTCACCAGCCTATAAATATATGTGATAATTGTACAGAATCCTTATTAATCATGTAAACAATAAGTAATCTTTGCATTTAATTAACTTTACCTACTTATGAACAAATAATTTTATTTACGGTCAACTAATTAAATGTGACGATCAAAGTTGCTATTAGTTTGAGTATAAATATGCCTTACAATAGGCAAAATGTAATGAAGGCTAATGAATCAAATAAATAATGACAATAATAAAATAACTCGTACGAATATATATAGAAAGATGTGTAATATACATATTATGTACGTATTTCAACACTTGAGATTACTAAGAAATACCGTTCGCGGCTTTAATCCACGTGGGTGGATGGTGGATGGATATTAGAACCTTTAATTTTTATGTGGTTACCTTGTTACTAATTTATAGGTGGAGAGAACAGTAAGTTACTGATAGTATCATATAAATATTGTCTCATGAACAAATGTTTATTAACTTTTAGGATAAAATCAATTTGGGTTGCGAGTCATGAATTGCCAAAATCATCAAATCAAACTCTCACAAAGCTATCACGTTTGTACAGTTTACAAGTCGTATAGCGATGTAGTAATCTAAAAATATAACTTTACGATATCATATAACGCACCACAGATGTTCGCATTCAGATCAAAGATTGTTTAACTGTTGAGATCATAGTTTGAACTAATATGCGAAAATGAACTTCTGTTTAGAAAATTAATGATGTCAACAGCAATTTAGAATTTAAGTACATCTATCTTCATAAACGATAAATCATAATCTGTTTTCTTGCCAGAAATGCTATTAAGATCTAGTTTGCTATGTCTAAGTCATGTACAATGTTGACAGTCATCAAAAGTATATACACACATTTGTTTAATTTTACGTGCAAATTAATAATTTTCTAGAGAAAAAAGTGACCTGAAAAAAGTCGTAGAAAATTGCACATATTTCTATTTTCTATGCATTCGTGAGCTATAGTATGCCGTCAACTATTAAAATAATGTATGTATCTGCAGAATCTAAGCAGAAAGCAATTATCATATCCTGGTATCGGTACGAGAGGCAGTTATTACTTGGGCAATCACATCAGAACACATTAATATTGAAGAAAATGTCTAGAACATAGAACAGCGCAGCGTGGCTTTCGCCTAGTTTGGAGATAAAATAAATAAATATTCCGGGACATTGCACACAGTGCCATCTAGCCTCACACTAAGCAAACCTTTGTGTCGTGGGTACTAGATAACGGATATAATACATTATATACTTTTCTTCAGATAGATTGATTGTAATATAGTCATTTTTTTAATATTTTTTATACTTTTAGTTTCTTTCTTCAATCACCTACGAAGCAAAATACAATATAAATAAATAACAATGTGCGTATGCAAAGATAAAGTAAAAAGACTCACCACAGCAGTAGCATTCACAGCAGAACACACTTCCTCCACCACTTCTTCAACTTCTCCGCTCTCATATTCTTCTACCGGCAGCGCTGGATACAACTTGGGCACTCCAGCATCAAACACAGTCCCTTCTTCAGTCGGAAGACTTGGATATAAACTGCCACCTCCACTTAAAGCACTCGATCTATTAGATCCTTGACCACCTTCCCCTTTTAAAAACCCATTGACAGCAGACGCTGCAGCCCCTGAGGATCTATGCCATCCCCAACCACTGGCCTTCAAATTCTTCGGATAGTAATTCAGCAGCATTTTGACTCGCGTCGATGCCGGTAAGAGTTTCACCGTTGAATGTTTTTCGAAAGTGCAAACTGTAACAAAAACAAAGGAATGGGATTTCCTTGATTGTGGGATTGCTGACTCATGTCTTGTTTTGGCGTTATGACGATTTGGGTTTTAAGGAAAATGTACGATGCAAATGTTGAGCTGAAAAGTATTTTTTATCGGATTAAGAATCACTAATAAGGTTTGTATTATTCAAGTAGGCACATGCTTCTACACACAATAGCTTTACAGTTATCTCGGGTTCAAAGAGTTTGATTAATTTTGATAACAGTAGTTACTATAGACCTAGGTTAAGATTATTACGTGTCATATTTATTTTGAATTACGAGTTACGAGAATGTCATCACAGGTGGTGGCAATATATTGATTAATGATTTGTATAACATTTTACTGTACGTAGAAATTCAATTAATATTCTACAGTGTCTGACTAGCAGTCAAGCCCTGCCACTTGCAACTATAATTTTACAATAAAAACAATTTTAGAAACATGAATCACTTTATAAACCAGAACGTCTGATTCAGTGTTTTAGGGAAAACATTTGGCGAATACAAAACGTGTGAAAATCTCATCAGACGTTCAAAGGCGAGTGACCTTGCGTGCTCTATCATTCGTGAAATCAAGGCGGTCTTCTTTGTTTATTGTCTTAATACTACTACATTTTTCAAGTGCTTGAGTAAATAGCTGAAGTTTTTATTTTATTTCGGGTGATAATTTGCAGGATCTGCTCCACCTGATGTAAGCGTATGATTTCACATTAGATAACGAAATGGTATGAGGAAATTGGAACGGATTTTCCTCAGTATTGGTTCTTGTCGTATAAGTATCGCAGATATTCTAGGGTAAGGAAAATAGGTAACACGACACTACCGTAATGACATGTATTATGAAAATTAGCTATTATTTATATTCCTTTACAAATAAAAAATAATTGAATATCTTTCAAAACCGTTATTACATGTTGATATACCTACATATTATAGTGGCCGTTATTAGTGGCCCTCAGAGCGGCTTGATAAACTTTGGACACCAGAGTTGGCCACTCTTATTGATAAGAAGAAGATAGTTATTAGTCTACCTACGTATTTGACATCATATTATTGTAATTTCAATTTCATGTTACATGGACATTAACTAATTTAATAGCTAAGCACTAAACAAACCTCAATAGTACAAAACATCTCTAAGGACCTCAGTCTGTCCTTAGTCTACTGCCCTATTTAAATGCTGAAAACTAATATTTTAAGTCATAAAACAGTAATTAAAGGTGTGGTGACAAACGGCTACAAGGGAGCATATTACGGCACTCCCTTTAGGGAGTGTTTAACTATGGCGTCACTGACCTTCTTTCGACTCTTAATCAGTTTAATTATACCTTTTCGGTGTTTACGCTTGATACGTTTACACTAGAGCTGATTTTACTAAAAAAAGTTTGCTTTATGTTCGAAATACGTATACAAAGTAAAAAAACAAAAGTAATATTTAAAGTAGGTATGTATTTGCTAAGAGTTTATTTGTTTCATCAAATCAAATCTTTCTTACTTTGAAATAACACTTAATTTGTATCCTATATCAATTAGCCACCTATCACCCAAAACGACATATTTTTATATTATATACAATTTTAACCAGCCTGATTGGCCTGTCTGGCGACGAGTGTTTGCCGTAAACATGTTATGGTTAACTGACATAGATAGCGAATATGCTTAGATGAAATTTAAATAAGCATAAGAATAGGTCTATAATGTACGTGTGTGTAAGTAAACAGTTCCTGATTTATACGTCTTCTTTCTTCCCTTGATATTGACAGGGCAAGTTCATAAAAAGGTCACGAGTAAAGCTTGCTATAGGCTATTGCTATCTACTTAAAGGCTTGTTTTACACCAGTACAGTACATAGTAGCTTTTATATATTTAGATAGAAGATGCGAAAGAGAGCGCTTATTTCTTTTGTTTTAGATTGTTGATCATTGTTGTGATTAAAATAACTGATAAATAGCTATAAAAGCGGCAATAAAATATATATGATAAATAATAATAGCAATGATATACTAATTTTGATAAAAGGAATTAATGCATTACAAGCCAAAAATACAATTTTGTGGCATTGATCTAGGTAAACCTATTTATGCATACTTATAAAATATGTTTTATTTTTATTTTAATTGTAAACAAACTCCCTGGAAGATCCTGCCTTCTACAACACAGTCAACACTACAGTAGAAGGCAGAGCAACACTAAATTGTATCACATCACATTTACCTGTTTACAAATAAAAATCTTTTTTATCTTTTTATGTCTCACTCTCAAGACCTTATACTATCTCTATACCAAAAATTATAAAGATCCTTCGCTCAACTGCTGCTTGAGAACGGAACAAACTCTGATAAGACACTATCACATAGCTTTCTTCATATATAAAAAAACGTCTGCAAGTCGTAATCTAATTTACAATGCACATCACTATCCTATCAGCAAACAGATGACGTGCAATATAGATAACTAATCCATGTACGGTCATTTTATTGTACGCAATGAATCACGCATGTACATAATTTCGTGTCTTGAATTTAATTAGTCAGTAAGAGGAAATCATAAAAAAATATTAATATGATGATTACATTTTACTTAACTTATTTGTTTAAATAAAATAAGTGTATAATTGTTATTTTACTATATTATTATAAAAAAACATCGATAAAATTCTATAAATTATGGTTTTGATTGTTCGATGTTGCATGAACCCATCTCATATTACCGAATTTCTTTTCTTGAATTTAACAGTTTGAATGTGAGCACAGTAACGGGGAATATATACCCTGTAGCTTGAAATAATAATACAAAAAAGTTTGCAATGAGTTAATTTCATTATTTGAACACTATATTAGTTGAATTAAATATTTTGCCGGATGTTAATGTAGCAAAATACCTAACCGGTTAGTTCATTTTGTTGTCGTCACGTGCAATACGCTCGCTTGTTTATTTCACGGACATAAAAACAGATGTGCAAAGTAATACCGCAAATAATACGAAACAATTAACAATACTAAATTTATAGCCGCATAGAGGATTTTTTCATTCATGGTAATGTGTAAATACAAATAAATGACAGGTATTCAAGAATCAGTAGAAAAGTTGCAAAAGGACACTTACCTCAGTTTCACTCTCACTTCCCGAAATCGCAGTATTGCGAATGTATGAATATGATAGGGCAATGAATGAATTTTCATGTCATAAGATTTTCATTCATTCATGAACGAGTACGTGCACTTTTTGTTCAAAAATATAACAATATCACCACAATGTAGCCGAAAAATGAGATAGAGTTTACCTTAAAAAAGCAATCATAGCTCAGTAGTAAATATTATCATTAAATACATACTAATAAAAACCGCACAAATTAAAGACATAATTCAAAATATATATCTCTATCAAGGATTTTTTATTTCATCCCTCTCTGTACTATATAATAATATTATTTCCATGATCTCTATAGATTGCAAAGCTTCTAAGTTCTAAATTTAAAATTACACCGCCTGTATTTTTGAACGAATTGACCAAACCTCATTCATTCTTATGTCAGAATAGTAATTGTCAATGTCAAAACCAAAACTTGTGGTCCACACGTGTTTTTATTTTTGTAAATAAAATTAATTTTGAAAATGAAAGTATTATCAGAGGAAAGAACACGGTTACTGTTCGAAAAACTTACCAAATAGTGAGTATATTGTATGTGACTTACCTGTCGCTTTAAGTTATATCTTACTTCTAATGCCGACTTGAAACTTTGAGCGCGCGGCGGTGTTGTTTACTAAGTCTAAGTTTTCTCGAATTTTCAGCATTGGAGCCAATGTAAAACTCCTGATAGACCGACCAGACGGCACATACTGCTTTAGGGAGAAGAAAGATCGAGTTTATTATATATCAGAGAAGTTACTACAGTTAGCACACACGGTCAAACCAGACCACCTGATATCTGCTGGAACATGCTTTGGGAAGTTCACAAAGACCAATAAGTTCAGGTTACATATCACAGCGCTGACGTATATAGCTCCTTATGCGCCATTCAAGCTGTGGGTGAAGCCATCAGCAGAACAACAGTTCTTGTATGGACATCATGTTATCAAAAGCGGTATGTTTTCTCTTAATTTTGTATTTCTAGTATTTATAATAGTATCATCCTCATGGAGTCCTATTATGTACTTGTATTGTAGTGGGTGCACCTATTGTTCCACAGAAGTTCTTCTTCAAAACATGTTCTTGGATTTGGTGGTTACCTTGCCATGTTTTCGTTAACCGTTGTATGTGCAAATCCACAAATAACTTGAACTTTTGGTATACAGCTAGATCAGAAATAAATAGTGTGTCAGATTGAAAAAAAAAAACACTTCAATCACTTGCATGTACCTACTAGTTTACTATCTATTCATGCTTTAGATTATGTATTTACCTGAGTTCAGAATAGACTCTGTAATCTAGCCTTACAAAGAAAGTTACAGGAAACATGTTATATCAGTAATAGTATAAAGTCAAACTACTAAAGTTGTGCAATTATCTCTGTCATCAGTACTTGTACATAAGTGATGGATGGAATTAGACTAGCTGTAAGTTTATATTAAAAGAGGTAAATTATTATGTCAAGAGTTCTGAAACCAATAGGAGAAAATTTATCAAGATATTTTTACCAAAACCTATTTTGCTAGGGAGGATCAGGGAGGGTGGTGCATGCTTCACAGACGAGGGCCCCGGCGTTAAATTTGTGATGATGATGATATTAAAATACCTACATAAATAACACTATTACCCAGATATAAATATGTACCTCTACTTTTCATCAAAAAATTCTGTGTATTTACAGAGTAAATTTATTTATCTTTTATTTCACAATTTCCAGGTCTGGGCCGTATCACAGAGAACACACCAAAACACCAAGGAGTGGTTGTTTTCACCATGTCAGATATACCCATAGGTAAGTTCATGTTATATAATTATTATTAGTTACCTAAAACATAACTTTTTTTTTTACTAGAAATGGGTTTGCTTTTGACCGTAATTTGCCTGATGGTAAGCAATCATTACGGTCTAGGATGGAACGTCCTTACCCAGTAAGAACCGATTCACTCTCGCTTTGAAGACTTGTGTTCGCACTTGTGTTTAATCAGTGATAATAAGTAGGTTATTTGTTAACTCAGGACAGAGTCTAATCTATAATAAGTATGATAACTATTTAGCATTTACAGTACATATTTAATACATTGTACTATCTTTGACTGCTCTGTTAGCTTAGTTGGTAGTGGCTCTGCCTTCTAATCTAGGGGTGCGGGTTTGATTCCCGCATGACACAAGTAATTATGAGTATTAAAATTTGTAATTACTTGTGTTGAGTATATATTATATATGTATTATATCCATTACCTAGTACCCATGATACAAGCTTAAGCTTTATGTGCTAGATGGTGCTGTGTGATATGTGATGAAATATTTATTTTATTTATTTATCTCCTTGACAAATGCCACTTAAATTAAATCAGCTGTTTGAGTGTGGAGATTGAACAAAGCCGCACACTCTCACCTTTACCATGACCCTCATTCAATATGGCATTTATAAATAGGGTCCAAAATTATTCCATCCTTCTCACACAATACAGCTCCCCATTAGTTTAATTTTCGCCGCCATTTATAGATGTTTTGTAGCATTTTTGACTCACACTTGTCTACAATCTGCCTGATGTTAAGCAGTTACAATATAATCTACAATCTAGCGCACTTGCTTAGAAGAAACCGGCTTACCCTGCTTATAAAATATATTATCCCCCATTACCCTTAATGGCATGGTATTAAGACACAGAATGGAGCTTTACTGATTCTTAAAAATATTTTTTTCTTTTATACACCAATCAACCAAACAGGGTCATTGTTAATCCAGGATTTTATTTGTATACCAAAATTGATCTAAATCAGTAAACAGAGATTGAAATACATACATACAATTTCCTCGAAATAAGAATCTTAGTTTAATGTACAGGGCAAACAGTAAGTATACAGTAGTAATAAGTGAGTAGTTTGGTTACCTGGAAGAGATCGCTTTGAGCGGTAAGGTCGCCAATTAGGACCCTAATTTTAAGTTTGTATGTTTTATTGTTTTTTTTCCTGTTTCTGGTGTTTATAATGAAGTGTATACTATCTGAGTTGTGTTGAGTCCGGTCGTTTCTATGTATAATAAGTATGTATTTACAAAAGAAAAGTATATATGTATTATATCCGTTATCTAGTACCCATGATACAAGTGTAAGCTTAGTATGGGGCTAGATGGCGCTGTGTGATTTGTCCTGAAAAAAATATATATGTATCTCAACACAAATATCTTCCTTCCAGGTTTTGGAGTAGCAGCCAAAGCAACAGCTGACTGTCGCCACGCGGACCCGCTCGCCACCATTGCATTCCACCAAGCTGACATCGGAGAGTACATCCGCTCGGAAGACACCTTGACGTAAATTATGCTATAGATATAGGAGTAACAATAAATAAATTTAATTTCACTGTTTTTGTTTTATTTATTTTCCATCAACTCTTAATACATAAGTTTTAGGGTATCTAGTTATCTGTATATCTATTTGTTGTAGCTTGTCTAGTATGTTCTTATCTGTGATACATAAAAGTCGGTCTAGGTGCATCAGATCTTAGCAAAAAGATGGTTGAAAAATATATAAAAATGCTTGATTCGGTATTTTTAATTCTGTCAGCTTTTAACATTGTCTAGTGATTGTAATTGTGATACAGTTAGTGTCAGATATTTGTTATAACTTATGGAATCTGTAAAATATCTATTTCTTGAAACAATTATTCTATTTATAAAAAAGTACCTTGAAGATTTAATTTTAACGCCATCTACTGAACATTGCCTGTACTATTATGGGGATTATGGGTATCTAATATATGGCTTGGTTGTGTTTTGCTGTTGTAGAAGCCATGGTTCGTAAAAAAGCCGCTAGAGGGCTTTTGTATGCTAAAATGTATCAATTTGAGCCGGGTGGCGACCCGGTGCTAGCTTTGCCCGGGTCGTATTCTACATGAAGTATGTAATTAGAGCAATATCTTTGAAACAAATATATTTAAAAAATAACTCCAGTTGACGAGGCTATCTAGATGATTAATATTGCTAAAAGAAAATTCACCGTGGGCATCCTAATTAAATATTATTTAAAAAATGTAACTCTAACTAAAATATATCGTCCACTATAACACAATTACCTGTATATTTATGTAAGAGTTTTTCGTTCCATCGCATCCACGATTAAATTATTTCGCGCCTCTAAAAATTCAACAAGATATTATTTCATTTCAGGTTTCTTCACAACTTAAATTTCCATTCCAGTGGTTTTTATTACTTCACGAGTTAGGAGAAATATTTTATAGGAACGTTAAAAAGGCATTTGTCGTTGACGATCCGTTTTTATTTGACTTACTGCGGACGTAAAGTTGGTATGACAAAAATTGTACGCAAAAGTCTGGTGTCTTAGGCTTGCTTTTATGTTTTTTTTTTTTTTTTAACTTGTACGGGTTTGCACTTGACCATAGTTTACCTGATAGCAGGCAAAGGCTATGGCCTAAGATGGAGCGTGCTTACCCGATAAGAACCGATTCACTCTCGCTTTGAAGATCGCTGGATTATAGTGCGTGGGGAACAGAGAGTCAGGCAGGGAGTTCCACAACCTTGCGGTACGAACAATAAAGGTAGAAGCGTACCGTTTCGTGCGGGTCTTAGGAACTTCCACCATAAACCGGTGTCGTCCTGCCGTACCTCTACTCGTCCGATGATAGAAGGGCGCGGGCGGAATTAGTTCGTGCAATTCCGCGGCACACTCTCCGAAATGCAACCGATAGAAAACCGACAAACTGGCGACTTTGGGACGGTGTTCAAGACTTTGAAGTTTCGCTCGGCACAGTTTATTATTACCAATGATCTTCTTGGCTCGACTCTCAATTGCCTCTAGTGCCTCAAGTTGGTACTTGGCTGATCCATCCCAAAGATGCGAACAGTACTCCATGCACGACCGAACTTGTGCTTGATACAAAGTAAGCAGCTGTTCCGGCATGAAGTACTTTCGCACCTTCGAGAGGATACCCGCTAAACGCTAAACGCAATCATAGGTATAAGATACAGCATTTTAAGGCTAAAACCATACTCAAATTTTAGATATTTGATTTTTAAATTTATAGATTACTAACTTCGCACGTTATTATACATATAGGTATAAACCTTCCTCTTGAATCCCACTGGATATCAATTAAAAAAACTGCACCAAAATCTGATGTGAAGTTATATAGATCTAAACATACATACATAGGGACAGACGCGGGAAGCGACTTTGCTTTATACTGTGTAGTGATATTATTTGTGTGATAGTGATGTTCAACAACTTAGATACGGTACGTTCACACGGCGTCGAGTGTTTCTCTACCGAATCGGTTTTTTGCAGGATTCGGTTCAGTTGTATCAGTATTTCAATGAATGAGTTCACACATGCATTCGGTTTCAAGACACGGCAATAAAAACGAATCTTGCTGAAGTTGACATCCGATTTTGCGACTACAAACCGATTCCGTCGTACTGCAAAATGTCGGATCCGATCCAGTGGTATAGCGCATTTAATACATGCGTTCATACGATACACGCAGGGGTAGATTCGGTTTTTCACACGAGATCCCGATACGAGGCCGTCGGATACGGCCATGCAAGATGTGCTGTGTGAATACAACATTCGGTTTTTCCAGATCCGATGAAAATATGATTCGGCAAAACGTGGCTTCGTGTGAACGTACCGCTGCAGTAGGTAGGAATTATACTTCGGGTCTACCGAAGACGATTATATTGTTTACTAGCAGCAGTCCATGGAATTGTGCTGCCACTGTCACACTTTTAGATAGTCAACTACTTTAAAAAAGCAAAATTCAACTTCCGGTGCACTCGTTTCCGTATCCGCTCCACGCGGCTCACCTCGCAGGAAGGCGCCTGCAACTCGCCATTACGTGATTTTGTGTCGCCGCTGTCGCACGCCTTAAACAATTTGTTTAAAAATCTATTTAATTTTAAATATTCTTTACGTGTTGTGTCCAGTGATTATTAAAAAACATTAAGAACTGTGCCAAATATTAAAATTTAATTGAACCGTGCCGTTCAAATTTATAAATTCGAAATGTGTTAATAATAAAAACTAAAATAAACAAAAATAACGGTTATTTAACGTCGTTAAATCATTTAACCAAACATTACGACAAAACCAGTGAATATTAATTGCTTTTGTGAGACCAGGTTACTGGAATTCTGTCTATGACGGAATTTTATGGATAAATTCTCTTTGGTGAGTGACTTATTTTATTAACATACGATCTTATTTTTGAACTACCCTCGAATTTATGATAATGGTAGTTTATGTTTTTACTTGATTGTAATAACTACTCAAGCACCCAACTTTTGTACTCTTCTTAAAAAAAATTGATCATTATAAGACTTTAATACTACATGTAACAAAATAATCTACAAATAGAGAATGAGCATGCAACATCGCGCCCTGGCGCAATAAGATTTAATTGTTTTCTATCATTATTCACAACGATTCTCAATTTAACTGCTCAAATCAACCTAAACGGTTTATTATTCGATCGTAACTTTTATATGATGATGCTATGCGTTTTACTCGCATTAATTGTAGTAAATTAGTGAAAATCCATGTAATTCCTGTGGAGAATATTTATTTTGCATCACGTATATCGTGTTAAGTAATTAATATGAATTAATTTACAGCAAATCTCCATGTCAATCATGTTGAGAATATTTGAATGGCTTCACGTGTATCGTGTGTAGCAATGAATGTGGATTATTATCCACCAAAATTTCATGTTTATCATGTTGTGTATATTTATGCTCCTTTACGTATATCGTGTTAAGTGATTAATGTGAATGAGTTTACAGCAAATCTCCATGTAAATCATGTAGAGAATTATTTAATGTAATATACATACTTATACTCATTATTAGCTACAAAATTCGAACAAGGGACCAGTTTCAACTCGTTTAACACCGAGTTAATTTTGTGGTGAAATCCCTGAGGTCAAATATATTATAATTATCATGTCAATAGATAATTGTTTTGATTATCCTTTCAAGTCTTAAACTATTTAAAAAAAAATACTATTTACCTATATCAGTCTGCATATTTTGTCTCACAAATGATCAACTTACCCAATAATCGATTCTACCTAATAGATGCAAACTTTGAGGTTTATTAAATTGAACAATAAAACCATAAGTGAAATCGTTGTTAATGTAAGTAAATGAAGTAAGCTGTTCCAGATTTCATGAATAAATTCACGTCATGTTCGTAAGTGGTGGCACTTATAAAATTGATTAAATTAAAGAAAAACTGACCTTTTAGTTTTTTTCCAGCATTGGTTATTCAAACTTACTTTGGGAAAACATCATTCCTGACATCAGAACCTATGATGATAATTCTTTTGTTATGTTATATCCATACAGAAACCACTCACGGGATGTCGCTAGCGGAGTAGCTTATCAAATTGAAAATATTTCCATTTTAGATATATTAAATTACATATATTATGTAATCTTTTCTTATTGGCAGTGCCTAGTATTATTAAATATATTATATACATACTTGCGCATGTATAGTATTAATCTTACATCATTTAAGTGAAATAAATGTTAAGCACATGATTATTAAAAAATAATAATCACAAGAAATATCTTTATGCTACTTTGTGGTTGCAAGATATAGGAAAAACAAATTTATTTGATTTTCTTATTGAATATGTTAATAAACATTTTTTGCAGTTTTCTTTCTGATAAAACTCTAAACATCTGCGAGTAAACAATATAATCGTCTTCGGTAGACCCGAAGTATAATTAAGAATCAAACGAAAACTTACCTGTTTGATTCCAATTATGCGAGGGTTAAATTTTTAACCCTTTAAAGCAAAAATGTTTATTGCAAGGCATATATTACTGGGTGTGCGTATACTATGTCTCTAAAAATAATGGCGAGTTGCAGGCGCCTTCCTGCGAGGTGAGCCGCGTGGAGCGGACACGAAAACGAGTGCACCGGAAGTTGAATTTTTCCTTTTTTAAAGTAGTTGACTATCTAAAAGTGTGACAGTGGCAGCACAATTCCATGGACTGCTGCTAGTAAACAATATAATCGTCTTCGGTTGACCCTCGCATAATTGGAATCAAACATCAAACAGGTAAGTTTTCGTTTGATTCTTAAATAGTGATAATGTAAGAATAAACAATAAAATAACAAGATAAATAATAAGATAATATTAAAATAACCTAAACGCTGAAAAGGAGATGAAAATCTAAAATTAGGCAGTTGTTATGTAGACGTAACATCCAGCGTCGGTCTTCTGTTGCTGGTCTTGAGAAACGACCTCGGAGCTCGGTCGTTTCACAACCTTTGATAAATGACTTGTCAATTTATCAAAGTTCACAACTTACAATTTTGGGGACAGTATCTTTAATTATAACTCATACTCTGTATTCTGTGGTATAAGCTGATCAAATATAAGAAATAAGATTTAAGAAATTAGATGTATTTCTATACTTTTTGGTATCTTCCTTTCTTTAAGTTTTGACAAATACACAAATTTATCCCGTCCCATTTCAAAGTCCGTCTGAACCGAGTCTCCTTTATAATTAACAATTGGACCCACCACGAGTGTATATATCTTACAATTGGACCCACCGCTATTGGACCCACTGCGGGCACGTACCCAATTATTGTTGACCCCACTTGTGTTACAACCGCATCACTTTACATACCGAAAGGAAAAACTTACACAGGGTAAGTGAATAAACGAGTTTTGGGTGAACGAATCATCATGATTTTTGGCATGTAGGTAGTATAAAGTCTTAGGAGCGTCATATGTACTTTTTATCCTGAGATAACGAGAGCAAAGCCGCATGCGTCCACTAGTTTTTTATCAATTTTTAAGTCAAGGTGCCGTTTTGCACGTGCCGTGCACGTTTTGTTCCTATCCTTGTGGATTATGCACTGATTTAAAATTAATGTCGTTACTCTCAAAAGATTTTCCACCGTCACTCAAGAAATTAACATACATGTTTGTGCTTTTATATTGAAGAATAAAAAAATATTTGATATTTAAGAAAGACACATATATCTTTATATCGAAATACAACGGCCTCAACTTAGCATGTTCTGGATCTTCTTCTTATCGAATGAGAGTGGCCAACTGTAGTGCCTAGAGTTTATCAAGCAGCCGTAAGGGCCTCTGATATAGCTTCATGCTCTGGATGAAAGCATTCAACCCTGGTCTTTACTTTAATAAGAGTATGTTTTTTTAACTAAAACAGGTTTGCACTTGACCATAGTTTGCTCGATGGCAAGCAATAGCTATGGTCTAAGATGGATCGTATGAAATAAGATGTATGCTAGATAACTCTGTACAAGTAAGAGTGAAATTGAAAAAGGATCCATGGGTCCATATGGAGGTGAAGAAAAACATTGTGAAAGGTGACACGTGTCAAACTTAAGGGGAGATAATGTCATTATTCAACCGGTATTTGGTCAGATGAAACTGTATTAAAAGAATGATTACAAACTAGCTTTTACCTACGTCTTCGTACGCATTTTAATTCATATACACCTTTCTCTTGAATCGCTCTATCTATTCTTCTTTTTATCGAATGAGAGTGGCCAACTATGGTGTCGATAGTTAATCAAGCCGCCCTAAGGGCCTCTGACATGGCTTTACAACTGCTGAACCAGACAAACAGCTGGGCCCCACAATTTAACGTGTCATCCGACTAACGGAAGCGCCTAGAATGGAATGCCACTTCTCGGTCACCCATCCAAGAACTGACCGCGTCGACCTTTGCTTTACATTGGTAATCGCATGCGATTGCCTCCGCTAGCTACGCTACGGACGCTTCACTCTATCTATTAAAAAAGTGGTTCAAAATCTGTAGTTTTAAAAGCTAAGCATATATACAGAGAGATGCGGGAAGCGACTTTATATTATGTAGTGACAGTGATGATTTTAAAATACTTTTAATAGATGATGATGATTTTATATTACTTCCGGTTTATAGGACTAGATTTAGGCGCGATTGCAATACTATGTCAAGCAGCCGGGACCTCCAATATAGCTTGTCATTCGACCCACGGAAGAAGCGCTCGAAACAAATATCACTAAAAATACCAAGATCTGATTATGAAGCAGATAGACATGCACAAAGCGTAGATATTTTTATATTCTTAACTATGAATGTATTACTTTTATTATTTTAATAGTACATTTTTGCAATTGTCAGCCAAAAGTTATGATATCATTGACGCTACTTTCAGCCATGTTTTTTACACCACTGAAAAAAAGTACTGGACCGAATGAAAAAAAATAAAATATGGGACCTTTTCGTGTCGTGTCCGTGTCGAATAAAAAAATATTTTTTGTAATAAGCATAAACAACGGAGAAATCGCGTAACATACCCACAAAAAAAACTTTCAGAAGACTTGATGACTTCCTTTTTTTGGAAGTCGGTTAAAAAGAAAACACTCATAATAACTCCGATCCCGTTTTCCTGTTGCCACTACGCTATTAGTTTGTTTCTGATAGCGCTATAAAAGCTTATCTCAACGGCGTTGGCGCCACCGACATCGTTACACTGTCAAATCTATCTCCATAACGCGATATCAGTTTGACCAACACCTCGACGAAATAGAGAATAGGTGCTTAGAAACTTTGGGAAAAAATACATTTACCACTAGCTTTCTTTTTTTTTTTTTTTAACTACAGCGGGTTTGCGCTTGGCCATAGTTTGCCTGATGGTAAGCAGAGGCTATGGCCTATGATGGAGCGTGCTTACCCGATAAGAACCAATTCACTCTCGCTTTGAAGATAGCCCCATATTTTGCTCAACGTTTCTCAAGTTTCTTAGGCCCATTCATGTACAATGAAATAAGTCAAACAGTTACTTTAAAGCCACTTAGTGCATACCAATTTAAAAAAACTATAAAGAAAAGTATCAAAACTCGGTCATATCACGATATTGAATCCATAATAGAATCTATAAAGCAGATATAAATCATTAAAAATTCGAATATTCATTGCGCAATAAATAAATTAAGTACTAAACACTACACAAATAAAATTATATATACCTACACTAACTTTTTTAGATAACAGTTCATCATATATATATATTATATATATAAATAGAAAGTAACTAAGTACCTAACCTACTACTGTTTTAAAATTTAACATTGTATCAAAGTCTTGTCAACTAACAGTCAACAAAAAATATTGTCGTCGATTTTTACATATTCTTTTTACTTCGTACGAAACATAATTGACTATCCTTGTCGTCCTATCTTTTAACGCGCTGAGTGTGTGCGAGAGGGTCGCCGTCGGCCGAGATACAATCTTCGGATTAGTTCGGAAGGTGGTATGACTTTTTGCATACACGCATAGCCAATGTTCACTAACCTTAAAACAAACTTTTGTTTTCGTGATTAAAATTAAATTACAGAAAATTGTAATCGATGTTACTACCGTAAACCTATGTATCGTGACCAAACATTTAAAGTTGTGTGAATGCGGTTAACTTTGTATGTGAACTTCTGTAATAATACCTAGGTAAGCATAGTTTTCTTAAGTAGGCTAAGTTATTACAAATAAACATAATATACAAATAATATACAAATAAAATTAATACTGTACAATGACAAAGAGATACCTACTTGTATATATCCATAGTTTATGTCCTTTTGTTATGTATGTTTATATTATTTTGGTACACAATAAAGCTAATTTTGAATTTGAATTTGAATTTGAATATTAATCAAAGGTAACGCTGTGTGTATTTATATTTATTAATAGTTAAAAAAAAAACGCCCCTGATGAAATTTACGAAGAATATTACAATTTGTCTGTGAATTCCCAAAAGTTTTTGATTTTGATGTATTCATACCACTATTAAAAAACATTATAATACTGATTATTGTTTATTTGTTGCTAAGTGACTTTTTTGTCTATCGTTTTCCAATAGATTTCTGTGGTTTATTTATACAGGGTTATATAGGTATTTACGAGTATATGTACATCGTTTTGCCTCTACGTTTATTGTACGGACGGCAGGCTTAAGAACACTTTACCAGAAGCTGTGTTTCCTACGAACTAGAATCCAGGGGACTTCAAATCTAGAGCTAATAGGTATCTTCTAGGCAAGCGTGCACCCTACACTCCAGGCTGCAGTAATGCTTCAGGCAAGCTGTAGTCAAACGTAAACATACTAAACGTAGTCTCACATAAAAAAAAACTACCTTTTACGGGTGGCTACAGTCCGTCAAAAGAATTTTCAACAAAAGTTGCTTCTTATGACATACTAAGTCATCCTTATTCCAAGGTTATGCATCATTTACCATTATACCCTGTATAAATACATCACATGTACGTGTCAGTATGGTAGGCTTAAGCGCATCGTTTATCATATGAACACGGATCGAGCTTACGTCGGAAAGGTATTAGCAAAGGTGTGGCCTCTAGTTTACATATCTTAGTTCTTTAGGACGGTGATATTTACAAAACATTTACAACTAGGAATTTCAAAAAGCTTAATGCTAGTATAATCCATATCAGCTTTTGGATAGATGACCAAAAAGAAGTAATCCATGCGCGTTTTAAATAAAATAAATATTATTTCAGGCTTAACCTTTAGTTACTAAAACTAATTTGGACACTGTAAAGGCAAAGTTAACTTAACTTTTAACACATTAAATTGTAGGCCTCGGCTAATTGTTATAGTATAGCAGTCATTAAGCCATTTCATAAGTCCTGTGGGCTGTTTTAAACACTCGACACTAGAGTGTGCCACTCTCATACGTTTAGAAGAAAATTGCTTGTAAATTGTCCAAAAGCTTTAAATACTGGGTTCCTTTTTTTTAAAGCTTTATTTACAACAACCTATCTATATATTACATACTAATACTACCTATTCTACTGTGTACTTAAAAAAAACAAATCACTTGTCAAATTTAAGCATCTTATTTGGTTTTAAAACATTAATATCTTAACATTGTTTCTGCCAAATTATTTAGGTCGTCAATTTATTTTTCCATAATTTTGGCCTCAATTTCGTTTTCCCTTTACTTGTGTTGTTCAAAGTAAACATTTACGATCTCTTTTTTTATTTGTCGAGTTTTTCATGAACAATATGGACCGGAAGCAATTTCAGTATTTTTACAGGGTTATTTAAAAAATCATTAATCTTAAGAGTTATACTGAGTTATTCGTAACAAATGTCGCAGAATTAAATTTGTTTCGCCCAATGGTTATTCCATTGGGCGAAACAAATTTAATTCTGCGACATTTGGAAATTCGTAAAAAAAAACTCCTGATTTCTACTTATCGTATGTGAGTAGCCAACTCTGGTGTGGAGAGTTCATCAAGCCCTAAGGGCCTATGACATGGCTCATGACTGCTATATTGTGTCAAACAGCTGGGACCTACTATTTAACGTTTCATCCGACAGCGCCCAAAATGAACTGCTTCTTTTGATGATCACCCATCCAAGGACTGACCGCGTCGACATTTGCTTAACATTGGTAATCACATGCGATTACCTCTAGCTGAGCTACGAGCGCTACAGTATAGGTCGGCATGGTATTAATTTTAAAATAAATCTTCCTTCATGAAGATTTTAAGATTTTCTAATTAAAGGTAATGTGTCAATTACTCCCAAGGGCCGCTTTGTTCAATTGTTCATTTAGTAAACTTCATGTTCATTCAGTAAAATCGTGTAATGAGTATTCGTCCTAGATTAGAGAAGCCGCAACGAGAGGGAAAACAAACGTCAATTAATTTATACAAACTTGACTTGTGTCGTGATATATTTGTATATTTCTTCTTTGTTTTTTACATTAAATTGTCATTTACAAATACAAACGACGTGATGGCTCACGTCGTTTGTAGTGACAGTTATGCGATCTTTTTTGAGTTGTATATTCTCATAACTGAGGGTCGTGACTCCCCCACAGGATTCAATTGGACTCCCCCACAGGATTGATTCGCAAGGTGAGTTTTCTTGTGCAGATACATCGTGGTTGGCACCCAGGTCCTTCCACGGAAGACACAAGTCATCGGATAAACGATTTATTAGACACTAAACATAATACAACAAAGAAAAAACACATTTAGGAATGGGTTTGCACTTGACTGTTATTATTAATGGTTTATTTTGAGTTATATCTTCAATGTATAACACAATCGGAAGTTTAAAATAGAACAAAACATCTTTCTTAGCAATAAATCATGATCCAACAAGGAGCTTAATCGAAAATGTTTCTCCATTATAAACCTGTCGATACGTTCAGAAATTATAGCAACACTGGATGCGTCTTACCTTCTTTATTTTTAATCTGCTTGTATCGGTTAAATCCGGTTTATTTACAATAATAATACATAAAAACAAGGGAAGAAAAACTAAACATACTACTTCTGACTACAACATAAAATGGGGGAGGGGGGACCCTTAGATTTTTTTAGAAAAGCCTAAAGATAGTCTAAGTCCTCCAGCCCACTGCCAGAGGGCAGCATGCCCATACTGGCCGCATTACCACGCTGGATGTCAATGTTGATGCGCTGTAACCGACTTTAAAAAAGTATTAGGATACATTTTTTTAATCTTTCCACTATCCCATCATCACATACCACCAACATTATAAAGGTGAAAGTTTGTGCGTGACTTTGTATATTTGTAACTTTTTCACGCTCAGACGGCACAACACAACCGGTTTTGATGAAATTTGATGAAGAGGTAGTTTAGTCCCTGGACTTATTAACAGATAGGCAGATAACTTTGTTTCACACAAAAAAAAAACATGACAAAAGTGTTTATACTATGAATATAATATGTAGGTACAAGTGGGCGGCCTTATCACTTTAAATGAGATCTTCCAGGCATCTTGGCAAGAAAACATCAGAAGTTCAGACCTATAAATTAGTAAATTAATATTGTAAAAAAACAACATCTTTGTACATTCAATTAAGTCCACCGTTCAAAAAGAAACAAACTCGTGAATCATGTGATGTTTAGTATCATATAGAGGCTTATAAATAACTAGTGGTTTCCCGCGGCTTTGCACGCATTATTATACATACAAACCTGCCTCTTGAATCACTCTATCTATTAAAAAAAACTGCATCAAATCCGTTGTGTAGTTTTAAAGATCTAAGCATACATACAGACAGACGCGGAAATCGACTTTGCTTTATACTATGTAGTGAGAGTATTAGTATGGACTATACTCTGGAGTATTGAGCAATAGCTTTCTTGGTCATGTAGTCCATATATCGCTCAGTACACATCAATTTCAGCGAGCGGAAAGCGCAAGGCCTTCCGAACATCAATCGCAATGCAATGAAAATTTTCCGGCGACCGAGCGGGGCGGGGTCATATAATCAACAGTTTCTGAGGAAATCGCTCCCGCAAAGCCAGTCTGCCGCGAGCCGCCGAGCCGAGAGCACGTCCTACCACTCTCGACGCCAGTTCCAACGCCGCCGATACAAAAAACACACGTATAAACCAGTGTAATAAAAACCAATGTGCGCGAGTGATACAGTTTTTCGTGTCGTAAAAATTTCCCGTAAAACATCTGTTTATCCGTTCATTTCGTATTTCTCCCGCTTTACCGCGTGTGTTTTAAATCTGGAACGGGCATGTTAGAAATTTGAGTTTTCCAGATATTCCTCTTTAAGTTTGTGTGTTGTTTTTCCTTTTTGGTGAAGAAGTTGCGGTGAGCTCCGAGGAGGTAAGGTTGATTGTGTTTTTCCTTATTTTTTCGTGATGTTTGCAAGGAGGGCTAAATGACCTTTTTGTAAGTCTTTTTGTCGGACACAGACTGTCCTTATCTAGGGTAGTCTTAATTTATGAGTTCACTCAACTTTACTAACCCTTATTTTGTTAGACCCGTGTTTCGGTGCCAGAAATTGTAGTTAGATGTATTACATAGAACTTATTTCTCACTCCATAATACTTATTTCTTATCTCCTCCATACCATTTCTTTTTTATTTCTAATTCTATCTACATTATTTCGAATATATAAAGAGTACCGATACATAATACACACAAAACCTTTTAAGGCATTCGTTGATATTAGGTATATAATACTTACAATTTTGGTTAATGTCTTTGGAAATTCGCAAATAAATACTGGCATTCCTTGTATTTTATATCAATATTGACTACACAATTTACCTAAAAATATGAACTTAATTTTGCATATACATACGCATACAGTTACAGTATTCGTGACATTGTGATTAGGTATATATCATTGTCATGTCAACACAAACTAGTATATTTTACAAACAAACAAATATCAAACGAGAATCTCCAGAATTATCGCATTTTAGTGATATTTGGTTAGCAATTCTTACGAGAATTCACTTTGATTAACACTTTAGTGGATAGATATTTTAAGTAAGGTCAAACGTATCTGTATCTCAGCTAGCGGAGGCAATCGCATGCGATTATTAATGTTAAGTAACTGTCGACGCGGTCAGTACGCGGATGGGTGACAAAAACTGACATTTCATTTTGGGCGCTTCCATGACTAGGATGACACGTTAAATTGTAGATCTTCGCTGTTTGTCATAGTATGTCAGTCGTTAAACCACGTCTCTAGGGCGTTTGAAAAATTAGACACCAGAGTTGGCCGCTAGCTCGTGCCAACGTGGTTTGATCAAACAGTACTTCATTATTAATTAAAATTATCAATAACGTTCCAGGAAAATTCTATAACAAATGAACGTTCTTGGAAAAACTGCCAAAGTAAGAATGGCTATTCTGACGGCAGAAAATTAACATTTGAAAATTGAATGTACCAATCAAACGCCTGTACTGACATAGAAGCTTCTATGATTGGCAGTCCAGTTTCCTGTAGCCATGTTTTGTAGAAATAAAGGAATCGAAGTTTCCGAGAAAAAACTTTGATATATAAAATAAACATGGATAACAAAATATATATAGAAAGTTCTCGACAACGGAGTTGGCTACTCTCTTACGAAAAAAAGGATCAATTAATTATTTATTCCTTTTTATTTATTATTTGTTCACTATAAGCTCTATGTTACACCGTAATGATTGCTTACCATCCGGCGAGTTATGCTTAAATGCAAACCTATTGCGTGTAAAAAAAATATCACTATATCACTCGAAGCGATATCGTGATAAAAACAGAAGCATGTAATGGAATGGATATAACTCTCAAACTAACCTGCCCAAATACACTGATCGGTATTTGGTGATAGATTTATATATTAGTGACTTGTAGGGTGTAAATACAATCCACGAACATAAGAACATAATGTCTTCCGTGGAAGGACCTGGGCGCCCACCTCGATGTATCTGAGACAAGAGAACTCCCCTAGCGAATAAATTTTGAGAATCACGACCCTCAGTCATGTGGAAATACGACTCAAAAACGATCGCATAATTGTCGTTTCAAACGATGTGATGGCTTAAGAACAATTTTATGTAATTGAAGTCGGTAAAAAAAAAACACGACAAACAACACAAGTCAAGTATGTTTGATGAAATTAATTGACGTTTGTTTTCCCTCTCGTTGCGGCTTCTCGAATCAACGACGAAACGTACTCATTACACGAGTTTACTGAATGAACAATTGAAAATAACAGGCTTCGGGAGTAATTGAGACATTACCCCCTTAAAAAAACTTAAGTTCATGGAGGAATCGTTAAATTACAATTCTGGAGAGTCATAATCCTGAGAAAATATAATTCCAGGAGAGATGGATTTTTTAAAACTAAAATAGCTTAATAGTAGGAAGGATTTTAAGTTTCTTTATGTAAGTGTTGTTGTTGGCGTGTCTCTGAAAATCTGTCACAAAAAATTTCTTCCTTTCTTTCAAAATGCGAAAAAAAAAGAAAATGGTGTTAAGATACGTGACGCCCAAACCAAAGTAAACAAAAAACCCTCCACATTATTAGTCATTTATAACGAAGCATAGTCATTAGTGTCGAGACAACGACATCATTACGAATAGGACACCTTATTACGCTAGATAAAATTTACATTCGTCAATGTATGTCATCACTCATATGTTAGCGTAGAACACATAAAATAGGTGACAGAATTGGCAGACGCCTTCGTTAAAATAAAAAATCGAAGTGATATATAATATGACATAAGTCATAAGTGTTAAGTAATGTCTTGGAAATATGTTAGGCCATTTGAACGGTACGTACAGAAGATACAAGCACTCGCTTACACATCACAGACATAAAAACTTTTGGTTTTACAATATAGTTGTGATAGATGGGTAGTTTTCTGTTGTAAAATTTGTTTTATTTTTCTCAATGATGTCACGTAATTAATGCACTATAAAAATTAGCTGGATTAATATACATGGAATAAGGTGGATCTTTTACTCGTATCGCTAGAGATAAATGGACTAGATTAAGTCTATTCGGGACAGATGTTTTTATATTAATAGAGTCAATAAAATGGTAATTTATTCGGTCAAAACATTTTAGTTTCTATTCGTATACAGTTTTTCGTGTGGATTAAAGATGTAAGATTTAAACTCCTGTACATTACTTAATCTAAGTACTGTGTTTATTTTGGCATAATAAAAAGAATTTGAATTTGATTGTTAGAAGTCTAAATTTATAATAGTCTATGGCCCAAGTACACAACGATAGTGTGATTGATCGCTATCTGACATCTGATAAGAGATATCTATCTATATAATGTCGGCTATATGCTACTGGACTTCTCTTGAACAGTGAGGTCACCTCCACTTAACCGCAATTTAGATTTTTCCAGTTATTTTTGGTGGTTATTTTTTGTTTGTTAAAGTACAAGTTAATACAAACAAATGTGTAATGTTGTTTAAGTTTGTGTTCCTAAATTTACTAGTGTAAGTAAACACTAGTGGGTGCCCGTGGCATTGTTTGCGTTAAGAAGCGTTATTATCAATTGAATTAAGGTATTCATTAAACAAAAAAATACAAGCAAGTGAAATCTTGTTGCAACTATTGTACTGTGTTCGACAAATAGTCGACACCAGCAATTTTGCATGTAATCTGACCTACGGAAGCGTTAATCTGTGTTTTATGGAACAGCTGATTTATTGCGCGAATTCCGTAAAAACATAAAACTACAAGGTAAAGTTGTTGTTTTTGATGTTCTTACCATTAAAATTATTATTATGAAAAATAAGATAAAACCTAAAAAAAAACCTGATATAACCTGTAACCAGATATAAATTATAGTTATATGACATGGTAATCACAAACGAATATACAAATACGTTTATTGTTCTACCAAAGATTACATCTACGTACATGTTTTTTACTTATAAAATAGGATTTGCATTGTATTGTTTCTGGAGTACCTGTGGTGAATGTATAATATCACTTTACCCTGCACCAAGGGCACGCTTAAGGTCAATATAATAATAATAATAATAACTTTTCATTGCAGACACTGAGATCCATATCACACACAATCATGAACAGAGAATATATACAAATGATAAATTATATTAAATAATAATCTCTTCTCACACATTTGTCATCAAACACATAAGCAGTTAATCCTGAATTATTCTCCCCAAACCAGATCCATGTATTTTGACGCGGATCAGTCAGCGGCAGTCGTGACGCGTGTAAACTGATGAAAAATAAACAAATTATTGCCAGAATTTAAACACAGTATGTTTACGTGAGTTTAAATAACTCGCTAAGACCCCGAGTTAGGCGGTGATTCATGGTGGGAAGGGATTTTACACTTTTTACGTGTTCTATACAGACTGGCTTTCAGTTATTAGTGACTAGTTGATGTCAGCTGGTTTGCTCTTTGGATAAAAAGTTTATATTTAACACGGAATAAGCTTACGTTTGACTACAGCCTGCCTGGTGTTAAGCACCACTGTAGTCTTAGATGAAGCCTATTATGCATGCCCAGGATTGTATAGTATCCTTATACCAAAACTTATGTTGATTTTTTACAAGAAAGTGGAACAAACAACTAACAAACACTTTCGATTGCACAACACTTTGTTTACAATACGAGTAGTACCATAAAATATGATATGAAAAATGAAGCATGCTGGAGTAGTAGACCCTGTGAATATTCAAAAAGCAATTTCAAAAATTAAACCGACTATACAACAATCTTTTCAAAATGCATGGAAGTCTACGAGTATATCGTAAAAAATACGTATCGGATTTTGATAAAACTTACTGTGTTTCCTAACAAGAAGAAAATAATCAAAATGACAGTGATGGTGCTTTTATTAGTTTTAAGGTTTTGTTTATACGCCTACATTTAAATCTGTAAAGCTATAAATGTATATTTTTCTTGTAGTTTCTGAGATATTTATGGACAATCATATACATTGGACATTTAGCACACATGCTTTGCACTAGTAGATATTGAACACATTTTGAAAGACTGAATTTAATAATCTCTTTTTTCACCTCAGAGTTTTTCCACTAAGACGGCTAAAAATAGCAAATTAATACAAAAAGGTTGGCTCAGCGAAATAATACTGTTTTCGATGTTTTCATAGGTTGGTTTGGTTGTAATAATAACATTATTTACATATATTTTCGGTACAGTTTTGTTTTAGCCAAGAAGGACTATATACGCGCGTAGATAATCGGCAATTTGTGAGTTGTAGTCAAGCGTAAGTCTGGCTAAAAATTTAAATACTTCAAATAAATATATCAAGAGCGTGAATTGCTCGCTGATTCATGATATGAATGGTTTTTACGGGTTTTATGCAGACGGGCTTGGGATATATCTGTTTGTTATTTATGGATGGGTTTTTTAGAATGTTTCTATAATGGAAAAGTTATATACAAGGTTAGTTTATATTTAAATTGGTGTTCTTTGGCAAGTGTCTGTTTATAGATAAGAAGCAAATTATTAATTCGAGCCTGACTAAAAACACAAATATTTTTTTAAGAAGGTTGTATTGTGAACAGAATGATGAAATTTTTAAAATAACTTGTAAGGTGGCTCTTTCTCATAAAGTTATATGTACGAGTATATACATAGGTATATGTACTTGTTTGCGACCATACTACGTACTAGGTGTTTTAGCGTGCCTGTGTAACGTTTGTTACTGTAACATTCGTCTAATTCCCGGAAATTTTCTGATTTCCTTTTAGTTGTTTTAAATTTAACTCGGCACATGATTATGCATTAGATATCTTATCAAACTTATAACACCCACCTATTGTCGGGCGGTTTACTTCTTCTTCTTAAAAAAAACAAAAAAAAAACACAAATGTTAATAACAGTGTTATGACTGAAGCCAACAGCTGAAGCTGTCAGCTTTTAGTCGGCTATGAGCCAATTCGGTCAAGTGGTTGTTCAGATTCAGACCTTTATCGTTTGTTGAAATATAAAACGTAGTCAAACAAATGGCGGATATGCCAATTATTTCCTTTTTACAACGAATCAACTCAAAAGTTTTTTAGCCGCCGCTAGGGCCTCTGAAATGGCTTAGCAACTGTAGTAGATACTAGATGAATGGACCTACAAAATAATGTGCTTACACACGACATCTCTTGATTTATAATAGTGATTTATTTTATCAAACTGAAACAAATTACAGCTAAAAATCCAAATTGTCAGCTATATTTAGCGGAAACCAGTACATGCCTTGAATCAAAAGTATTTCGTATTCCATATAAAAACCTACAATCAAATCGAATCAACAAATTAACCAACTTTTCTTATAATAAATACAGTGCATTATGTAATTAATGGTCTTAATAAACACATGGCCTTTATTTTGGGTATCTTTCCGCTCCCATGCGTTGTGGAATCTGAGATAGAAGCACCCTTAGCCCAATTACTGCTGAGTGTTGCCAGAAACAAACTGACAGACTGCCGTCAGACAAAAATTGAGGATCTTTTCTGAGAATGTTTTGGGAAGTGGGGATCTAACTTATTATGATAAGCAAGTCTGTTAGCATGTCATGGAAATTAGTGTCAGCATAGTTAAGTATATTGTGTGTTTCACAGACCAATAAATTCATTAAAAGAAATACGTTTCTGGGAATATTCTTACTGTTGGGAAGTTGTCATTCGAAAATAAATTCGCCAGCGAAACTCGTCTTACTAGACATATTTAGATCAACAATTATAGTGATATGCACATTACAACAACAGATTTTTTGTATCTCTTTTTGATTCGTATTTCCTCATGAGTGAGGATTGTGACTCCCCCGCAGAATCAATTCGTTAGGGAGTTCTCTTGTGCAGATATATCGTGGTGGGCGCCCAGGCCCTTCCACGAAAGAAAATGTCCTTGGAGATTGTTGTCCTCAAACATTTTTTTTTGTATAAATGTCTTAAATTAATTAGATGTTGAATGATTACATCACATGGCCTTTAATTTGTTTATCTTTCCATCCCCATGCGTTGTAAAATCTGTGAGAAGCACCCTTAGCCCAATTACAGCTGAGAGTTGCCAGAAACGAACTGAGAGATTGGGGACTAAATTGACATGAGTTTTTGCCTACATCCGAGTATTTTTCGTTTCGTATGTCGTTAACTGAATATAGTAGTATCTAGTAACTTTCTTTGTATTCAGGAAAATTTTCGAGTAAATGGAAATTCGCTATAGTTGTCAATTATGAAAATTTATATTCAGGACTATAAACGCCCGCGGCTTCGCTCGCATTATTTCAGGATAAAAAGTTAGTCTATAAGTGTCATAAGACCTCATACTACCTACATACCAAAAATTGGTTTTTGCGTGATGAGCGTTTAAATAAACAGTCAAACAGAGACACAGATAAACAGACAAAATGTCTAGAACTTGTTGGATCGTTCTATGACTTCGGTTCGGAGCTTTCAAAAATTCGTGGCAAAGAAAAGCTATTCCATACAAAAAGCTCATCGTTAACACCAAAATATTGTTTTCGTGAATTTCCAACAGTCGTAGACCAAAAGTTATTGCTTTGGACGTACTTGAGCCGCTCCTATAGCTTATGCGTTTGTAACCAGCAACTAGAGTAATTTATCAAACTATCGCTAGAACATCACATTCATTCTGTCACTTGTAGGGCACAAAATTAGCTCCACAGCCTTACTAAAACCTGCCAGTCTCTGCCATTGAATGAGATCTTGATAGGAAAAAACCGGCGTCCTTGGGATAACGATCTTGTACAACTGCCTAATTATACTTCAAGAATCAGTCAGTTCGAATAAGAATGGTCAACTCTACGTTTATCGTTTACTTATGTTTATGTTACAGACGGCAAAGCTTTTGGCAAAAGATGGCTTCTCCCTGCTAGAGTGTAAAAAATCTAGAGCTGATATGTATATTCTAGGTAAGCATGTTACATCATAGGCTGCAGCAGTGCTAAACATCAAGCAGGCTGTAGTCAAACAAGAGTCAAACGTTAACCTATCCCACGTACAAAAAAAGTACTGTCTTAGAAAAATCATGACAAAGTCTTTGTCATTGAACAAGATCTTGATAGCAAAAACCCGGCGTCCTTGGAGATAACGACATTGTAAGAATTGTCTAATTATACTTCAAGAATCAGTCGGTTCGAATGTGAGTGGGCCTCTCTAGTTTTGAGAGGTTTCCAGCTGTCCAAAAAGCCACAGTATTAAATAATGTAGTTTTATATACAAATCTATTTGGGTGGGTGACCGAATAATTGAAGATCAGTCACTAAACTAAACGTTAACATGTTTAGGCTTAGGTTTGTAATAAACTTACGATTGTAGTAATCAAAGTTCAACACAATTATAGTTCATAAATCTTATACGATTTTACATAAGGAATATGTATGTACGTATAAAATATATGTATTACATTTCTCCTTTTCCCCCCAGCCCCCTTAGACAAGAGGCATATTTTAGTAAGCGTACTGTCGCTCACTTATAGAATAGAAAGAGCAATGTATGTGATTGACATCATGATGATTGACATGCTACGTCACTCACATACATTGGTATTTCTATTCCTTAGGCGAGCGTCAGTACGCTCACTAAAATACGGCTCTTGTCTAAGGGGGCTGGACGTTTGACATGCTACGTCACTCCCATACGTTGGTATTTCTATTCCATAAGCGAGCGTCAGTACGTTCACTATAATACGCCTCTTGTCTATGGGGGCTGACCTACATAAATACCGTTTTTATAAATTTTTTCTTGATTTTGACGCGTTCGTAGTTTGTACTAGAAATGAGGTTCCGAGAATTTTCGCTTAGATGAAAAAATATCTTTTACTGTAGATACTTACAAAAACCGAGTCTTTAGCATAGTCATTGTGAATCAGATACAAAAAGTGAAGTTTTAAAAGTTTTAATTAGTTAGTGCCCATAAAATGCGTGGTATGTACTTATTATTTATATTAGATTTTTAAGGTGTATCTTTATATTATTTTATTTCTATCCACCCAATATTTACCTACTTCCTTAAAATAAACAAGCCGTTGTTGAACAAAACTCTTTATTAATGTCAAGCCTCTGCTTAATATGAATCTAGATGGCGCTGTGATATTTCCTGTAATATATATTTACGTATTAATATTTATATAGCAGACTTTCCAACGGATGTCTTTCAAGACTTTTGTGAAATGTGAATCGTTTCTGAATTGAATAAAAGCTAGAAAATGGGTGTGCTAGCGAGCCTAATTCAATACTTAGTAACAAATTCTCAGATAGTTTCTTATATTGACAAAATGTAATATAAAATAATCTATTTTAAGTAATACTTATTTCTATGCGGTCTGTAAATATATTTATTTCTGCCTACCCGCAAAAGATTTGTAATATCATATGGTTTTGAAGATTTAAACATTTGTCTTTAATATAAATAGAAACTTGTGACTACTATCTTACTATAAGGCCCACTTGTTAAACGATTCCTAAACGCATTTAACGATCAAATTACGTCTTAAGTATGGCTGAAACTATTAAAGAGATTTAAGTTAGCCTAATAATAAAAAGATATTTACCAAAATATAATCCTATTATACCAATATCACAAATGTCAGAAAGTCCGATAAGAAATCAAACTGGTAATTTACAACATATACAAAAAATTCGAAACCGGAGGCTGTGTTTCCTGCAAACTACAATCCAGGGTCTTCAAATCTTGAAGTAATAAGTATCTTCTAGGTAAGCGTGTTACACTCAAGGCTGTAGCAATGCTTAACATCAGGGATGTATATCAATTGCTAACCTATCCCACGTAAAAAATAAAATAATTACTTACAAATGTCTTGCACAACTGTACATATGTATAAACTAGTAATAACTTTTAAACAAGCAATGTAAAGCTCTGGGGATACTATTTCTTACTTTAATAATGAAAACTCGATTTCCGAGACCAATCTACGCGAACATTTACAAGAGAAAATTTAATTTAATATCTACTATTTGTCTTCCATTTTGTTTCATTGTAAAATGAACTATTATTTCTTTTATGAAGTTTTGCGTTTTAGTTAACTTGCAGGTTGCAGTTGAATTTTGTAAGAGATTGACGAAGTTTGAAATATTGGTATGGGGATATATGGCACTGTGTGATAAGTCCTGAAATATTTATTTATTTATTTAATGTCAGGTGTTGTGGGCGTTAATTGGTAGCCTCATTTGAGAGCCACTTCCATTATAGTACAGGCATGCCCTTTAAGCCTGGTTGTTGAATTTGATTATCATGTTGTTGTATTATCTAGGCTGCAGCAAAGCTTAACATCAGGCAGGCTGTAGTCAAACGTAAACCTATCCCACGTAAAAAAAAATGTTTTAAATAAAACTAATGGCTTCTATCTGTTTGGATAAATCTTTTATGTTGGAAATGAAATAAAACATAATAAATAATACATAATTAGAATAATTGTGTTCATGAAATGTGTTTTTAAATAAATTATTATTATTATATATATTTATAGATTTTTATCTATCTCTCGTTTCCGAGGGTTACTAACTAATTAATTATTATTAAATAAGGGAGGAGGCCTATACCCAGCAGTGGGTTGACAAGTGCTGAATAAGAAGATAATGATGATGATTTTAATGTTAGGCTGCAGGAACGGTCGAAACGGTGAATTTTTGGATGGGTGACCGAAAAGTGGCATCTAGGGAACTGATGGGGAACAAAAGTTATATTAACAAATATTACATATGTATCGCATTATGTTTATTGTATCTATAAATATACCTTTATAGAATAACAGCCGTCAAGCCATGTCAAACTTAAGCAGTTAAGCACTTAAGAGCAGTTTTAATTACCCACGGGTTTATTTGTCACTTTCCCACGAAATAACTTACAAAACTCACAAAAACGAAATATCTTACGAAAGTGTAATATCCATACACAAACGCGTACGTAAAGAAAATAATAGATTTCCTTGAATATTTCATATGTATTGATATTTTCATCGCCAGCCAACAAAGGAAAGAAAACAGATAATAAAATACACATGCAGGAAAATATGCAACAATTTGTCATGAGAGTATAAAGTATGGTATGAAATGGTTTTTGGGGAGAATAGCCGTGTGACTTTATAATTTTTTTATAAAATAATATTAAGTAATATAAAATATGAAAACATTTTATTTTTAACTTTAACGGGTTTGCACATGGCCATAGTTTACTTGATAGCAAGCAAAGGCTATAGCCTAAGATGGAGCGTGCTTACCCGATAAGAACCGATTCACTCTCGCTTTGAAGAACATTAAATTATCTGACCATTTTGTTGGAATGTGTTACAAGGCCAGAGATTTCTCTTAATTTTAAAAAAATACTTAAGAATTTGTTTTTATTTTTATAATAATAATGCGATGTTCGTATGCCAGTGGCCAACTCTGGTGTCAGAGTTTTCAAATTGCACTAAAGGCCTCTGACATGGTTTGACTACCGTATTATAATAAACAGCCGGGATATACAATTTAAAGTGTCATCCGACCCACGGAAGCCGCTCAAATTGGAATGCCACTTTTCGGTCACTCATTCAAGGACTGACCGCGTCGACCTTTGCTTAACATTGGATCGCATGCGATTGCCTCCGCTAGCTGACCTACGGGCGCTTCATGTATGACAATCAATCAGTATAAATCGTAATCAGTTGATTTTTTTTGTTATTTTTTATTTGGATAGGTTTAAGCATTGCTGCAGCCTAGAGTGTAACACGCTTACCTAGAAGATACCTATTAACTCTAGATTTGAAGACCCCTGGATTGTAGTTACCACTTGTTGCAGAAATCTTTTTTCGTTCTTCTTTTCTCTTCTACCTTAGTTAAAGTCTGTGGTTAGTTATATCAGATGGAATCATGTTTCACTTTGTATATTCACATTCATTTCATTTATGAGGATTCCAGGGGAATGAAATGAATAATATTTTTTATGTTTACTTTTTTTGAACGAATATTGAAACTAGTAATTAATTCTGCAACATTTCACTTTATGAGTTTCATTAAGAACACATTAATTAAGTTTAATGAGTTATAATATTTATTTTAGATGGAATATATAAGATAAGATTTTATTTGTAAACAGGTAAATGTTATACAATTTAGGTTAGCTCTGCCTTCTACTGTAGTGTTGCCTGTGGTGTAGAAGGCAGGATCTTCCAGGGGATCAATTTGTAAAATATATATGTATTTTAGCAAATTAGTCAACTGTTTCCTATCGTTATATTAATGTGTTGGTACATGAGTTTTAGACAAATGAAGTAAATTAATAAGTTTTTTTAAATGAAGTAAAGTAATCCAGCAGCATTCAATAACCTAAGTTATTAATAATACTAGCACTGATCCCCGGTTGTACCTGCAGTAATCCACGAAATTATTACTTTATTTTGTCCCTACTAAATTTTAATCAATTCCGTTCAAACTTTCAAACGTGAAAGACTGAAAAGACAATATTAGAGTGTCAGTATGAAAAAAATATCTATACAAAATATTTTTTACATAAATTACACCTTCACTTTGAATGAAAACGTTATAATATAAACCTAAAACATTCCATACAAATAGTACCCGTTTGTAAATATGAAAATCCTTAGCTGTCACAAAATAAAGCTCGTAATACATATATATATATATATACGTTGTTTAAATCACGCGATGTTAAATCCCGAAAAAGTTATTGAATAAATAATACGGGTTCCCGACTATTAATAAAGCTTTAGCCAAATCCGTAGTTTAATTTTCGACTATACCTACGAGAGAGCGCGAAATCCCTACGAGTGGAAAAAATGTGGGGTGTATAAAGAACTCAACTAAGCGATTGTGGCTCGGCGGTTTAAGCGTCTGTTTTCATTCTGACGCACCGTGTTCAAAATCCAGCCCTCCACCAATGACTGGTTTTTCAAGTGGATTTTTTAAGTGTTTTGATTTATGTGTGGATTTGTACTCGCTAGCGGTGAAGGACAACATCGTGAGGAAACCGACATGTTTGAGGACCACAATATCCTGGAAATATATTGGAAACATTTAGCTCTTTTAATTCTTCTTCTTCTTATCGAATGAGAGTGGCAAACTCTGGTGTCGAGAGTTTATCAAGCCGCCCTGAGGGCCTCTGACATGGCTTAACGACTGCCTTATTAGACAAACAGCCGGGACCTACAATTTAACGTGTCATCCGACCCATGGAAGCGCCCAAATTGGAATGCCACTTTTCGGTCACTCATCCAAAATCTGACCGCGTCGACCTTTGCTTAACATTGGTAATCGCATACGATTGCCTCCGCAAGCTGAGCACGAGTTCTTTTACTGTTTGTATTAAGCATGTAGGAAGTCTCGTTTGACCTGAAACCATTCCAACGACTGGAAGTTAAACTACAAAGAAAACTTCTTCGAGTGGGGGAAAAGAGGGAGAGAATAAGGATCTACCGTACAGGTGAGTTCTATTTTAAATCAATAAAATATGTTTAACTAGTGGACGCCCGCGGCTTCGCTCTCATTATTTCAGGATAAAAAGTAGCCTATGACAGTCTTATGACCTCATACTGCCTACATACCAAAAATCATGATGATCCGTTCAGCCGTTTTTGCGTGATGAGCGTGTAAGTAAACAGAGACACATAAATAAACAAAATATCTAAAAACTGGTGAAACGAGTTTTATTATCGTCTAAACTATACCCAAACCTGTTTTTTTTTTCCAATATCTTCTATGTTCAGATTTTCGACCCTCTTCAGCTTTATATAGATTTACATAACTCCTTCCTTGTATTTCTCCCTAGCTGAGGACTTCTCAGAATTACTACATTGGGGTAGTTCTCTTTAGTTTACGGAAGACATACATTCTCGGAAGCTCTTTATCTCTCTCTTTGAGTCGTATTTCCTCATGACTGAGAGTCATTACTCCCCCCAAAAAGATGATTCGTTAGGGGACTTTTCTTGGGCAGATTATACATCGTGGTGGGCGCCCAGGTCCTTCCACGGAAGACACAAGTCCTCGGATAATTGTGGTCCTCAAACATGTCGGTTTCCTCATGATGGTTATCTTCACCGTTAGACGAATGCAAACGCACATATAACTTGAAAATATTTTTTTTGTTTAGGGCTGGATTCGAACCAGTGTGCGTCAGAATCGTAAGCAGACGCTTATACCACCGAGCCACACTCGATATTTTATAAGGTAGGTACATATGTATAAATTCGCCTTTGCTATTGTCCCTAAGATTTCTTTTAGTTTTCCAGGCCTTGGAGTTCGATTCAAAGGTAAATAGTATACTGAACTTTCGGGAACTTGGTCGTTCAAAAATAGGTTGCCGTGGAAACCTTTTGGCCTTTGTAAAAATGTACGGACAACGATTTTACTTAAAAAACTTATCAATGATTAAAACAACACACTAAAAATTTGAGTGGTTAATTTTGGTGTTGAGAGAATTCAAACCACCCTAAGGGCTTCTGACGAGGCTTAACTGCTACTGAACTGTGCTAAATAACCAGAATCTACTATTTAATGTGTCATCCGACCCACGGAAGCGCCTAAATGGGACATTACTTTTTGGTCACCCTTCCAAAGACTGACTGCATTGATAATGGCTGAACAGTTGCATAAATGATATAACAAAATAAGGTTTGTTTACTGGTTGGCATGTAATAAAATATATAATTACCGACAGATCTTTTAAATAACTACGTTACATAGAGGAATGGAACTGAATTTTTGTAACATTCAATTAAAACATTTTTATGTTAATCATGATTTTAGTAATAGGTATACATTTGATTTTGTATCCCTAAAAATCACGATAAACACAAAAAATTCAATGATACCAAAATTCAGCTTCATGCCTCATTAACGTCTGTTTAAAAAAAAAAAAAAAATAATAAAAAAAAGAATAAAAAAAAATCTATTCTACACAGTTTTGAGGCAAATTATCATATCATACCTTTTCATTCGTCGTCCTGAAATTTTCATACTTTTTCTTTATCACAAAGTTTTTTCCTCTCGATTCTAGTCACGTCTAAAGATGGAATATTAAGAACTTGCCAATTCTTTTGACTTTTAGACATCTTACTTACAGTTACAGTTTTTTATTTCAGTGTATTTTTGACTAGACTTGCCCTGCGGTGTTACTCACGTTAATCTGAGATAAAAAGTAGATTTTGTGTTTATTTAGAGCCTAATTTGTGCATGCATGAGCATATGAAGGAACAAAACTTTAGTTCTACAACTTGTTAGTTCTACTCTTATTAAAAAGGTAAAAGTTATCAGTGATTGTAAGTTTATTACTTCTGTATTAAAACACACATAAAGCTATATTTATCTCCACAGGACGTTGTGCTAGTAAAATATTGTTTAATATTAGCTTCTCATTGCCACAACATTAATCAAAATATCAACATTTTTTGAAGCGCCCATAACTCAGCTAGCGGAGGCAATCGCATGCGATTACCAATGTTTAGCAAAATTCGACGCGGTCAGTCCTTGGATGGGTGACCGAACAGTGGCATTCCATTTTGGGCGCTTCCGTGGGTCGGATTACACGTTAAATTGTAGGTCCCGGATGCTTGTCTAGTGCGGCAGTCGTAAAGCCATGTCAGAGGCCCTGGGTGGAAGGGTGGCTTGATTAACTCTAGACACCAGAGTTGGCCACTCTCATTCGATAAGAAGTAAGAAATAATAATATTTTTTATGTATGGTACTTAATCGTGATGTACATACATTTAACCAAATAACTTTTATAACGATGTTGTGATGCCAAATTCGTTTTCGTCGCCCTCGCAAAATGGCTTTTTAATTTTCGCGTTCCGCCTGGCAATATTACGCGTTGCCATATTTAATAATTGCCCTCGCCGACGCGCTAAAGCCTTTAAGCTTTGCTAACGAAAATAATGTGGAAAAAATGTACTTAGTGCTTATTAAGTTTTTATGTAAGTGTTGAATGGTATGGTAATATCACGAGTAGGCTTGAAATAGAATAAAGTATGTTACAGAAAGTCTGTTTTTTTATGAAATGGGAGCGTGGGTTATTCTATATAAGCACCTGGTTCCATTATATGGTCACCCAGCCAACAACTGACCGCGACGGCTCTAAAGTACATGACTTTTGTACTCTTTAAGAAATATCGCAATATAATAGTCACGAAATCTAATCCAGGTAACTGGAAAAAAAGAAACATTTCAACAAACTTTTTTTTAAAAATATTTAGGCGTTGCAGAAAAAAAAATGTACATACATATATTGTACTTATAACAAAGACAAATGATTATAAAAAAAAGCTCATAAAAAATTCACGTGTTTCACGTTCGGAAATTATTAAGAAAAACTGCAAGAGTTTATTACTCTAAAATTAGGTAAACACGTTCTTTACACCTGTTTAGTTGTTTATACATAAAAGTTTATTTTCAAAGGAAATATTTTTGTCTAATAGTAAAATTTTCCATGATTTAGAAAGTTGGCTATAGTTTTTCTATGTGCATTCTTTGTATTTTGGAATTCAAATTCAAAATACACTTAAATTTAGTAGTATTCAAGCAGATAAGCTGTTGATAAAAATAAAAAATAAATAAATACGTATAAATATTTCATGACATATCACACAGCGCCATCCAGCCCCATACTAAGCTTACGCTTGTATCATGGGTACTAGATAACGGATATAATACATATATACTTTTCTTTTGTAAATACATACTTATTATACATAGAAACGACCAGACTCAACACAAATAATTACAAATTTAAATATTCATAATTACTTGTGTTAAGCGGGAATCGAACCCGCAGCCCTGGATTAGAAGGCAGAGCCACTACCAACTAAGCTAACAGAGCAGTCATGCTAAAATGCTAAAAAAAAAAAAAATAATGCTCATTAACTTAATATTTGTAATTATATGTTTTTCTGTTCAACTGTCGTCGATCCGTTAAAGTTAATAACACACGCAATGTTAACCACTACCTACATCTGTATAACCGATTGATGGTTATAAGTATTTTTTTAATATTCCAATTTAAAAACGATTGTGTTATACTAATATATAAATATTGATTTTCCAAAACATGGTTTTGTGTTAATTAAGATATAAATAATCTTCTTTATAAATAAAAATGAATTGTTGTTCGTTAGTCTGATTAAAACTCGAGAACGGCTGAACGGATTTATCTTATCTTAGTCTTGAAATGTTCGTGGAGGTCTAGGGAAGATTTAAAAGGAAAAAAAAACAAAAAAAAAATACAAAAGTTTAGGTCGCAGTACGAAGTCTGCCGGGACAGCTAGTCCAATATATTTTTGTTTAAAAAAAACTTCATGATTATGACAAAGAAAAAGAAATCATGTAACAAATAGTCTTAGTAATTAAGACATAGTTGGTTCTCAAGAAGTCATGTAATACTAGTTCTTTCTGAAAAACCATTACGTTGCCAAGTTGAAGCCGTCACCAAAAGGTCTGCATTAAAGCCTTCAAAATAAACCAGTCTTACAAGACACCTCTAACTGAAATCAGAACAGTTACGGAATTCCTCTAGCGTTGTCCAAACTAGATTGCCTGGAAGAGATCACTTTTACCTTTTGATGAAAATTTTATCCTTTATTTTGATGTACAATAAAGTATATTTGAATTGATTTGAACAGTTAATAGTGGGCAAAACCTTATTAGAATAAATCAGCAATGAGGTAAGTTTGGTCAGAGTCCCTTAGGGCAGCTTGATAAACTCTCTTGGTGTTGAGAATGTTAATTTAGCGGTTGTCTTTCCCCTGCTCTTAGGCCTTTGGTCTTTGACAAAGAAAATCCAAGGGCCTTAGGGGCCAATAGCTTTTAAGAAATAGTTACATTTTATGTAACTTTAACTAAACTTTTCTTTTTGTAACTTTATAAACTAAAGCAAGGGATAATTAAATATTATGGGACTTTTACACGCCATCTAATTAGTTCTTAAAGAGAGGTGAGCGAGTGTGACTCAGCGGTTCCAGTGTCTGTTTTTCATCCACACGTACCCTCGTTCAAATCCGGCCCAACACCAATGACATGTATTTTCAAGTTATGTGTGGATTTGCACTTGCTTAACGGTGAAGGAAAACATCGTGAAGAAACCGACATGTTTGAGGACCACAAAATCTGAGGTTATATATATAAGTTACGAACATATTTAGAATGTATTTCTAGTAAATTATAATAAATTCATGACATGTAATTCAAATAAATTATTAATAATTTTTTTTTCTGTTTACAGATAATTTGTTTGACATTTGTTACCATTTTTCTCCAGCCGGTTATTAAAACCACTTCTCTGTAACTATTCTAGCGAGTAAAGAATTCCAAAGCTCTAGTTATACTGGTCGGGAATTAACGAGAACTAACTACGTAGGTACGTTCTTGCAATCAAAGCTTCTAGGAAATCGCAAAAATCGGGGGAAATTCCGCCAGAGCTCTAATAAAGCGGACGGAATGAGGGCATTGTGGAGCTACTTTTTTTTTTACTTGACTTTGGCTTACGTTTGACTGCAACTTGCCTGATGTTAAGCAACGTTATAATCTACGATCTAGCGCGCTTGCCTAGAAGAAACCGGTTTACTCTCGACTTGAACACCGACAATAATATATATACTTTAGGAAGTGGCAAGGCTTAGGTGTAATGTAAATGTTTTTAATAGAAATTTGTTTGTATTTGATTCAGATGCTGGTAAGCGATCTTTATGAAATTGTATACACTCCTGAGTTATAGATTTGATGTTCTAAATACATCCTGTCAGTATAAGTACACAGATTACAAATCAACTATGAAACAAATGAAGGCAAAAATGTAATAATATGTAATCAACAAAAAAATACATAATCAACAAAATTAATATTCTTCTTCTTATCGAATGAGAGTGGCCAACTCTGCTGTCGAGAGTTTTCAAACCGCCCTAAGGGCCTCTGACATGGCTTACCGACTGCCGTACTAGACTAACAGCCGAGAAAATTAATAAAATTAATATTAATAGCTAAGTATACAAACACTATTATTCAATAAATACTTTGACATTGACTATGATTTCTTAGTGAGATGATAAATGTTCCATGTACCTAGTTATAATTTTATAACTAAATGTCCGCGGTTTCACTCACGCTATTATAGGATATTTTTTTTGGAATCCTGCTGAGATTACAGTAACGTAGACCTTTTTCAGGGCAAATTATTTATAGCCTGAATTTTTGTACTTCTTTTCTCTTTACTTACTAGAGCAAAACCGAGTTAGAATTTTATTACTCCCTAGGGAAGATAAAGCTACCATTAAAACCCATGATACGAAATTAATTTGACCAAATGTCATGACATTTTTTGGGCAGATAAAATTTCGGCTAAAATGTAAGTCAGTTATGATTTATTCGTCTACCTGGTTTGGGAAATGGAATAAAATTTCGATAAATTATTTTTAGATAAAGTTTGTTTTAATCTTAACTTGGCAAGCATGAAGTATTTTGAACCTTAGTAAGCATCTAACATGTAATCTTAACACAAATGAAAGATACTTTGCTACATGTATTAATAACTAGCTGGTTCCCGCGACTTCGTCCGCGTGGAATAGTTATTACCATAAAAACGGGTCTATTGAGTTAACCTTAAAAGATAGACATATACTATTGCAGACATTTTGTTAGATCATTTCAAGAGAAATAATTCTTTAATACGTATTTTTTGGGTATCTTGAACCGTTTTCGCAGCGCACGGAACGGAATCCCTCAAAGATGAATATTTTTCCCCGTTTTTTCCACATTTTGCATTATTTTTTCGCTCCTATTAGTTCCAGCGTGATGTTATGTAGCTTAAAGCCTTCCTCGATAAATGGTCTACTTAACACAAAAAAAAAAAAACAATTCGCACCAGTAGTTCCTGAGATTAGCGCGTTCAAACAAACAAACAAACTCTTCAGCTTTATAATATTAGTATAGATACGTAAGCTCTTGGAGTTTGTTACTTAACTACAGTAAAAATAAGTTTCTGTACTTTAAATTCAATTTTAAATTGTGTTTTAGATAGGTGTAGTTTTAAATATAATGTTTTTATACTTATTTTTACCTATTTTTTTTTATTTAAGTGTAAATAAAAAAAAATGATAAATTGAAATATTTTATACGCAAGAGTAAAACAAAACTTATAGGCAGGGCGCCCTCTTCCGGGAAAATACAAAAGCGCCCCTTTGGTGAAACACGTTTTATTAAGAACAATTAATCAACTTTGACATCTTTTCTAACAAAATTACACGAAAAATAAAAGCCCAATTAGGCAAAAAACTCATATAATTTAGTCAATTTTCCTCCATTCTTTTTAGTTAGAGGGCAAAAGTTGAAAGGTAAAATTATTATTACATTATATTTTACAAGATTTACTGCTTTCTTCGGCCCTAGGGAAAAATCTTTTTATTTAGGGTTAAATAAGATATTACTCTAGAGACATTATATTGGATGGAAAGTAAACAGACCTGATAATTGAATTTTAAAATTATGTTTTTAATGAAAAGGAATTAAAAATAGTTTCATAATAGGAGCTGTTATTAAAAACATAATTAATTCAGCGAAATGGTGCGTTGTCCTAAAAAAAATAATCAAAAGCTGTGTCTGAATTTCATTTTTCTTTATAAATGGAAAACCTTAAAAATTCTTTATTTCGTTATTTGATTGCCAACTGTTTTTAACACAATAAACATACATTTCGATAAGTCAAAACTCCGTTTTATATCTTTGCTGACATTCCAAACATAATATCACTAAGTTTGATCTATTGATTAGAAGATCGTGTCAAATTCGTACTCAAGAGCGAAACCGAAGTCAAGATCAGTCTGAAATACAAGCCGTGTACCTACATAAATTCTATGTATTTAGTCTTATACTAGCTTTTGCTCGCGGCTTCGCACGCATTATTATACATCCAAACCTTCACTTTGAATCACTTTATCTATTAAAAAAAACTGCATCAAAATCCATTGTGTAGTATTAAAGATCTAAGCGTACATACTTACCTATGTACATACATACGTACATATGTACATACATACTCGCACATATTACAGAAAGACGCGCGGGATGCAACTTTACTTTATACTATGTAGTGATATTTACAGCTTGTTGTGAATACATTTGACATTTGCCATATTCTTGGTGTTTTACCCAATTAATAATACTACAAAGATGCGTCCCATACAACGAGTTATATATATATATATATATATTTTTTTACGTGGGATAGATAGGTTTACGTTTGACTACAGCCTGCCTGATGTTAAGCATTGCTGCAGCCTAGGGTGTAACACGTTTACCTAGAAGATACCTATTAACTCTAGATTTGAAAACCCCTGGATTGTAGTTCGCAGGAAACACAGCTTCTGGTAAAGTGTTCCAAAGCACAAAAAAAGTTTTATACATGGTTCCTAGTAAAATATATGTATTGACGATGAAATTCACCTTCAATAACTTTAGCATCATTTAAAAAGAAATACATTCTTGTAATTCATACTTTTTTAGTCACTAATAACAATAAATAATATTTTTTTTAAGTCGGAAGGAATTCTGCAATCTTCACCATTAAAAGTTAGATGTACCCATTTAGCGAATCGTAAAGGCTTAAAAAGATTAATAACAAAAATAGCTTTTCCTCATTATTTCTCGTGAAACTTTTAAGTCCTATACGTAAAAAAACGATTAATTGTTACAGAAAGTAATGAAATTATATGAAATTAAAGTACTCATAGTCTAGAGTATTTTATTAACCTTATCTAGATATAGGACATAGCCGCGTCCTGTATACAGGGTTATATAATGGTAATTGACGTTATATCATTAGTAAATTCTAAACTAGCTTCATGGAAAAAACCTCACTACGAAGTATAAAAGAAATAATGACATCTATAAAATCAATATAAAACTCACTGTCGCTTTTGTCTGTGTATTTTACCTAATTAGATTCAGTATATAGGTGCGTCCTGTATACAGGGTTATATATCTCGGTAATTGACGTGCTGCACCGTATACAGGCGCGGATGCATTTTATGTCGCAGCGTGGCAACATTCATAGGGACGGGACTTCCGGCATAAAATATATTGTTAGCCGGAAGCTCAATTTTTTTTGTTTGAAGTTTTATTAGCATAAATGTACGTAAAAAATATGTTCATAGCCGGAAGCACATAATTAAATGTATCACTAGTGTACTCTATATTCTATTTATTTCCACGCCCTAAAGAAAGAGATACTTAATCTGAATAATATATATGTAATAATGAATTATTAACATAACAACAAGCTTTTCTGTGTTGAAGTAGACCTGCAGGCCTACCACAACGTTTTTAAAAGCAGTGTCATTGCCGCTCGGCTGCGATTCCGCTGAAATTCAATGCTGCTAATATTCGTACCACAAGCTTATGACGTAATATCGCGTTCCAGCGGATTTCAAGCGGATTAGGGATGAGACACTGAACGAATGATTTCGCTAAAACTGCATAAAATGAAAGAGTTTGTGATAAAATATAGCACAACCTATAGTAATTTTGCTTTCAAAATTTGTCACTGTCACTGATTTGAAAACAGTTCTATATTTTCTTTGAAACTATCGTACTTGTGTGTTGCCAGATATCGGCTTTAACCGTATTTAGCTTTTTTCAAATACATAATGTAGTAAAAAAGCACAATAACAATTAAAATAATAATAATAAATAAATAATAATAATTATTATTACAATTATAATTTAATAATTATAATACATAGAAAAAAATGAGACAAACATATAATTGCAGATTGAAAAGGCACAATTATTTGTGTACGTTTGGTACATAATTTGGTACATGAAGAACACAATACACCTTCAAAGGGTGTTTACAAATAATATTAATTGTTGTGTGCGGGCCGGTCTATTTGTTTTTTTATTATATATATGTTATTGTGTTATTGTGAATCGGACTCGCGATTCTCGGAACTAGAGGCTGAAATTCTACCAGCAAAGCTACGGGTCGGTAAACCAAAATATTGTCAGTGAAATTGTAATGAAACTAATGAAGTCTTATGAAGACCTTATGAAGAACTTATGAAGACTCTGTAGTGACGGACGAGCAATTAAAAAGGCAAGAAAAAACAAGTGACATCAAATACATGACTGATGACAGATTATTTCTGCGCACCACCAAAACACGAGATGCTTAAAAAAATTATACCACTACTACTAGTGTGATGTCGACTTTGTCTAACTTGTAAGTACAAATTATATAACACCCAGTTTACGCTTATTCCATTTCCAACATTTTACATTTTCCAACTTTTTTCCAAAGTGTTCGTGCTTATTTGTATACAGAAATGGTACGAACTGCCAGATCACTATGTCTTATTCTCTTTTTTGCTTGTGTGTGTATAAAAAATGTCATGTACGGTATAAAAAAATACTCTGGTAGCACTGAATGATTTTGTAAACAAACTACCATAACAAACTGCCTATAAATTATAACTGTTTTATTTATAGAAATGCATTGGGTCCCCGATTTAGAGGTGATACATTTGGTGCTGCATGAATACTACACAGTATGATGGACAGAATACCGCATGAATGTGTTCATGCACAGTGAAAAACTTATCTAGATAAACCAAACACTTTGGATACGCTTCTTAACAAAAAGTTGATTTCTTCAAGCGGCTTTTTGTTCTCGATACAAGCTGATGGAACGTGGTGGATCACCATGACTGTGATCACGATACCAAGACGGTGACAAACCATCATCAACTTCTTACGAGCAAGCAAGGCTGCAGTCGGATATACTCCTTCTATTGGAGCTGGACGATGATCACATTCCTCTGCAAGCAGTATAACCACTTAGTAGACGAACGTTTACTCGTGTAAATTACTTTTCTGTGTGAATACTCTAAACATACGATGTGGATACATAAACTTAAAAGTTTTTTTCAATAAATTGATGTTATAAGCTTGAATTTATTTTTACTGGACGACAGTTATTATGTTGGGGAAAAATAACACAGAAGTTAGCTCTAATTAATCATCCTTTTTAACTCTAAGATATCATTTAGGTTGTTAGCTTATGCGTTCTATATTGTGTCTCAACTATACTAATTTATAAAATAGGTTTGTGTGGTGTAGGCATAGTGTGTCGTACATAGTCTAACTATACTGCTACTTTATACCTTTAAGCACAAGATGGGACCTATTTAAGATTTATGTTTAAATTAAACAAATAGTTATTGTACATTTTGTCTTATTAACAGTTAATACCCTATTCACAATAGTATATAACGAAGGGCACTGAGCAAGTCACTGTTCTCAAAGCTAGGCTACACCAACATTCTGCATAACGATGCCCTGCTGCGGTACTGAATCATCGTGATATTGCCACCTCATCTGCTGTGGCGGTAGTGTGATCTCGAACTGGGTCCCTGCTGTAGTTTTGGGTCGTGATAGTTGGCTCTTTAGCTTGCTGTTGGCTGATGAATAATAAATAGCTGCAGCTTGAGATTTTTTTTCGTTGCTCCACATATTCACTGGTGTTCGGTATTTTCGCAAAAATTGTGCCGAACCACACACACATAACCATTGTATATCAATTAAATTCAGTTTTCTTTCATATTTTCAATAATTCAAAGGATTTAAATGGAAAAATATCTCAAATACGCAAGCAGATAGCAGCGTTTTTAGCATCTCAAAATAATGTCAAATTGACAGCTCAGCGATAATGATTCCGCTGGCAATTAGACGTTATGGTACCGATTTAGGCAAAACGCCTAGGAAATGAATGAACAAAATCGCGTGACGTCATCAAAACCTCGACGCGCCGCGACACTGATTCCACCTTATTTAAACGTCAGAAACTAGACGTTGTAGTACCGATTATCGCAGCAGCACTGCTGCAGTACTGCTATAAGACGTTATGGTAGGCCTGCTGGCCCCTTTAATTGAAAATTCAAGATTGTATGGTCTTGAATTTTCAAGGCAAACTTTGAAACACTTTTTTAACACCAAGAATTAAATAAAAACATTAGAAATCGCATCGTGCAAATAAAATATCTTTCTCTATCATCAGCCCCTTATCGCCCAAGGCTGAGCATAGGCCTCTCTTCTAGCACGGCACTCACCCCTCTTTCTCTATAATCATTAGTAATTATTGCACTGCGGTATTTGGTGAAAAAAATAGGTGTATTAGAAGCCTATATTACGAAAATAAATATTCCGACAAGTAACCTCCGACATAACTAAACCGCCCATCCCTATTTCAGCAACTTTATGCGCATATATAAGCTTTAATTGTGCTTGCTTTGAGCACTAAATCTTATCTAAACGGGCCTTTTTATGCCCTATTAGGTAATGTAACCTGGACAAGTAATTGTGTGATAATGTAACAACATTTATTATTGGACACAAGGTGCGACTTGTATTGCTAGACAAGTCTCACCTTTAGAATGAGAATTACAGCTTTTCAACCAATTTCCTAAAAAGGAGGTTCTTAACTCATTTGAACGTTTTTTCATGTCTTTTTTATATTTGTCATTTTAAACCTTACGATCCACTAGCGATTCTAGCGGCAAATTGGTAGAGTTTGCTAATTATGAGAGCATTTCGACCTCACGCCTCTAATGGTGATCTCACATGTAAATTTGCTTGCATTAATCATACTATTTATAAATATTAAAGACTTTGTTAGTCTATTTGTTCCGTTTTCACGCCACAGCCCATCGACGGATCATTGTGTTTTTAGTGTGGTGATAGTATAGACCCTTAGTCATGAGAACATACGACTAAATGAGAGAGACCAGGGTAACCAAATAACTAACCCAGGGGTCTTCAAATCTAGAGTAAATAGGTTTCTTCTAGGCAAGCGTGCTACATCTTAGACTATAGTGGTGCTTAACATCAGGCAGGCTATAGTCAAACGTAAGCCTATTTAATGTAAAAAAAAAAAAAAAAGAGAGAGAGAAAGATAGAGAGAGATATTATAGAGTAGAGAATATGACAGTTAAATCATTGCTTTATGTAGAATATTATTAATTGATGGAGTGAATCAAGAGGAAGGTTTTATGTATACGACGCAAAGCCGCGAGCAAAAGCTAGTTGACTATATTTCGAAGACTATAAAGCTTTGCGTTATATTTGTCAATCGTGTCACAGAATTTTAGAACCCTCATTAAATTCAGGGATTAATGTATTCGCAAGTTTGTTTCAAGTGATTAATCCGAGTTATTTTGCAAATATTTTGCTCGGGTCGTGTAGGGTGGGTGTGATTCAGGGTTTTATGTTTTTACATATTTTAGTATCAAATGGCAGTGCTCAATAGCGTCAAAATGGAATGTTACTTTTTTGACACTCAACAGGCGATTTGGAAATGTTAAGAGTCCAAAATTTATTATATTTTGGTATACCTACTCATATTTTATTTTTTATTTTTTTACTTTTGGCAAGGAATTTTATAATTTGATTAAGTGCACAAGGTACCTGTTTGTATAAACCCATCCGTATATACCTAGTTAAGTCGTTAAAAAAAAGTTTTTATACAAAAATTAATACTTTTTAGATAAACTCCAGCACTACAAAATCTATGTGGCAGGATTTCTAGAGACTATGTTCGGATATCAACAAGGATACAAAGCTAAGAAAAGATTTTACTGAATGTTTGTAAATATGTCTGAACAAATGTTATTCTATTGTTATGTTGATTTTTTTATCCAAGTTAGTATGTCTAGTCACAGATTACCGTTAAAGTACCATTAGAAATCATAGCGACCATATTTAAATGATCGAGTAATAGAAAACTATTATTTTATTATTTACTAGTGGACGCCCGGGGATTCGCTCGCATTATTTCAGGATAAAAGTACTCCATGACACTCTTAAAACCTCATACTACGTACATACCAAAAATCATGATGATCCGTTCGGCCATTTTTGCGTGATGAGCGTTTAAATAAACAGACAAACAGAGACCCATGTAAACAGAAAACAGATAAAATTTCTAGAAATTGTTGGAATGTGTTTTGTTAGCAAATTCTAAGTAGCTCCAAACATTTTTTTACATATCTTCAATGTCCAGACTTTCGACCCTCTTCAGCTTTATTATATTTATAAATTTTTATGGTTATGTCTTTCGGTATCACTAGCCGTATTTTACAAGCTTTTTGAGCAAATGCTAACTACAATGTGGTAATCTTTCACAATGTCAGATCGTTTCAAGTTTTGCGCTTTGGTGATTCTTTTTATCAAAAAATCCCTACGTTTTTTGTGATAATGAGGGTTTGATAGCCAGAACGAAATACGGCAAATTTATTTTGAGATTGAAAATGTACTGCTTGGCTGTTTTCCTTTTTATTTTTGCGATATATTTTTCTTTTGTGACAGGAAACTGATCTTCAGTGTAATCTGGAAGTGATTACTTTTAGCGATATGGCTAGTTAGCTAAGCTTATGGCGATGATATTGCCCCAGGAAAATATAACCACATATACGAGTATATTCCACAAGTAGCAGTGCGGCGGTTTTGTGTGAAACACCTGATAATTTTTTTCGGTATGCCTAATTTGAAAATGAAAATTATTTATTTTGCGACAAGAAATTAACACTAAGTACTTATTTACCAGTATCATTATATATGATTCGACCCGATATGTAATATATATAACACTATCTGCATTCAGCACCCCACAACGTTGCGAGCCCGGAATAAAAAGACAGCTTCTATGTTAATACAACGTCTAATATATGTTCATACCAAATTTCATCTAAACCAGTTGAGTCGAGTGTGAAAAAGGAACACACATTCACATACTCACATACTTTCAGGGACAGTGTGTAAGTACAGTGTGAAAACACCCAAAATGGTGTTTCGTACACTGTCGCCGTATTCAAAAAAATAAAGTCTAAGGGCCTTATTACAAAACGTGGTTCTATTAGTCCAGAACTTTGAATATATGCAGTCCGTTTTTGCTGTTCGAAATTTGTCTGTCTACTGCCATACTAATCAAACTGTCAAAATGTAACCAATGATAAATCAACGTACCAATTTGAAGTTGACATTTGATTGTTTATATAATGATGTTTGAACAACAAGAGCCGACTTGTTATTTCAAAGTCCTTGACTAATATTAAAACCACGTTTGGTAGTAAGACGGTATTGGTTTCCCCGCCATGGAATGACGGATCATCATGCTTATTAGTAAGACTATAGTATCCTATTCAGAAGTGACTTGAGTTACTTTTTGCCTCGAAAAAATGTAAACAAGCCGCGGACATTTTTTAGTTTTAATTATAACTATTGATAACGAGAAGGGCAAGTCACAGACGAAAAATTTTTCCCACGATTTAAAAAAATGAGGGTAGTAAGCTAGTACGGCTTGGCACTAGCTTAGCGGTGAAGGAAAACATTGTGAGGAAATCGACATGATTGAGGATCACAAAACCTGAGAATTTGAAACTCTCGTGGAAGGATCACGATTGAATTGCCCAAGAAAACTTCCCCATCCACAATGATTAAAATCTGCCGAGGAGTCACGACCCTTTGTAATGAGGAACATGACGCGAGGAGGAGGGATACCTAGGTCCACAATAACTCAATTTCACCACATTTTCTCCTAACTTCATAGCAATTTTCGCGTTATGTCCTCAGAGGGGTAACTACGAACATAGTTGACAAAGTTATGCCACTTATAACTTAGATGTATTATACTCTGTAAGTAGTAACATAATGTGGCGGTGATGATAACTTGATGGCGTATAGCGTAATTTTTTATGAGAAACGTAATTGTTATTTTTTCGTTTATTTTTTGTCCATTCTTTTCTACGCTACTGATCAAATAATAATTATGATATTGATTCATATCACATGAATATTAAATTTTTGAGTGAGTGCGATTGTATATGTGTTGTGTGTGTGTGTGTGTATGTTCTGTTTTCCGATCATGCGAGTGAATTATTTGAGATGGGATTTTACATTAATATAGATTAAATTCTAGATTTTTCACTTTTGTACATACTCGTAGGCAATTAATTTATTATCCCGAACTTTATTCCAGATACATTCAGTTTCGAGAGTTTTATTAAGAGCTGTGAAAATCATTCCATCCTTTCACACAATAAAGCTCCTCCATTAGTGGAAAAAGGTAACATGATTTTCGCCGCTCTTTATACATATAAGTCACCTTGAATGAGCCAGGGTAAACTAGCACTAGTATCAAGCGTCACATTTCTCGTAATTCGTTCCCTCCATGGCGATGAGATTTTTTTATGACAAATTGTTCAGATCAGCCATCAATTCGTTTTATTATCATTGCTAGGAGGTAACATATGAGTAAGATAGTCAGGAAAAGTTTCGTTATGATGACGGTAGTTGAGGTCGACGGGGATTTTGTTATTTATTGTGTATCTCAGATTTTGTGGGTCGTATGACACATAAATAGTAGGTTTTATTGGTAGAATTTTTATTTACGACTAGCTTTTGCCGCGGCTTTGCACGCGTTATCTATACATATAATAAAAAGCTGATGAGGGTAAAAATACCGAACCCACAAAAAAAAAAAAATTTACTTCGAATTGATAAGTAGCAGAACACGTTCCAACAATTTCTAGATATTTTGTCTGTTTTACTTTTTATCTTTTTCTCTGTTTATTTGTGTCTCTGTTTGTCTATTTATTTCAACGCTCATCACGCAAAAACGGTTGAACGGATCGTCATGATTTTTGGTATGTAGGTAGTATGAGGTCTTAGGAGTATCATAGGTCACCTTTTTCCCAAAAAATTGCGAGTAAAGCAGCGGGTATCCCTAGTTCATTAACAAAATATTATCCTTATGTTATCATTTCGTTTAAAAAAAACAACAAACGTAGGTACCTTGTCTTTTAACACGAGTGGAAGACAATTAAAATGAGTAATTTCGTGAATTGAAAGGCTCGTTTATCGTAGCTACAATCTGGAGCCCTCTTTACCCACAAAGCAGGTACTATCAATTATTCCGTGCCCTATTGTTGTCGGTAACAAGCTCTGTACTATGGGGGTACTGTGGGTAGTAGTATTATGGGGAAATTATTAATTTTCTATGCCTATTTTATATTAGAAGTGAGTGTGGCTCATCGGTTCCAATGTCTGCTTTCCGTCTAGACGCAACCTGGTTCGAATCCGGCTCTACACCAATGACTTGTATTTTTAAGTTATGTGTGGATTTGCACTCGCTTAGCGGTGAAGGTGAAAACATCGTGAGGAAACCGACATGTTTAAGGACCACAATATCTGAGGACATGTGTCTTCCGTGGAAGGACCTGGGCACCCACCACGATGTATCTGCCCAAGAGAACTACTCTAACGAATAAATTCTGCGGGTGTCACGACCCTCAGTCATGAGGAAATACGACTCAAGGGAGAGATTTTATATTAAAAGCTAGTGAATTAATGAGACAATGAAAACTCTGGAGAAATTTATAGTGTTTTCCGCTGCAACTGCTCTTAAACCGGCTTCAAACAACGTACTTGGTGGTTTTACTATGGATTTCCGCCAAGCCTGATTCAATAACTTATCTACGATATTTATATTGTTTTCTTAGTTAAAATTTATCTAAACACCTATATGAAACTGAAAGGTGTCTGACTGACTGGCATAGTGATCTATCAACGCACAGCCCAAACCACTGGACGGATCGGGCTGAAATTTGGCATGCAGGTAGATGTTATGACGTAGGCATCCGCTGAGAAAGTATATTTTTGGAAATGCCACTTTGAAAGGGGTGAAATAGAGAATGCAAGTTTAACTTCTTAATGCGAGCGAAGACGTGAGCATCCACTAGTTTTTAGTAAGAAATACAAATACTTACTCAGGTATTTTTATTTTTCGTATGTGTTGTCAAATTTTCGCCTTGCTTGTGTCGGCCAACATTACATTATCAAATCCATGATGTTTTCCATCATATAGTAGTTCCAGACTATTTCCTCTTGTATTTAACGAACTCTCCTCGATGTCAAGATGATCAATTCCGACCTTTTTTTTAGAGATCTGTAACTAATGGACTTTGTAGAAACCCTGGAACTAAGATCCAATTGATAACTCTCTCTTCGTTTTACTTTTAAATGGTAGAGACCCTCTTCCTTGCTTCATATTCCTCATTATTGAGGGCTTGACTACCACCTCGGATAGTATTTGAGTGCAAAACCTGAAAAAAAATTTACTTAATGAAATGTACCACAATTCTTAGAAAAATCTAAACATGAAAATAAAACGTTCTGTTAATATTTGGGCCCCCATCCAAAAATTAACATCTAAAAAGCATCTAACTTAAATTTGAATCATGTAAAAAAAAAATGTTTGAATACCTACTAACCAAATGTTAATATTATAAAGCCTAAATGACTTTGTTGAAGAAAACATACACATAATTTGACTAGCCATATAACTAACATTTATACGCCTATCGGCAGAATATTTGATACAAAAACTTATGTAACACCTACTATGTATGACAATATTCGTGCAAATAAATGAATTATATTTTTTTTGACACTTCCATCAATCGAACTAAGAATGCTTATTAAATATTCAATTTTATGATTAAATTCCATTTTCAATTTCATAATTATTCGCCAATTTAATTAGGATTCATAAATAATTAATCTATTAACAAAATTGTGCTGAAAATAAACTTTTCCGTATATGTGCATTTCATACATAAATATCGCAATTAATTTATGTCCTCTCCACTCGTAAGATACGTACAAATTATTCCAAAACAATTAATAAATTCACCGAATTCCGTAACAATATTGTTACGAAAATACCACCAGGTTTATCATTTACATTACATGGATATGCGAGTAATCAATCTAGATATAATATTTACAACAAGAAGAAATGCTTAAAAATCAAACCTACTCGATTGAGCATTATTCTACCTATTGTCCCATCTGGAAATGAATGGACATCCATAATTTAAAAACTACTGGACCCATTTTGATAAAACTTGTAATTAATTAATGAAAATATCGTATAGTACGGCAGTCGTTAGAGGCCCTTAGGGCGGCTTGATAAACTCTCGACACCAGAGTTGGCCACTCTCACTCGGTAAGAAAAAGAAGTTAAAATATGGATACGTATCTAGTACAAAAATAATCCATATTACTTATTAGTATCAACATACTCAAATAGTGTCCAATTTTGGCAATATCTTATTCTTAATGTCAATTATTATAACTATTTAAAGGCTTTTCAGTTTGCAGGAAACACAAAACCATCAGTCTATCTTTTTAAGTTTTTGAGTCTAACTATACAACAGTTTGTATGGAAATATGTAGCATACGGGCGACTACTGCACATTAACATTCCAACATTTAAAAAACGTGATAGTTTTTGAGGTTGTTTTGTAAATAAATGAGGCAAATTTCGGTATGCGTACTAACGTATGTATATTTATAGAATAGAAAGCAAATGTATGGGACTGACGTTACAACTCGCCCCGCGGAGCGTATCGTGATGTTCTATTCTATTGGTATGGCATATGTTAGCACACTAACCGAAATTTGCTAATGGGGCTGTTATTATAGGTGCTGAGCTATCCGCATCTAAATGAGCAGCATGGGATCGCAGAAAATTGTGCCAATTGGCCTCCAATCTTCTATATAAAGATGGGATCCGATGCTGATGATGATGATTATCTATATATATATAAAACTCAAAGGTGACTGACGGACTGACTGACTGACTGATATAGAGATCTATCAACGCACAGCCCAAACCACTGGACGGATCAGGCTGAAATTTGGAATGAAGGTAGATGTTATGACGTAGGCATCCGCTAAGAAAGGATTTTTGGAAATGCCACTTTTAAAGGGGTGAAATAGGGGACGCAAGTTTTACTTCTTAATGCGAGCGAAGCCGTGAGCACAGCACTTAGTAGGTGTATAAAAGTGTCATTTCCAACCCCCTACATCATTGCCCCGCATGTAATATGCGAATGTACCTAACTTTACTTTCCGGCGAGTTCAAAGGGCGAGCTCAAACAAATTGCCAACGCTGGAATGTTGACGAAGACACGTAATGAGATACTTTACGCACTTGCGCTGTAACGTGCTTGTTTGGGCCTTAACAAGTCGCGACGACAAAGTTAAACGTACATACACATTGTATGTGTTTTTTATATTGTTTGCATGAAAGTGCTTTCATCATCAGCCTAATGGGACCCACTGCAGGGTATAGGCTTCCTCTCTATTACGCCAATACTCCCTGTCTTGCGCTGTTCTTATAGAAAGTTAGAGGAAACATCTGGACAAGAACGGCGCAAGACAGGGAGAAAGCGCTTTACTAATCCTAAAATCTTCAAAGCGAGAGTGAATCGGTTCTTACTGGGTAAGCACGCTCCATCCTAGACCGTGATGATTGCTAACCATCAGGCGGAATATGGTTCATACACATATGTGACGGCACTTGGCAAACATCGTGAGATAACCGATATGTTTGAGGATCACAATATCCGAGGACATGTGTCTTCCGTGGAAGGACCTGGGCGCTCACCACGATGTATCTGCCCAAGAGAACTCCCTTAACAAATTCGTTCTGCGGGGGAGTCACGGCTCTCAGTCATGAGGAAATACGACTCAAGAGTGAGAGTATAGCTATCTATAAATACACTCCTACTATGTCTGTATCTGCACACACCGCAACATTATAGCGAAGGTTTCAATTAAGCAAAGGTATCCCTGAATATCGGATTTCCTGCAGGAATTTTGGGATCATCCATGGCCTATAATTAATCACGTATATTACATAGATACTTATTTTGATATATGAGCGTAACTGACATACTCGTATAGAAAAATTCCGGGATATTATTTTGATACACGTAATTGAACAATGTTAATACAGAGAGTTTTTTTGTGTGATTTTTATTACTAGAATTTTGTAGGATTTTTATGTACGTAATGTTTGTGTTTTTTATCTTTTATATATACATTTTGTTCGTACCTAATTTCTTGTTCCAAACAGTTGTGCAACAGCGATGTTTTTTATAAAGACAAATCTAACCGCATACATAAGTTATGCAAGTATGTATTTGTTTAAATCTTCTTATCGAATGAGAGTGCCCTAGGGGGCTCTGACATAGCTTAACGACTACCGTACTAGACAAATAGCCGGAACCTATTATTTAACGTGTGATTTTACCCACGGAAGCGCCCAGAATGGAGTAAAACTTGTGTAATTATACTGGAAAAAATAGGAGTAGTTATTCCAGAGGTCTTGAAATCCAGAGTAAATAAGTTGCTTCATTTAAAGTAATCTCACACCGCATCAGTAATGCTCTCAAGTAATGCTAGATGTGGGCGCCTGCGATACAAGTTTCATACTTAGTGCAGGGCTCACAAGAGCACAAATTAACCTTTAACAACCTATTATTAAGCACAGCTATGTATTATTCTAAGGTTTCATGTAATTAAATAATTTGAATTTGAATTCTTCTAGGCAGGCGCGCTAGATCGTAGGCTACAACAATATCTAACATCAGGCAAGCTACAGACTAATGCGAACCTATTCTATGTAAAATAAGTATATGTTAAACATGTATTTAGCTGCTATCGAAACCCATAAAGCTCCGAAACACAGATAATAATAAATGCAGTAGTCATATCTTATCTTTACTGGATAACATGTTGTCGAATTTTTACGTAGCTTGTTCCAATCGTACCTACTTCATCACTATTTAGATCTATAAAACTACACAACGGATATTGATGCAGTTCTTTTAATAGATACAGTGATTTAAGAGGAAGGTTTATGTGTGTAATAATGCGTCCAAATCCGCGGGCAAAAGCTAGTATTAAAACTTTCGTGAGACATTTTATCAATATATTAACTAACCCAGAAAATACGTTCTGAAGATGGATGTCATAACATCCGAAACGCGCAAACAACTTACGCGATTTACACGTGAGTGAAAACCGTTTAGTTGATATAATGATAAAAGCTAGTATAATATAAAGGCAAAACTTCGTGGGTTCGTTTTTTTCTCCTATGAAAGATGTATCTGCTCAAGAGAATTCCCCCAATGAGTTGATTCTGCGGGGGAGTCACGACACTCAGTCATGAGGTATACGACTAAGGAGAGGGGAGATCGTATGAAAGTAGCTATTCTTGTTTGTTAGTGTTTTTAACAAAGTGTCATCTGGATATCTATAGATCTAAGGCTTAGATCTTAGACGAAGAAAAGAATAGACGGCGGGTAGCTCCGTTTCATTTCAACAAGAAAGAGATATAGTATTGAGTTATTATAAGTAACAGAAAAGGACAAAGCTATACTATTTCCGTCTCTTAGAGCGTGCTAGCTTTTTCAAGGCCAGCGACATAAGTAGCTCAACAAACTTTGACAGTTATTTCGTCTTTGTAAAATTGTGAAGTTTATTTTGGCATTTTTCTGCATCATTTTTAAATATATTTGCTTGCATTGATTGTTTTAAAGCTGAGATAAACCTATAAAACAATAGTTTAGAGTTTAGTTTTTTGTCTCATGTGTGGCCACGCTACCCGATCCTCTATAGCTTTTTCTTACTCTAAGGCTTAGATAGATAGATACATATCCAGATATTAGATTCTAAGCACTTAAATTTTACCATTAGGTCACCCATCATCAAGGACTGACTCCCTCAACAATATACCAGCTAATTGGATAAACGGTCTTCATTTTCACATTTTCACTTAATCACAAAAAATATGTTTAACTCATATTAGTTTTACCATTCTATGAAAATAACGTAAGTACGTTTGTTAATAAGCAAAAGTGTTTTTTTCACTATTTTCACACCGCAAAAAGTGACGAATCATCGTGATTTTTGGCAGGATAGGTTCTGTAAGTAACATAGCTTATTTATTATGCTAACAGATTGCGGGTAAAGCCACGGACATTTACTAGTCTATATAATAATGAACCTGGCTAAAACTCAAGGGTCGGAAGCTGAAATGAAATATTTTCGCGTCGGATTGCTTTCAAGGAGGGCCGCGTAATGCGAAGCGATTTGTCCAGTTTGTTACATCTTATGGGAAAGTTGGCTAAGGTTTTTGCTCTCTGGTGATGGAAGTTTATGATTTATATGAATAAAAAAAATTGTACTTACTTCTGTTAAATGTTTAAACATCTTGATAATCTAAATTATTATAATTATATCCACAAAGTGGCATTCTGTTTTGGGCGCTTCCGTGGATCGGATGACACGTTGAATTGTAGGTCCCGGCTGTTTGTCTAGTATGGCAGTCGTTAAGCTATGTCAGAGGCCCTTAGGAAGGCTTGATAAACTCTCGACACCAGAGTTGGCCACTTTCATTCGATAAGAAGAAGTAGACTGGAGAGCTTATGATTTACCACAGATCGGGCTTTTACAATAGCACATACGAGTATATATGTAGGTAGTATATAGTGAGGGTCTTGAGATTTCTCCGTAGAATTAAATCCTCATGCAATTAATATAATATATATAGGTATATATAGTGGTGGGCGCCCAGCACTTTAGACAAGTGGCGTATTTTAGTGAGCGTACTGACGCATACTTATGGATTAGAAAGACCAATGTATGGGAGTGTCGTAATATTTCCCCCCGCAGAGCGCGTCGCGATGTCAATCCCATACATTGGTCTTTCTATTCCATAAGTATGCGTCGGTACGCTCACTAAAATACGCCTCTTGTCTAAAGGATAAATAGATCTTGCCCTTTCTATAGATGACACATGTTCTCGGATTTTGTGTTTTTGAAACATGCCAGGTTTCTCACGACATTTATTTAATCTCAGTTGAAAATTTAGCCTCATGAACCTTGACATTTTAAAGTTTGATTCCATAAATCAAAGAAAGGTTAAGTACCTATTAATTTGTCTAAAATTAAAGTGTTTCTGTAAATGTCAAAGGGAAATAAGTAAAGTAGGTGCTCGATTTTCTCAAACATCACAAATGCCAAATTATATTTGGGGTTGAGTTAATGAGTTCTCAAAATGTCGGAACCTTTTGTGGTTATTTTGATATATAAATATATCTACGAGCTATTAAGTTTCTTGAGAAATGACCGACTGACATTTAATCAAAAAACAATAGTAGATAACTGGTATTTACTTGACTTCTGTCATTTACTGGGATTTGTTTAGAAGATAATCATTAGGTTCTTTTGACGTTTTCAGAGTAACACTAAGACTTAGATAAGATCCGAGTAGGATAGTTATATATAGGTTATACGTCAAGAAGAGTTTTTTCTCTAAGTTCTTTTCATATATACTCAAAGGTGACTGGCTGACTGACTGACATAGTGATCTATGCACAGCCCAAACCACCGGACGGATTGAGCTGAAATTTGGAATGAAGGTAAGTAGATGTCATGACGTAGGCATCCGCTAAGAAAGCATTTTTGGAAATGCCTCTTTTAAAGGGGTGAAATAGGGGATGCAAGTATTTCTTCTTAATGCGAGCGAAGCCGCGAGCACCCACTAGTAAATTATATATTTAATATACTTTTGTTACGGTATGTAATATTTTGTCAAGTTCATTCTTTTACTGAACTAAAGAGCATGCAGCGTTTCTTTTTCCTGAAATTGAAGGAAATCTATCTTAATTATAATAACAAAAATATACAGGATCTAAGTGAAATGTTTTTAAGGGATATGTATATACATTTATGCGAATTGAGATAATTCTATTGACGATGTACATATATATCTCCGTTTTCACTTAAATACTTCATTTTTAAATTCCTTACTTTGTAATATTATTGAAGTGAATGTTAACAACTACCATTTTAAGGCTTTGAATAAAACATGTTTATGATTTACTTCAAACAATTATTTCTAACAAAAAACTAGGTTTACGGGTTTCTTTTCAATCTCAGATATTAATATTATGATTTCTCGGAAAACTGGTATCGCTGTTTTGACAGAAAATTATATTTATTTTGGATTTATTTTGTTTCAGGTAATGTCACCGAACATAATCATGTTATAGTAATGTTAGTATTTAGTTTAACGCGGGGTGCTATGTGAAATCGACATTTCATAAAAATCAAATAAAATAGAAGTTTATAAGATAGTGTTAATTTTTTTTTAGTTTATATAATTTTAATTCAGTGTTAAGACAATAAAAGACGCCGAAACACGATTACGTATATTTTGCTCGATAGTTTTATTTTTTGAAAAATAGTTGTTTTGAAATATTTTTCACCTATTTTTCCAAAAGTAGTACAGAAATTTAAACCAATTTTATTCTATCTAAAAGGTAATGCTATTATTTAGAGGAGTATAGAACCATAATAAGAATATTCTGAATTGCTGATTTTATATGAATTTATTTCGTCAAAAACGTCTGCAAAACTGCTCAAATTGTGCAAAATTGTTTTCGTGTGGACAAGACTCGTCGGGCGGAGCTATGCGCGCGATGCTCGCCCTTGCTGTCATGTTAATACGGCGTGAAATTGCATACGAAAAAGCAACTGTAGGCATTTTTCTAAGCGCAAAGCGTTTTCGGGTGAAATATCGTGGCCACATGTATGTATTTGTATAGCATATCTAGTATAATATGTTTTAATTGTAAACAAATTGATCCCCTGGAAGATCCTGCCTTCTACAACACAGTCAACACTACAGTAGAAGGCAGAGCAACACTAAATTGGATCACATTTACCCGTTTACAAATAAAAAACTTTTATCTTTTTATATTGAATCGGGCGTTACTATGTGAAAATTCTTTGCAGATGTAAGATTTGGATATATTTTTTTACGTGGGATGGGTTTACGTTTGACTACAGCCTGCATGATGTTAAGCATTGTTGCAGCCTAGGGTGTAACACGCTTACCTAGAAGTTACCTATTAACCCCAGATTTGAAAACCCTGGATTGTAGTTCGCAGGAAACACAGCTTCTGGTAAAGTGTTCCAAAGCTTTGCCATATACAGTGTTGTTCATAACTGCTCCACACCGGCGACAAACAACAAACTTGTTTGTTTTTAGGTGTGTTCCTCTATAATACCACTCCACACCTCACCTTCTAATCCGAGTGGCTTTCGTGAACGTTCTCTTCCAAAATTGGTTGTTTTTCTTTCGGTAGGTTAATCTCGTCGACACGTGTATCATCAGAATGTCTCGGTCCAAAATTTAAGAAGATATCATTTTGGCCAGTGTAAATTACATAATAAATGTACTTACTTATGCTGTATATTTAATGGTTTTCCATTGCTTTTTGCAAGTTTCATTTCGTTTTAACTACCACTTATCATAACATAACTTCTGTCCCCGTTCTTTTACACAGAGCAAAATCACAGCAATTTTTTTTTCATGAATATCTGCTGCCTTTAAAAAAATAATAGCCTAAAATAGTGAGTTTTACCTACGTTAAACCAGCCAAAAATTGATTCAAGCGTATATTGAATGTTCATTTTGGTCGCGCGCCTGTCAAACTGTGAGACTGACGTGACATAAATTGTGGCTAAAAATTCGAACCAGCGCTTATTCAGTCGGTTGGGAATATTTAGAACTAACAAATTTATACATATAAATAAATAAATAAATAAAATAAATATTCCGGGACATTGCACACAGCGCCATCTAGCCCCACACTAAGCAAACGCTTGTGTCGTGGGTACTAGATAACGGATATAATACTTATATATACTTTTCTTTTGTAAATACATACTTATTGTACATACAAACGACCAGACTCAACACAAGTAATTATAATTGTTTTAAAGTAAGTACATAAATACTTGTGTCATGCGGGAATCGAACCCGCGACCTCTAGATTAGAAGGCAGAGCCACTACCAACTAAGCTAACAGGCCAGTCAAATATCATCATCATCATCAGCCTGTTATCGCCCATTGCTGAGCATAGGCCTCTCTTCTTGTACGACACTCGTCCCGGTCCTGCGCAGATTGAATCCAGCTGCTCCCTGCGGTTATTCTATGCATATACATACATTCTAAAGAAGATCAAAATCTTTATATAAAAGATAGAAGAAAGAAAAGGTTTGGGTATACTTTAAATCGATAGCAGTATGTATAGGTTTCAGCAGTTTTTAGAATTTTCTTCTGGTTATCAAAACTCTTATTACGTAAAAACGGCTGAACGGATCATCATAACTTTTGGTATGTAGGTAGTATGAGGTCCTAGGAGTGACATAGGTTACTTTTTATCCTGAAATAATGCGAGCAAAGCCGCGGGTGTCCACTTGTTCCCACATATGAAAATGAAGAAGAAATGTATTTGTTATAGAATTATTTGTCCCCATTTTTTATGAGTATTTTTTCACTAGTTCTCAAATCCATTATAGCTTATATGTTTACCAGTGGCGCCTCTTTTACATACAAGGATAAAATTGTGTGAATCTACCTCCATGCTTTATTCTCATCGTACGTGATGAAGAGTCAGTTTTGGGATTTAATAATAATAATAATAATAAATATTTCGAGATATTGCACACAGCGCCATCTAGCCCCACACTAAGCAAACGCTTGTGTCGATTAGGTGATTGGTTTGTTCGCGTGAAAATCTATTAGCTATATAGTGAAAAGGAAAATAACATAAAAAATTTAATTATTGTATAGTAGGTACGGAGAAAAATAAACGGATTTTGCTAAATTTTATTTAGTTTAACCATGACGGTTTTTAATAATAAACGTTTGATCTTCTATTTTATAAAATTCATGGATTTAGCAAAATTTATTAATTGTTTATATCTTAAAAATATACTGTAAGATGGCTCATAAAAGAATGAATACGAAGACTTTTCGTCACATTTTTTCTTTCAAAAATCGGTTAAAAATTATATACGTTCTTGGGTAAATATATTCAAAATAACTTACAAGTACAAAAGTACTAATACGTACTTTATGTTTTATAAATCATTCTAAAACATAATTGTAAAAAAATACAGGTGAAATTATAAAGCCTAAAACACTCTTGGGAGTTAATATATAATTAGATAGACTGAAAAGCCTAAAAGCCTTTTCAATATAGAGAGGATTACTTTGAAAAAGGCATTGAAGCTTTTTGCAGCTGGAAGCTGATTGGCAATGTAAAGCCTAATCATAGGAGCTTTTTTCAGCCGGCGGAACGAGGCGTGTTGTAAGTTTAGGTAACAATTTTAGGTCATGACTCCCAGGCATGAGGAAATACAATTGAGATAATTGTATTTCCTCATGCCTGGGAGTCATGACTCCCCCGCAGTATTAATTCATTTGGGGAGTTCATTTTGGCAGATACATCGTGGTGAGCGCCCAGGTCCTTCCACGGTAGACACATGTCCTTGGATATAGTGGTCCTCAAACATGTCGGTTTCCTCACCATGTTTTCCTTCATCGTGAAGCGAGTGGAAATCCACACATAACTTGGCAATACAAGTCATTGGTATAAGCTCGGATTCGAACCAGGGTGCGTCAGGATGAAAAGCAGACGCTGAAACCGCTGAACCACACTCGCTTCTCGCTTGTGTTTCGCATGTACTCTGAAAGGTGGTCTCTATTCTCTGCTAGTGGCTGACAGCACGATCATCCCTGATTGAAACCACGCTGACATCCATTGAAACCAGATTCGAGGCTGTAGTATAGAAACTGTGAATCACTGTTGGATTTGAATACAAAATATCCTCAAATTGTAAGCAATTTTAATAATATCATAAACATGTATAAATAAATTTTGTACCCCCTAATTAAGAAGTTGGTTAAAATGACGGTAAATGTTTTTAAAATTCTTCCAATACCATGACCAAACTATTAAAATTAAAAATGTTTAGATATTCTTCTTATACCACGACCGGACTTTACATCCAATATCCCTGTCCCCAGTGAAGGTGGGCCTATTCAGTTGACATTACGATCATCCCTGATTGAAACCACGCTGACATCCATTGTAACCAGATTCGAGGCTAAAGCACCCACACTGTGAATCATTGTTGGATTTTATACATGAATCAGAAAAAATATGTTGTTACAACATTGTTATATTTTTATCCTCTTGACAAAAATGAGGATATTCATTATGAGGTTGCTGTGTGTGCTAATAAATGTATCTGTTGTTCTGTGGTCTATCGTAACATTCCTATTTGATTTACTGTGATTGGTTGATTTTGTTCGTCAGGTAATTTTATGCAAGATTGTGTTTTTACTATTTTTTTGTGGGATATGTTAAGATCACATAGGCTTAAGTTACGTTAAGTGGAGTAAGTTTTTGCAAAATAATATAATTTATGTTGATTTTGTATTGATTTAACCACTCTCACAAGAAAAAGGAGAAGATTGTGTCTGAATTTATTTTCAATTACAAGTGTCAATAACCCCACAGATTGAAGAAATTGTTGTGTTTTGCTAATGAGGCTGGCATAGTCGTATGGCGATTAAAAAAGAAAAGTGAATGAAAATCTGGAGAAATATGTCGTGTTTTGTTGAAAAATACTACATATTTCTTCAGAGTTTCATTTACAATGGATTTTCGCAAAGTAACGCCTGATTCAATATCTTATAAAGAAAAGTGATTCATATTTCAATAATTTATTTCATAGCAATGCACATTCACCATGCTATGTCCACAGATTTAACCAGATCGTCTCGATACCGATCCGCAGTCTGACACTCGATGATTTGGTTTTCATTTCTCAAACCACTGACTCGGATAATGTGAAGTAAGATTTTGTACGTTTTTATGCCAATTTGAGCCTTGTCTCGGTGTAATAGGGTGCAAGTTTTTATAGGGCTAGAGTGTAGATGTTGGGTTATGGACGTGGCTTGGTTAAAAAAAGAAAAGAAAGAGGAAATTTTTTTTTTTTTGTAATTGATATAAATTATTTTGTTTTGAAGACAGAAAGCAAACAATTAAGAAGATAATTGAAAATGTGAAAAAAAATGTTTGGGTAGGTAAGGTATACTTAAAAAACTATAACAGAACACATTATAGCAGTTTTTAGAATGTTTATCTGGTCATATAACGCAAAAACGGCCTGTCGGATCATCATGTTTTTTATCTTAGAAGTGTCATAGGCTACACTTTATCTCACAATAATGCGAGCGAAGCTGTGGGCGTCCACTAGTTACATATATGAATGCATTTGGATACCAGCCCCCTTAGACAAGACGCGTAGTTTAGTGAGCGTACTGACGCTCGCTTATAGAATAGAAAGAGCAATGCATGGGATTGACATCGCGACGATTGACATGCTACGTCACTCCCATACATTGCTCTTTCTATTCTATAAGCGAGCGTCAGTACGCTCACTAAAATACGCTTCTTGTCTAAGGGGGCTGGTCATCTATGTACCTCGCAGTATGCGCCGTCTGCTCAAGCCATTAGCTTGCTCAATGCAATGATTGCTCAGAACAGAGACATAGATGTGTTCTGTTCTAAATATAGGAAATTTCGTTGTGATTGTTGTAAATTTATAAGTAACATAGTGTATAATATGTTTTACCCAAATGCATTATTGTAGTAGGTAGTTGGCTTAATGTACGTGTTGGCTTAAGCTGTTAGTACATAAGTGAATGAAATAAATAAATAAATAAATAAATCTATCGTGACACCCGCATAAGCGATTTTATAGTAAAAGGTGGAGCATACTTGTAATGGAATGGCTCTTGTCAAATTAAAACAACAACAAGAATAAAACATTTTATATAATAAAAAGCTGCGTCAATTTGCATTCTTACTAAGCAGTCGTTAAGAGCGATGTAGATAAAAGTCACATCCAGTATTATTCCCTTAAGCCTCCACTTGCAATGTAGACAAACCAGAAAGGTTTCGTCTCGTTGACATGCCATCGCGGATTTGAGTCTCCGCCAATGTACCGGAAATATGTAGTCGGTTGGAAAGCAATGTAAAAACAATGACAGGATTATTTCTCTTATATTATAAGTTCAGTTTTTTGGGTTATTTTTTGTTTTGTATCTTGAAGAACAGTGTCAAGAATACATAATGTTATATTAGATTTTTTGGGTTCTTTTTTGTTATTTTTTAATTAAATATAATATATATATATTAATTTTATATTTTGCCAAAAATTATACATCTAAGTACCTACTATTATCTTTTATTTTACATATAATATTAACTTTAGGTATTTACATACATATGTATATATCTGAATCTGTATTGTGTTTAAGTCCTGCAGTAGAATTCTAGAGAACATCGTTATTTGTATAAGGTCACATTTTTAGACAAGACAAACAAATAAGTGTAGCGATATTATACAAAAAATTATAAAGCCGCCATTTGCAATGTAGATAAATCAGAAAGGTTATATCTCGGATAGATGCCGGAAATATGAACGTATACGGCCTCAAGGCGTTGCAAAAACAATATCAAGATCATTTCTCTTACAATATAATATATTTTTACTTCCTTTTGGTTCTAATTTGTTTATTGTTTGATTAAAAAAACAAAAAAGAAACGCAAGGAAGTAAAAAAGATGCAAAAGTTTTTTATTGTACTAAAAATCTTACTTGAAATTTTTTTTTCGTTTCTTTATTTCTGTTACAACTTAATATTGTTTGTGTTTTGTTTCTTTTTTGTTTTTAATTATCTTGTAAAGGAAATATGAGATGAAAAGTTTTGGGCATTCAATTATTTGACATTCCTAATTTGAATGAGTTTTCCTTAGTATAAATTATGTGACATTCTTGCTACATAAAATAAATGAACATTATCCTAATTTTGTCTTCGGGCTTTATAATTACATGCTTACATTATTTCTTTCTACGAATAAAGATGTCATCACAAAAAAAACACTAATTACGTGCGAACCTAAATAAATTAGTGAATCACTACTTGGTCCAGATTTATCGTAGACGATTATTAATTTTCTCCATTTTGTCGGCTAAATTGAATTATTTATGCCTTTTTGTTACAGATTTAGAATCTCTGAAACCTTTCTTACTACTTTTCGGTAAGTGTTTCTAAATTGTTTACAAAAATATTAACGTACTACCAGTGTACCGTGGGTCGAAATAAAAAGAATATAATGTATTGGGGTTTGGCTGTTTGAATCAGGCTCTGCTAGATATTCAGTTTGCCTATAACATCTAAGTATATAAAACTCAAAGGTGACTTGACTGATTGACATAGAGATTTATCAACGCACAGCCCAAACCTCTGGACGGATCGGGCTGTTTGGCATGCAGGTAGATGTTATGACGTAGGCATCCGCTAAGAAAGGATTGGAAGCTACTTTTAAAGGGGTGAAATAGGGGATGCAAGTTTTACTTCTTAATGCGAGCGAAAGTGCGATAGGCGCTCGCACCTTAATTCGCTTCGCACCTTATGTATATTAAAATAGCTTTTGCCCGCGGTTTCGCACGCGTTATTAGATATACATATAAACCTTCCTCTTGAATCATGAAATCTATTAAAAACTGCATCAACATCCGTTGTAGTTTTAAAGATCTAAGCATACATAAATAAATAAATAAATAATAAATAAATATTCCGGGACATTAAACACAGCGCCATCTAGCCCCACACTAAGCAAACGCTTGTGTCGTGGGTACTAGATAACGGCTATAATACTTATATACTTTTCTTTTGTAAATACATACTTATTATACATACAAACGACCATACATGCATACATATTATTACATAGGTACAGACAGACGCAGGAAGCGACTTTGCTTCATACTATGTCGTGATAATGATGTAGAATGAATCTCTCTTGAATCACTCTTACTAAATCTATTGTGTAGTTTTAAACATCTAAGCATACATACTTGTACGTACATATTACAGACAGACGCAGGAAGCGACTTTGCTTCATACTATGTCGTGATATACTAAACTATAACCCTGCGTACATTGAATGGTACAATTAACCCAGTTCTACAGGGAGTGTATTTGGCCACAACTTGTTGATTACGACATAACTACTAACTATACACCCCCGGGTTAATGTTCGCAGTTACTGCCGACTTAATTTATAGGAAGCTGGGGAGAATATGCGTTGATGAGTGTACTATTATCAAGTAGGATATGCGTACCTATGTATGTTACTAGTAACGCTTTGCGTTGCCCGCGTTAATTCGGGATAAAAAAATATACCTATATATGCTAACACATATTATAAGCTACCTCAAATTCAAATCATTTATTTTGCAAAACATGGGTAAGTTGTACACATATATTGTTTCAAGTTATATAAAACGCGCCATGTCTTAATTAACTAGGGTATGCAAAATTTTTACAAACATTAAAATATAATAAATAGTACCTCGATACCAAATTTCGTTTAATCGGTTCTGTCGTTTGAGAGTTAAGATATAACAAATATTCTCATCAACATGTGGACAGACAGACCAACAAACACACTTTTAATTTTATATAATATCATCATCATCATCAGCAGCAGCCTGTTATCGCCCACTGCTGAGCATAGGCCTCTCTTCTTGTACGCCACTCGTCCCGGTCCTGCGCAGATTGAATCCAGGTGCTCCCTGCGGTTATTCTAATGTCGTCAACCCATTGCATTGGTGGGCGACCTCTACTTCTGATAAATACTTGTCCTCTTAAACGAATTTCGTTTGATTTTGAAGCCTTAAATATATTAAATTTAATAATGAACATGGCCTGGTGATAACTTAACAGGTAATCAAGAAAATCACTCTCTTCTGCTTCAACTCATTGTATCACAAATCATTCAATTCATCATCAAATATTACTTAGTGTTTATTATCATTTAGCAACTCTGTGTATAGTCGTAATTGGACTCTTAAGTTAATAATATGCTTAAAAGTTTTTAGTATATATATTTATAACTTATTGTCTGTGACTGTACCAAACTAAATAAAATAAAATATAAATATTCATGAAAAGACACTCTAACACTGACCAGTATTCAAAACCCTTTACACAAAACCAAATCACTGTAACGGGAGTGATAGTATGAATCATTCACTGTCAGTATTTGTTTAGTTAAAATAACTAGTAAAGATGGGCTAAAAGTTAGAATGATTTATTTCGTAAGTATGTTAGGAACATTGAGATATTACTACTACGTATAGAGAAGTCAACGCGTTGCATGATTTTGCGCCACGCTTTGCGGTAAGCTTTACAGCAACTATCCAGTGAGTATCCAACGCCCGTGGAGAGTAGTTGTGTTTGGTTCGCTTAAATAACAACATCAAATGCCTGGTTGTGTTCTTAAAGACTGCCGTATACACTCCAGAACATCAAAAAAAGTAATGGTTTAACATTTCATCGGTAAGTAGACATTTAAACGTTGAAAACTCTTTGATTTAAAGTTTTTCGTGATGTAACAATGCTCACGAGAATCGAGCTGCCGGGTGACGCCATTTTGCAAATACACTGCGCTTAAGTCGTTTTGGTCGCAAGAAAACTGTACTCTGTACGCTTTTAAGTGTTGCATATTTTAATAGTTTGATTAGACGACATAACTATGTTTTCGCGCTGCAGCGAATTTTAATTCAAACTCTTTCCAAAATGAAGCAAAACTTAGGTTCGGGGTGTCTGTTCTATACTTTAGTAATTTAGTTCAATGGTTAGGAAGTTTTTTGAGGGAAAATTAGAGTAGGTATAGTTACGTTTAGTTGTATTCCACATTACAGACGTCATGACTTCCCAGGGCAGAAGTTATTACCATTATGCATTCCTCATAGGTATTATCGGATGAACCGATTTGATGTTATTTTTATTGTTTGCAAAATATTTAATTGATATCTTCAGTACCCATAATTAAACGAGTTTACAAGGTTACAACACATTCTTGCGAAATGAATATCAAATGATCTTATAAAACCGATATAAATTGTTTTTCGTACCACAAAGGGCCAAAGGTCTTTGTTTACATAAAGTAAATCATCGAGAAATTTAATATCGCGTAAATAGGTTCCTTAAAATAGGTTTCTATACATTGACATAGAACAGAATAGACTGATCTGAAAGCACCAATCACAGAGCGCTACCATTTTCATTTGATAATAAATCCATCTTAGGCCATAGCTATTGCTTACCACCAGGTAAACTATGGTCAGGTGCAAACCCGTTTCAGCTAAAAACGTAAATATATATTTTTTATTTAGCGATGAAAAATATGCGAGATCCGATAGAAAATCATCCGCCTCACAATCTAACGCACCCTGAATCGATCCCTGTCCTACACCAATGACATGTTTTTCAAAGTATTAGTGGTCTTACACTGGCTAAGCGGCGAAGGAAAATTTCGTGAGGACCATTATATATGTCACACAAAACCACAACTAGACAATTCAGTTACATACATATATGTATGTACTCGTATATATTCTACGGAAGAATCTTGGAACATGAGAACTCCAAAACGAACTCATTCTGCGGGGGAGTCACAACCCTCAGTTATGGGGAAATATGGCTAACGAAGGCCCTGGGCGCCCACCACGATGTCTCTGCCCAAGAAAACTCCCCTAACGAATTAATTCTGCGGGGGAGTCATGAACCTCAGTCATTAGGTATACGACTCAAGAAAGATGGCTAACGAAACAAAGGATGGTCTTCTGCTGTAATATGTCATTATTTTCTGTGATACGTCGACCTATTTCCGACCATATAATTTGCTCCGGGAATTTCGCTTAGCAACCTTTGATGTTTTAAATAAGGTTTCTGTAATTTTTAACGCATATTCGCCGATTTATGTTCATTTCTCTAGATGTTTTTTAACACGACGCACAGAGGGGTATTTTAATAATCTACGGGGCCAAAAACATTTTTTTGGGTTTTTGAGTTGCTAATGACGGAAATAAAACAAGCGTAATATGAAAAGTAATAAATAATGTTTTTTTTATTAATGCCATAAAAAATTAAAAAAGAAAAACAAGTTTTTGTTAAATCTAACAGTACTTAATCTTTCTGTTTCATCCTCACTTTCTGATTCAAATGCGCCTGCTGGGTTTGGTTTTGCAGATATAAGCATATCCAATGTTTCAGGAAGAAATGAAGACTTCTTATTTTTACGCTAAAAGAAGATAGTTATGAGTTTCACTTCTCAGTCAGTGTGTGTATTATACCTATATAATTTTTATATCTATATACTAGCTGGTGCGCGCGACTTCGTCCGCGACATGTAGACATGTACTGTTTGGGACATTTTGTTAGATCTTTTTAAGAGGAATAATTCTTTCATACACATTTTTTTGATATCTTGAACCCTTTTCGCGGCGCACGCAACGGAAGCCTTCAAAGATGAATAAATTTCCCCGTTTTTTCCCACATTTTCTATTGTTTCTTCGCTCCTATTAGTTGAAGCGTGATGTTATATAGCCTAAAGCCTTCCTCGATAAATGGTCTATCCAACACAAAAAGAATTTTTCAATTCGGACCAGTAGTTCCTGAGATTAGCGCGTTCAAACAAACAAACAAACAAACTCTTCAGCTTTATAATATTAGTATAGATATAAAAGGTGACTAACTGATTGACTGACTGACTGATATAGTGATCTATCAACGCACAGCCCAAACCACTGGACGGATTAGACTGAAATTTGGAGCGATGGTAGATGTTATTACGTAGGCATCCGCTAAGAAAGGATTTTTGGAAATGCCACTTTTAAAGGGGTGAAATAGGGGATGCAAGTTTTACTGCTTAATGCGAGCGAAGCCGCGAGCACCCACTAGTTCGAGGTATATTTGTTACGTTATCTTGTTGTTTATTGAATAAATCCTACTAGTTTACAAAAAAAAACAAGTGATTCATATTATGATTCATATGTCGTGACTTTTCCCTTGACTACGTGTTAATTATTCCAAAACACGTTGTAGACAATGTGGGTCAACGTTTTATGTTTTAGATGAATGTGTCACGATTCTTATGAATTTCAGACTGTAAAATGTTTTTATTGCATTGAAAATATATACGGACTCGGATATTTGATTGAGGTTAAGTCATTGAAGATATTAAAAAAAATGTTTGGAGAGACTTTGATTTGATAACAAAACAAATTTCAACAATTTATAGAATTTGTATCTGTTTATTGAAACGCACATCATGCAAAAACGGCTGATCAAAACATCAGTATTTTTAACCGACTTCGAAAAAAGGAGATTAACACTTGAGAAGACTTCTACTGAAAGTTTTTTTTTCTCTTTTTTGTGGGTATGTTACGCGATTCCTCCGTTATTTATGAACCGCTTTCAAAACTTTTTTTTTTATTTGATAAGAACTGTTTCCGAAATGGTACCATATATTTTTTTATCAAATATCATATACCATTATATACAATTATTGAAATAAATTCTATTGACATGTAGGTAGTGTGAGGTCTTTGCGATTTAAGGAATACCCAAACATTTTTTTTTTAAATTGCTTTGTTCAGATTTTTGACCTTCTTCAGCTTTGTTATATGTATAGATAAAGTTATAAAAGATAAAATTATAATGACGTTTTTTTTTTCAAAACCCGATAGTGATTGTAATCTTTTGTAATGTAAGTTCTAAGTCCAACCAAGATATTTTCAAAAGTTTGGTCACGTGCACACAACTTTTTAAATTAGATAGGCACATTTTAATATATATGTAGACCATATAGCTAGCTTGCCTAGAAGAAACCGGTTCACTCTCAACTTGAAGGCCGAAAATTATAGTTCGAGGGGAATAGAGATTCCGGCAAGGAGTTCCACAGTTTGCCATTACCTCTCTTGTATAGCTGTCTTTTTTCCATGGTGACTGCACTCCTCATACTTTAGATCCCACACAAAGTGCTATTATTATTTGATATTTATTATCTGTGACAGTACTAATTGGCACGTATCTCGCGTGTCTGGCTTCACACGATTTTGTCGTGTATTTTGTCAAGCGTATCACGTTTCTGTCAAATTATCGGGCGCGAACAAAAGTGAGCAAATATTGTGAAACCTTTTGAAAAGTTAAATAAATTACCAAATAGTAGGTTCAGACATGTGTTAAGTGAGAGGCCTAGGTAGTCAACAAATCTAGAAATAACTCTTTTAATGAATACTCCTCGTTTTTAGTAGTATTCCTCATGACAGAGAGTCGTTACTCTCCCGCAGAATTGTTAGAGAGTTCCCTTGTGCAGATACATCGTGGTGGGCGCCCAGGTCCTTCCACGGAAGACACATCCTCGAATATTGTGGGCCTCAAACATGGCGGTTTCCTTATTATAGGTACTTGCGGGCTGTTGTTCTTTGGTGGAGGTTTAACTTAACTTTGGCGATCAGATAGGATGACTTTCTACGTGCTTTCGTATCACAAACTTATGGAATTCCTTGTACTAGTTACTCTAATAAAATGATGGTTTAAGATTGATATGATTCATATCTGTTAAAAAATACAATTTTACTTGCTCAGAAATGCAAGTTATACACAATAAGGAGGTTTAAATTTAATATAATCTAGCGAGATTTAAACCTAGACCGTCTAATAAGACATAATTTAAATACTAGTCTAGAACTTTGAATATAAAACATCGGTTCTTGTCTTGTTCTTGTTGTTCAAACATCATATACAAACAATCAAAATGTCAACTTCAAAATTGAAACGTTGTCATTGGTGACATTTTGACAGTTTAATTATTATGACAGTAGACAGATAAATTTCGAACAACAACAACGAACTTAGTATTTTCGAAGTTCTGGACTAATTAGTTAAACTACGTTTTGTCATGTGACCCAGAGTGTTCTTCTTCGCGTATAAATGAATCTTCAAAGTCTAGTTTAATACATACATATACCTATACAAAGCTAGTATCAGACAGATAAGTTAGAAACACAATATTAGCTCAATCGACAACTAGGTCACTACAATTATACTAAGTTAGGTATATTTAGTCTAGTCTGCTAACAGTTCTAGCACTAAATTTATACAAGGTAACTGATAACTAACTTATATTTTTTAGAAAAGGTTTAAGTATATTAACAATTCCAACAATTATTATTACTCGCACAGAAGGCTAGCGCTATGAAGTGAATTATGAGCTATAATAAAATGTTATCAATTAGTAAAAAAAGCTTTGGATTCTAATTCTTTGATTGACTGTATTTTTTTACTATCGTATATTTGGTAACTTGTAGCGACACCAGCATAAGCCACACTGTGTATAAAGTATATAAAGTATTTATATACTAGAATGAACCTGGCTCTCAAATAAGACTGCCATACGAAACAAAAAAATAACGAATTGCAAACAGTTAGCATGAATATCCCTAGTTTGTCATTGAGGCCTTGGGCGGCTTGATATAAACTCTCGACACCAGAGTTGGCCACTCTCATTCGATAAGAAGAAGATTGTTGTCAAACTTATCAAAGAGAGAAACAAAATATGCATACATTCATTATGCATTGCATATACCTTGTTCCAATTGATGACAAACTTACCAAAGACAGAATCAAACAACACGCTGTAGGTAATTAAAAAAAATGTAAATTCTTAAGTGAAAATAATACACATAAAAAACTTTCAGAAGACTTGATAACCTCCTTTTTTTGGAAGGTCGGTTAAAAATAACTAAGTAACAGTAAATAAACGGATTGGTAAACTCTCGACACCAGAGTTGGCCACTATCATTCGATTAGAAGAAGAAGAAGCAACAGTTCAGTTGATCTGCTTTTTATAATTTAGGTATTAGTTACGAGTAACCCTGAACATTAAGCCCTAGTTCGGGAATCAGTCTAGTCGGATCGGCCGCTATTGTGAAGATGTATCCAACTCGAACTAAACGACAACTAATAATATTGCATTAACCAAGTTTCGTATTTGATACAAGTTTGCTCAGAGCTTGAATTTGTATTGATTATTTAGCTCAGTTTCTAATTTGTGAAAGCTTTGTTTCTGTAATAATATTTGCAACTAGTGGGCGGCCGCGGTTTTGCTCGCATTGTTTCAGGTTTCAAAATAGCCTATGACACTTCTAAGACCTCATACTACCTACATACCAAAAATCATGATGATCCGTTCAGCCGTTTTTGCGTGATGTGAGTATAATTAAACAGAGAAACAGAGACACAGATAAACAGACAAAAAATCTAAAACTGCTGAAACGCGTTTTGTTGTGGATTTAAAATATACTCAAACATGATTAGACTTTTGACCCTCTTCAGCTTTATCATATGTATGTATCTATAGATAGAAGATAGATCTAGACGATGCGATCAGTCGTCCATTTTCAATGACTAACTGTGGTGTTAGAGTTTTCAAACAGCCCTAAAAGTCTCTTATTGTGCTAATAACTGTCGTACTTATGACTTACAATTTCACGACGACATATTTTATCATGAGTTATTTCCCAAGTGCTCAACCCGCCTTAATGTTGTTTTTTCTAAACTAAGGTTAAATTTAATTATTTTCGCTCATTACCAATTCTTCTTCTTCTTTTTATCGAATGAGAGTGGCCAACTCTGGTGTCGAGCGTTTTCTAACCGCCCTAAGGACCTCTGACATGGCTTAACGACTGCTGTACTAGACAAACAGCCGGGACCTACAATTTAACGTGTCAATGGAATGCCACTTTTCGGTCACCCATCCAATGGACTGACCGCGTCGATCTTTGCTTAACATTGGTAATCGCATGCGATTGCCTCCGCTAGTTGAGCTACGGGCGCTTCTCTTATTTCTAATTGAGTACAGGACATATTTATTGTTAAGATTTTACAGGCATAAGAAGGTATATTTTGCTCTAGATATACTTCAGTATTCTACCCGTAAAGCCATGAAACCCGCAATGTTTCATGCATAATATCGTGCCTTTAAGTATACATGAAAGAACATAGGCGTATCTACGCCATATTTCCAAATTATTAACCAGCTCGACTGAATGTTAAACGACTTATGAAAGCGTCAAACAACTTTGGATCAGGGAGAACGGAGCTTTCATAAAAAAATAACTAAGTTCGTAAAGGGGGTTCGGAGTTGCTTGGGTTAAAGTTTTGTTATGTTAAATACTGAGTTTTAAGAAAAGAGGTTTTAGGAATTACGGCTACGTGCATACACATTCCTTGTAAAAAAAAAGTTCTGGTTTTGACTTCTTTGGTTTGAATCCTTTTTTTAAATCGATATAGTGCTGTTTTAACTAAAATATTTGAAACATTTGGAATGTTAAGGTTTTACGGGCTGTTTTAGCTTTTAAACACTTACGACTAATTCAACTCGCATAAATTAAATTACTCTGAAATTTAAAACTACAACGAAATTGTGATTTCTATTTCCATTGCAATTCGCTGGAATCTAAAATAATCCATAATTTAAATTGATTAAAATCTGATCTTTTTAGCGTTTTGCGTTTGACTACAGTGAATTGCTACAGTGTATGTTGCAACACGCTTACCTAGAAGGTACCTATTTTTAAGACCCTTGGATTGTAGTCCGTTGCAAACAATTTACGCTTGGTTTTTATTTTTTTATATTAGTTAGAAGTAGTATGTTTAGTTTTTTAGCTAACTAATTACCCCTAAGTGAACGTTCATTCTTTCCTTACATTATTATACTGCCATTTCACTCACAATTTACTGCCCAAAATATTGTTGTATAATTGCGTGTATTATAAATAACTACACCTGCAAATGAAGTGGCCATATTATGTCTGTAAGTACCCTAATGGACCCGTGTCATGTATGACAGGCTGCTCTTATTAGCGTCGACATAGAATAGTAATAGACCGGCATATGTGTGCCATTTTGTAACCGCACGGATCGCTCATACCGGTTAGTGATACGAAAAATATATGTATACTCCGACATGTATGCAAATTGTATTTTGTTTCTATTTATTTTTTAACCGACTTCCAAAAAAAGGAGGTAATCAAGTCATCTGAAAGTTTTTTTGTGGGTATGTTACGTGATTACTCCGTTATTGAACCGATTTCAAAAATTCTTTTTTTTTGTTACTTAGTAGTGTGTCAATTCACACTGACGAAAAATTTGGAATGTGTCGAAACGAAGCCACCCCATGCTAATTCATTAAACAATTCATTCTTGATGAGTTTTTTGATTTTCTGTCATTGATAAGACAAAAACAAAACATGAACATGATATATAGTTTTGCCATGAGTGTACCTATATCATACTCATGCATTCGATACTCGTCTTCCGTTAGTGCTAATCTTAGTAAATTATTATTTTTGAAGGAGATGTAAATAAATAAATCTGCAGGACATATCACACAGCGCCATCTAGCCCCATACTAAGCTTACGCTTGTATCATGCGTACTAGGTAACGGATATAATACATGTATACTTTTCTTTTGTAAATACATACTTATTATACATAGAAATGACCAGACTTAACTCAAGTAATTAAAAATTATCATATTCATAATTGATTGTGTTCTGCGGGAATCGAACCCGCACCCCTAGATTAGAAGGCAGAGCCACTACCAACTAGTCTAACAGAGCAGTCAGTGTAACGTCAATGATTAGTCTTTTGCTATCCTATGTCGTTGACACGTTTCATATTCGGTTCAAGTGTTTGAGCACAAAGGGAAAATTGTGTCTGACATTAGTAATATTGTAGAAGCGGCCGGGGCCCAGCTAACTGGAGCTCGTTCGTGGTAGGCAAAGCTCAGTAGTAGATATCGTAAACAGTACTAGCGTGGATTTCTTTTATATAAGCTTATAATATTAAATAAATAAAGATATTTATTTCAGGCTTAACCCATAGTTACTAAAACTAATTTGGACACTGTAAAAGCCAAGTTAACTAAAATTAGGTTAACTATTAGCTCGCTTGCCCATCAAGTAGCATTTGTGGCTAAACGATAGAATAGAAAGACTATTAACATAAGCAAACATAAAAAATATGTATTTGGAAATATCTGAAAGCTTTCGTGGATGCGTTTTCATGTATGACGCAAAATGGTTTTTTTCTCTCGAATTTTGTGATGTTTGAAACTCGTTGATTTTCGATATTTTCCTACACCATTATTAATGTTTTCTGCATAGCACTACAAAAATACAGCGAGTATGTATTTATGCAGTAAAATCGCTTCCATAGTCGATGTATGGAAGGAATACGTGATGGAATTTCCATAGAATCTCCGCGCGACTACGCACTACGTACGACAAAATATACTAATAAAAAAAACCGTTCATAAAAAAACTTGTCTTACAAGAAATAATAAAATGAAGTTTGTAAGCTTCGGGCTCCGTGAAAGGAGCTCGGCGCTCATCACGGTGTATCTGCCCAAGAGAACTCCCCTAACTAACTAATTCTGCGGGGGAGTCACGACCCTCACTCATGAGGAAATACGATTCAAGAAAGGTATAACAAATAGTTTTGCCTATATTTTGTTTTATAAAAATAAAATAAATCGGATATAGTGCGTATAACATTATCGTGACTATGATGGATGAGGACTGCCGGCATTCAGAATAAGTTTCATATTATGAAGGTTTGCCGCTTGAAGTGCTTGTTACTATGTACTTTAATTTTAATCGAAGAATTAATATACAACACAATATTAAAGCGAAAGTATGTTTTTATGATTTGTACTATCTTAACTATTTTAATATTAAAACTTTCGTGAGACATTTTATCAATATATTAACTAAACGGTTTTCACTCACGTGTAAATCGCGTAAGTTGTTTACGCGTCCAACATCCACAACATGTTACATCCGAAACGCGTAAACAACTTACGCGATTCACACGTGAGTGAAAACCGTTTAGTTAATAATATATCTTAACTATGACAGAAAAAAAAGATGTGACTAAAACCTATTTTTTTACTTTAATGGGTTTGCCCTTGCTTTGTTTGTTTGATGGCAATAACTACATAGCCTTAGATGTATTGTGCTTATCCAAATACCAGTGAACGCACGCGGCTTCGCCCGCATTATTGCTGGATAAAAAGTAGCCTATATGACACTTCCGGGACTTTATACTACATACATACCAAAAATCATGAAGATTGATTCAGCCGTGTTTGCGTGATGAGCGTTTAAATAAACAGACAAACAGATAAACAGACATAAAATCTAAAAACTGCTAAAACGTGTTCTGTTACTGATTTTAAGTATACCCAAACATTTTTTGTTCAAATATTTTCTATGTACATATTTTTGACCTTTTTGAGTTTTATTATATACCTACTCGTACATAATTGAGTATTACCACAGAATACATAATATAGTCATATTGTGTCTTCCATAGAAGGTTCTGGGCGCCCACCACGAGGTACTTGCCCGAGAGAACTCCCCTAATGAATCAATTCAAAGGGAGTCACGACCCCGCAGTAATTAGGAGTACGACTCCAACAGACACATAATAAAACTCCGAAGGGTCAAGTGGTTACAAAAATACCTCAAATTGTATCAAGTAGAACTGGCCTGTTAAAGAAAGGTCGTGTTTTATTAAAAACTCTTCAGTGGCAAAGAGCAAAGGTTACATAACATCTGTAACCTATCCGTACTTACTTGTAGATCAAGAGTAGAATATACTGCAGAGTTGTACATGTATTTTATTAGATTTTATTGCTAAAAATGTACCTATTTGAGTGCATTTGCGTAGCAGTAAAGATATCGTATTATTGGCTCCAGTCACCCGAAATAAATGAATGTTACTTTATTATTTTTATTAGAATATCGTTACTCTTCTGAAATTTTGTGTAGATGATTTTTGAAAAGTTTTTTTTAACGTTGTAAACGTTCGCGTTTGTATTGCTGTAGCAATGGGCGTAATGCGCGGGGTGTGGATATGTAGTGTAGTTTTATTATTGTGTTGCATAATGAAGTCATACTTTGAAAATATACTGTGAGGCATAGTTTATATTATTAACTAGTGGATGCTCGCGGCTTCGCTCGCATTAAGAAGTAAAACATGCATCCCCTATTTCACCCCTTTAAAAGTGGCATTTCCAAAAATCCTTTCTTAGCTGATGCCTACATTATAACATCTACCTTCATTCCAAATTTCAGCCCAATCCGTCCAGTGGTTTGGGCTGTGCATTGATAGATCACTATATCAGTCAGTCAGTCAGTCACCTTTGAGTTTTATATATTTAGATTAGTACAGATGCAGATGTTTTCATTGCACTTCATCTTTCTACTACTATGTTACATAGAAATTGTGTTGAATGTAAAACCTCTGTGTTAAGTTCTACTCTTCATAAGTTAGATTTCAGCACGTGCGAGCATGGTGGAGTAATTGTGTGTAAAATCGTCCTCGTTTTTATACTAGGGAAAAGACTGGTGACACAGAATAGAAAAGAAGCAGATGAACAAGTTGTACATAAATTATAGTATGTCAAAATTATAAAATATGTACTTATATAAAAAAAAAAGTTTTAGGATAACTAGGTATGTTAAGCTTATTTGTACTACTTCTATGTGTCACAGAATAAAGAGTTACAACAAAGTTTTCTTTCTTTCCTTTGGCGTAAGGATCCGAAGTGAGTGCCTCGGTAACAAGAGAACGCGATCCCACGGGATGTATTATTTTCAATCATGTTAATAGTTTTATTAAGAATTCTCTTTTTCGAAGTAAATAAAGCCTGAATGACGAGGATAGATTTTATATTTTTTTCTATCTATCTATCATCTTATCATAATGATTGAAAATTCATGATATTACATAATAATATTTTCTGTTTCTGATGGAAAATCACGTGAGAAGAGTTTTTCAAAGTTTAAAAAAAAATGTGATACAAAACAGTACCTATTTCTTTATTTTTATCCGTTGCAAGTTTGGTATCTGCCTTTATTTATTCTGTGTAGTGTAATAATGGAGTTGTGAAACTTCATCCACAGCGGAGGAAACAATTGCTATTTTTAACTGAAACCTGAGAGTTATTGCTGTATGAAGATACTCATTACTTTAAACGTTTATTTACGTACTTAAATTGTTTTCATGTGGTTTTGATGATCTAACAAACAGGTCATATATCTATACATATAATAAAGCTGAAGAGGGTTAAAAGTCTGAACATTGAAAATATTAAAAAAAATGATTGGAGATACTTCGAATTGATAGCAAAACACGTTCTAACATTTTCTAGAAATTTTGTCTCTTTATCTGTTTCTCTGTTTGTGTATTTATTTAAACGCTCATCACGCAGAAACGGCAGAACGGATCACCATGATTTTTGGTATAACAATATTATGTAGGTGGCAACTTTGTCAGTTGTCAGTAATTTATTATTAAAAGCCGAGTGAAGCCGCAGGTCGAGCTAGTCATAATTAACTACATTATGGCGCCCTTTGAATGTGGAGTTGGACTTTATTTGACTTCAGGGGTGAAATGGATGTGAAATTGTGAAAAATGTGTGGGATATTTGAAAATGTGTTTTTTTACAAAAAAAAAATACTATAAATCATATAGCTAAAGTTTTCTTTGAAACATAATACTATTATAATACACAATGGCACTATATTTTCTTCGATAGCTATATTTTCTTTAATAGCTGTGTGTATTGTAAAATTATTTCCATCAGTCACATTATTTGAATTTAATGAACAATGTTTTTACTGTCACATTGCTTATCAAACGAAGTGTACGCCACTTTTTTATGTTCACGTAAAATAGTGGCGTAGGATTTAAAAAAAAATATCAGTGTCAAAGCATACATAATAAAACGAACAAAAATTTAGTACAAAATGCTCATATTCCTGCTCCTACTTTTCATCTCACTAAATTTCTCCCTCAACCATTCTTCATTCTATACAGCTAGTTTCACACCTCTGGCAGGTTCGTTAAAATGTTACCAGTGTTTTAGGGGAAACTCACATTCACTAGGTACCATGTGGCAAAGCAACGGACGAAGTATGTTGGATGTTTGAATATAGCTTCTTTGGGCAGGAAGATGTTGATTTGTGAAGGGTTTAGGACAAAAGAAACCAGGATTGATATTAGAAACACAGATATTTATTGTAAGATAAATTTACGCAGTACATATTCGACAGGTTACACGACCAAGAGAGAGTGTCATTCAAAACGTTCAAAGTTCCCTACGAGCAGCGCCCCTAGTGGCGTTTTACGGTACTAACATAAATTGAGCAATACAAACTGTTTGGTTTATATTATGCTCAACAATTTATCGTAGACTTTGTAGTGAGTTTCTTATAGTTCTTATTAATGGTTTCTTAAAAAACGTCTAAACTGTGGAACTCACTGCCTGTCTCCCTGTTCCCCGCGGAATATAATCTTGCGATCTAAGCGAAGCGAGAGTGAATCGGTTCTTACTGGGTAAACACGCTCCATCCTAGACAGTAATGATTGCTTAACATCAGGCGCATTACGGTCAATACAAACCCATTTATTGTAATAAAAAGTGCCAGTTATGAATAGGTCAGCCTAATTAATTAATTAAAACGTGACAGCTGAAAAATTTTAGCATGACTTAACGTAATATTTTTTATTCAGCAATATATGTATATACTAGACCCATCAAGTTGACAAAAGAAGGTCTGAAAATTATAGCAAATACTTACATATGTATAAGGTTAACGGTGATGTAAGTAATCATTTAAAAAAAAACTGAATGTTTGCTGCATTTTCACTATTCCTAAAGGTGAACATACCGCTATCTAAAAAGGACTAAAATGACTTACTATAGTTTTTAAAGTGTAATAATAATGGTAGCTTATGTTGTTTTTCATGAAACACCGTTTCTTCGCCAACATCTTTGGCAACTTTTCCTGTTATATAATCACACTAGTGCAATCTCCTGTGTCTACTCAACAGTCTTATCTCGCTTTTGTTCGGGGAAATTATTAACAAACAAAATACCAGAGAGTCGCTGAACTAGGGACGCCGCGGACAAAGCCGGGGTTAAGGTATAATTTCGATGACATCACTTTTTTTACGTAGGTATTTGACTATGAATTTACCAGAAGTAAAATAAGTAAGTGACTCAATAACAACCTTGTGGCTGAGAGGCGCTGTTGTAGCATAAAGACGAGTTTATTTAGTGTTATATCTCCGTCGCGGATTTGACAAGATATTTGGCCACAACTATAAAGTGACAAGGAAAACATCGTGAGGAAACTGACATGTTTGAGGACCACAGTACCCGAGCACATGTGTCTTCCGTGGAAGGACCTGGGCGCCCACCACGATGTATCTGCCCGAGAGAACTCCCGTAACGAATCAATTCCGCGGGGGAGTCACGACTCTCAGTCACGAGAAAATACGACTCAGGAGAGACAAAGTGACCAATCTTTCATAAGCTAAGTCTATATTTCAGAATTCCAACTATATGACATAACAAAGTAGTTTCTAGTACCTACCTGGTTAGCTAGCTACCTTTAACTTTTTTTTTGTAACAACACTGTTGACTGTCGCGCGACTTTACAGATTCAGATCTGTCGCGCGACATAGATCGGAAGCCTGCTTTTAAACCCAGCTGTAATAGCGTCGTTATTCTCCGAGCCCGTTCTTTGTTATCTGTATAGGAAATCGCGAGAATGGAACCGCTAGCGCCATTTAAGGTGGCCGAGCGAGCGAAGTCAGTAAACTGCGTTTGATATTTATTTATTTATTTATGCTGTACATAATACAAAATTACTTTTCGAACTTATTCTAAAAAAGAGATTGAATTGTGTGACCCTGTTGCTTGTTTGAAGTTTAGGGCATTGCAGTTTTCTTACAATATCTACTTAAACACTATTTTTCTTATAATAATTTAGTTACATGTCTAAATACTTAATGATATCCTTTAAAAATATTATAATTATAAGGCACATTATATAGTATATACAGAAGTATAAGGAAAAGGATAGAAACAACATTGTGTCAAATTCAGATTATCCTAATTTTTTGAAGTCCTCGAATATAACATCACATGTTTTGATTCGATGATGGCGAGTTTCCGAGTGTGAATGTTAATGATTGTTCATTGTTGACGCTAAATCGGTTTTACTGATTTGATTGAGATTTGGTATGAAGATAGATTAGACCTTGGATTCAATTCACATAAGTTACTCGTACTAGGTAACCGTATCACATAAAACACAATTAAATTAATCAAAAGCCACACAAAATATGAGCGGCACATTATTATTATTTTTACACGCTCAATATTGTAGATAATTAGATTGTCCAGCCATAATTCAAACATAGGCCGTTTTTATAAAGTGGAAAAATTATGATTTTACTTATTTACTCCCTAAGTAGGTATTCATTTGCACTCGCTTAGCGGTGAAGGAAAACATCGTGAGGAAACCGACATGTTTGAGGACTACAATATCCGAGGACATGTGTCTGCTGTGGTAGGACCTGGGCACCCACCACGATATATCTGCACAAGAGAACTCCCCTAACGAATTAATTCTGCAGGGGAGTCACGATCCTCAGTAATGAGAAAAACGACTCAAAGAGAAATAGAGAGTCTTTTGAAATCCTCCTATATGGACACAGCCTTAAAGGCTTGAAATGGTTTTAATGACAACATAAAAGATGGCCATTTCAGGACGTGGTTTTCGAGAAGTGCTTCAAAAGAGGGTCTATTGTTTTAGAGTATTTGTATTGTGTTTGAATCTAGGTATGATATTATTGACCTGTGTAGTTATTAAAAATGGTAGTAGTTATAACTAAAACATTCTCTTATAAGTTATTTTATGAGTGTGGATTTTCGCGCTTGGCACTTAGTAGACCGTAGCCGAGGGGTATAGACGTTCTGGCTGGTAATCAGAAATACGTAGGTTCGAATCCTGCCAGTCGTGATTATTTTCGCTCATTTTCCAATAAAAGTTTAAAATAAATATAAATATAAATAAATATTCCGGGACATTGCACACAGCGCCATCTAGCCCCACACTAAGCAAACGCTTGTGTCGTGGGTACTAGATAACGGATATAATACTTATATACTTTTCTTTTGTAAATACATACTTATTATACATACAAACAACCAGACTCAACACAAAAAAAATAGAAAAATAATCTCTTCTTAGAAAAATATGTAGAGACAAAGATGCATTTGTATCATTAATAATATATAATATTACAGAACATTCTGCAATTTGTGTGTGTTCTGCAATCAATTCCAAGTATCTCCAAACCAAAATAGAAACGCAAAAACTCAACATTGCTAGAAAGATGCTGAATAAGAGATCTATCTTCTTGTATTTCTGTAGTTTAGTAAAAGTTCGCGACAACCTCGACTTATATTGGAAAAGTTGGGATCGCAGGTGAAACCGCTATTTAATTTACTTTCGTTCAGGTCAGCTATAGTTCATTGGTTCTTCTTTGTTTTTAGTTTATATTGCTATGTGTGGTTTAGTTTAGTGTCAAGAGTTTTCTGGCTCACCGCATCAGCATCAGCATAAATGAATTTAAATTTAGTGATAAAACTACAGATAGGTATAATAATGTTTGCTACAACACAAAACAGTTTACTGACTGCGTAAGAGAAACCAGTTCAGGTTCTGTTTCTTTCTTCTTTCTAAAAAGATAGAAATGGAAGACCAATTGGATTTTACGGAATGTTTCTTAAATTCGGAACATTTTCACTCGAGAATAAAATGCCAATCGTAGAAACCTTAGGAACTTTGATGATTGTTGAATGACTGCTATTGGTTAAAATATGTCAACTTAGTCTTTGAAAACTTTTCGAATTTATGAAATACAGATCTGTGTTTAGCACACGCATGAGGGATGAAATAAAAAATCCTTGAGCACAGGAAACGGTGACGAAGTTTTTTTAAGAAAGAAGTTTCTTTATAGAACAAAAACGTTTTTTTTTTCAAATTGAAAGTGTATGTATACATTTATGAAGTTATGCTTGGGTGAAATAATTAAGTTAAAAAAAAATGTGCGTGATTCTATCAAATAAATGAATTTGTAATTGTGAGGTTTCATTTTATTAATTACGATTTTAAATTTGAAAGTAATGTGAGAGTGAATATTACCTTGCGATCTTCAAAGCGAGAGTGAATCGGTTCTTACTGGGTAAGCACGTTCCATCCTAGACCGTAATGATTGCTTACCATCAAGCGAATTACGGTCAAGTGCAAACCCATTTCTTGTAATAAAAAAAAAGTGAATTGTGTGATAGACAATAAAGGCTTTTTTATTTTATTGTTTCAATAGTGCTTAGACACAGCTAAGCCCTCAGTTATTAATTCCCCTCGAACCTAGGTCATGTACAGTTACTATTGTATGAATGACCTCGCTCAGGATTATTGAATTAAACTTGAACTAATAAAATGGACCGTTTGCGGTCGCGGGGTACTGTAAACTTGTGTTGATAATGTTTATGATTTTATATGCGGTTATGTAAAATTTAATTTTCAGTTTAAAGAAAAAGCATAATTTTGCTAGTGCATGCAATATGTCACTGTAAACGCCCGAAATATGGTAAGAAATAATAAACAAGAAAAGAACGTGTCTTTTTTCTCAAAATCTTTTTCCGGGCATTTACCGTGCCTGTGAAATCCTAGGATTTATCAAGCAAATAGTGGTAAAAGCCTGAAATGAAATAATAATTAGAACTTTTACCACTGAGCGTCGGTAAATTTTAGGATTTACCAAGTTCGTGCTCTTACAGTAACAGATACATTAAATTATTTTATCTCATATTGTATTAAAACTTACAACTACTCGCACACACAATGTATGTGTTACGGCTAATACCCGAAGTGCGGCTACACCTAGTTTTAGCCGGTTAGAACTAGGTGTAGCCACTTAGTCTTGGTTAAACCCCGAATCGACATGTTTTGAAAGAAGTTGGCTCCTCCTCGCTTCGCTCGTCGTCGCATGTGCGTGGTAGAGACAACCTAACGAACCTAATCTACCTTCTGTCACAGACAAGTGACTTCGAGTCCAACACTTGCACTACAACAGGACTTGAGACCTAGTTTTACCCGAAAACAATTGGCTCGTACTAGGTTTAACCAAGACTAAGTGGCTACACCTAGCTACTTACACTTCGGGTATTAGCCGTAACATATGCATACATCTTTAAATCTATTTTTTTTTATAAATCAGACTCAACTTTGGCAATACACAATTAATACTATGTCTGTCCAGTTTAAAAAATCTATAAGATTGATATCACCCTAAGATTTGTATAAAAATAAATTGCCAAATAACATTATTAAATTTAAACATATAGATAGGTAATGTTCATCTATGATAATTTATATCAATGGTTTTTGGGTGTCACACTTAAAAACAATCAAGTTTGTTGTTTGAAGTCGTTTAAGGAGCAGTCGCAGCGGAAAAACACTATACACATCTTCAGAGTTTCATTTACAATGGATTTCCGCAAAGTAACGCCTGATTCAATACCTTAGCAGGAAATCCATTTTCTCTCACCATAAGTAATCATCATGTCACCCTGTGTCCACCCACTGCTGAGTATAGTCCTCCTCTCCAACGTGCCACATAGTACGGTCTCCAACCTGTCTGATCCATCTTCTACCAACTTGCATGAGTAATACTCATTCAGTAATGTTTAATGTACCCTATTAGCCCCGCCGACTGTTAGTTTAAATTATTGTTTTGTTAAATGCAGCTGACGCATTTTAGTGGTGAAATTAATTTATTTTATGTACATTTTGATTAAGTATAATAAAATAAATAAATATTCCGGGACATTGCATACAGCGCCATCTAGCCCCACACTAAGCAAACGCTTGTGTCGTGGGAACTAGATAACGGATACAATGCTTACATACTTTTCTTTTGTATTAATATAAAGGGTGTCTCAGCGCCGATTTTAAACTTTAAATATTTATTTTAAAAAAACTAATTGTATTTGAAATATTTTTATTACTGTAAATTAGGTTTATTTCGAGGGTGAAATGAATGATTCAGTAAACATCCTGTCGCTCTAAACTTTTCTACCCACGACTTAATTAACTGTATACTCGGAGCGTCACTTAAGCGGCTGATTTCAAAGCGGTTACAAAACTTGCGCTGTGCTTGACTCAACGAAAACTCATTGCAAAAGTACGCCTCTACTGCGTACGCGCGGTGCGCGCCAGACCACTGCGACATGGCGACTAACAAATCCGCTTCACTTGAGTCTCGCGACAGACTAGTGTGGAGCCACGAATAGCGCCGAACGCGCCGAGCCGAGCCGAGCGAGCCGAGCGCATCAAGTTGACTCCGCAATGGTTGATGCGAGCGATACGGCGGAGCTGTCAAAATTTGATTAAATGAATTGATTATGAATGTTAATAAAATAATAAATAACTCGTTAACAATTATTATTTGTTCTTGTGTAATATTTGCTGACAAATGGTTTATTATTTTATTGAAACTAAAAACCACTTGGAATTGATTTTCGGACGGGTCCGCGCGTTCTATCAAAATCGTTCTCGCGGATCCCGTAGCACTTGCAATTGATTTTAATGATTTGTATTATCGTTTCCACACCACTCTAAGAAGTAGATAATATTGGCGCGTATTTTTATAGTCGTATCCCCGATAGGCCTACATCCACTCTCTGGATACGTGGAACTATACGAATAACAACATTAGGTAATTGTTTTGGTTTTTTCGTAGCCACAAATCTTCTTAAACACCACAAAAGATTAAACACCTACGCGCAGGTGTTTAATCCTTGTTTACGAACAATAAAAAAAATAACAATGGGTACAAAGTATATTGACTGATTACTTCGTAAAAGGTCAATTTGCAAAATCTCGGAAAATAGATAACAATAACTATACGCTATATCACAGGTGTGCAGAGATTGGTGAGAAGGTATGCTACCTATGGTACTAATATAATAAAAAATAATTTCTTAGAGTGGTGTGGAAACGATAATACAAATCATTAAAATCAATTGCAAGTGCGACGGGATCCGCGAGAACGATTTTGATCGAACGCGCGGACCCGTCCAAAAATCAATAAAATCAATTCCAAGTGGTTTTTAGTTTCAATAAAATAATAAACTATTTGTCAGCAAATATTACACAAGAACAAATAATAATTGTTAACGAGTTATTTATTATTTTATTAACATTCATAATCAATTCATTTAATCATTGTTTTAAACAATCAACATCAATTTTGACAGCTCCGCCGTATCGCTCGCATCAACCATTGCGGAGTCAACTCGATGCGCTCGGCTGAAGTCGGGCGCGTTCGGCGCCATTCGTGGCTCCACACTAGTCTGTCGCGAGACTCAAGTATCCGCTTCCGCACTCGTCACCGACCGAACGCTACCACTCCCCTCCCGCTAGCCCCGCAGGCTCCCGAGAAATTCGTGTTTAAAGTTTAAAATCGGCGCTGAGACACCCTTTATGTATGCTGGTAATTAAATATATTATTTTTAGATTTTCAAGTTTTTAAAATCTACGCAAGTAAAATTACTGTTGTTTTTATGTTTGTTATAAAATATTTATTAAACATATACTTATTTATAACAATACCTTTTCAGCCATGAATATTTTTTCCATCAGACTCAAAAAACACCAATCGGAGACAAATAAATTATCAAACAGAAATTGAAAGTCGATTTTCCTTTCATTTTTGCTGACGTGTCCAATCTTATAATTTATAGCAAAAATTGTAATGGCTTGTCGAAAAATCTATTTAAAACTGGCAATACTTAGGTAATTGATCAGCAAACAAAATTGATTCTATTAAATTAAAAAATGATATTTCGCTAATTAACGAATAAATTAATGACATTGTTTTCTAGTTTTAAGGAATCACTTGCAGGAAATCAGTTTTTAATTGTATGTGTATACCGTACAATTTTGTATCTAGTACATTTTTTATGGATTTTAAAACCGGTAGATATTTGAAAAAAACTACGTAAGTTCGTTATTTAAAAAAAAGGAAAATTCATGTAACTTTGCCACCCAAAACATTATGCGTCTAACATCAAAATGTTTTAACAAATTTTGTTTATCATATTTTATAGCAGCCTAATCCTAAAACGGGCTAACCGAAAAATTACCACCCGTTTAAAAAATAATGTGCCAATTTGAGGAAAAGATTTGAAATGAGCTAAGCCATTAAAAATTTGCCACCTCATAACAAAATTTGGGGAAAACGCCTCAACTAATGGAATATAACAGTATGAAATAAATAATAATTAATTGTTAAACGAACTTACCTTCAGTGAAGTTCGACCATAATTGTACGAGACGACGTTACATGCGAAGAGATTTCTTTATTAACTATGTAGTCTCACTTCTGTATGTACTAGGCGTCACACTTTTTATGGCTGTGAAAATAAAAACACAAAAAAAAACTTTTGTACAAATGTCATTGTCAATGTCGCGCCTGTAGCGCCGTCCTCCTGTCAAACCTCATTCATTTCTTGTGTGCGGGCGTCGCAACATCATAAATTTCGTTAAATTTTACTATTTGAATTTTTCGTAGAAAAAAGTGTTTATTTCATGTGTTCAAGTGGTAAATTACGAAAAGGAGCATCGAAATTTTAAAATAACGTCGAAAATTCGACGTTTGGTACAAAAGCTAAGCAATTCATCAACCAGCTCAAAGGATAAAGGTTAGTGCAACTACTAACTTACCAAAGCAATCTTACTGCATTTATTCATCATCGATTTTAATTTTCTTGGTATAATCTGATATATTTTATAAAACTATACCGAATAGATCGTAAATATAGTTTTTTTTTCAACAAATGATATAACGATCTTTTTTTTGAAATACCCACATTTTTGTCATGTAGATCGGAAACATGACTTAAATGATCGGAAACTAAACTTAGTACTAATATACGGGAAAGAAGTCTTGTGCGGGAGATATTTCAGACAGTTAAATTGTAAGCCATAATTTGTAATAAAATGATTTTATAGGTTGAATAGATACCGCGTTAGAAACATACGACAAGAAAACTTTTTGTTTACACTTGACACTTAGCCATTTGATCCAAAAACGGTGACCCCAGAAGTAACCATTTTTTATTAAAAAAGTAGCAAAAAGTCTGTTGGTCTGTCTGATGGTTAGCAGGCACCGTCGCCTATGGACATGTGGCGATACCTATTTGTATTTGGCGCGCCAAGCGACGTATACAAGCAGCGCCCCCGGCACGCCACGGCCACGAGGTGAACTATTGGGTCCGGACAGTGGGCCACAGAGTGAACAACAGATCTGTCATGAATGGATTTTCGCTCTCACGAGCTTTTGTAAAAGGAGTGCTAATAAAAGGTAATTCTCGTGATGTAAAGTTTTAATTACACACCCAGTAATCTAAGTGAAGGAACCAACATCGTTCCCTTAAATATGGACACAACAACGTGTCAACAGACACTTGAACTCCAGAAGTGTTGCAGCGCTTTGCTAGCTGAGAGAGGTGTTTGAGAATACCCTATTTAAATCTCCCCATATTGTAATTTAGTCATCAGCCTGCAGGAAACCTGGAATATATTTATAGTCAACTATAGTGGGTGCTCGCGGCTTTGCTCGCATTAAGAAGTAAAATTTCTATCCCTTATTTCACCCAAAGGGGTGGGTTTAAAGAAAAGTGGCATTTCCAAATATCCTTTCTTAGTGGTTGCCTACGTCATAACATCTATCTTCATTCAAAATTTCAGCCCAATCCGTCTAGTAGTTTGGGCTGTGCGTTGATAGATCACTATATCAGTCAGTCAGTCAGTCACCTTTGAGTTTTATAAATTTAGATAAAAAAATCTGTAGTCAGTTAGAAATAATTTGGTAAATCCCATACTGCAAGCACTTTTCACAAGGAGGTAAGAAATCGTGAAAATCCCGCGGTGTCAGCACCGTAGCGCCATTACTGTACTCGGCAACCATTACTAGGTGCTAATGATCCGCGCTGGTTTATAAATGCAATACAAACTTCTTTGGATTTTAAAGATTAGACAAATAAATACAGACAAATATAATCAGACAGGTTAGTATGTTAGTATGTATGTATGTTTAGTATGTATTTTATTTTTTATTATGTATTTTATTTTATATATTTTTTTTTTTTGTTTTTTTTTTTTTTTTTTTTTTACAGTATGTTTAGTTTTTCTTCCCTTGTTTTTATATTTTATTATTGTAAATAAAGGTAAGGTTATCAGACAGGTAATTATGATGAAATGTTTAAATTTACTAACAAAGTAGAAATAGGAATTATTATTTATTCGTCATCCTTTGCTGTTTACCGCTATTAATAAATCATTGCTTGTGTCGTTATTTAAAAAGAAGATATCTTGTTTTATAGTATTTCTACGTCCCAAAATATTTTACTATTTTTATATTATATTTTATAACCTTACCGACTAACTAAAAATAATTAAATTGTACTTACATTATGTATACAATTTTCCTATATTAGTGTAGTGTACTGAGCTTTAAGTAGGATCTCCACAAGATTGATGGCGCGTGGTGCGCTGCGGGTAGCGAAGATTACGGACTCAGGCAGGCTTCTTTTCACTACAAATTCACTTATTTTACACTATATTTATATAGTATATGTCTTATGACTAATTTTTTTTAAATTTTGGTCTGTTCTCTGTTCAAACTAGTTACTTATTAAGAAATAAAGCTGCGTGCCTACTGAAACACACCGTAGTGATTTTAGCAATACATAACATTCTTTAAAGCATGTGCAAGACTGGTTTGTTTAATTTAAATATAATTAATATTATTTATTTAATTTAAGTTTTAGTTTTAATTAGTAACTCTTAATTCCCTATGTGTATTGTTACTTGTTTTGAATAAATATATAATATATTTAAATATTATGTCAGGTGCTACTACGGTAGTTAAAAAACTATCCACGTTGGACGCATCTCTAATATTAACTTTCTAACTAATATAAGTTTCGACCACTACTCGTCGAAAGTACCTTGTTTGACCTCCACCCTTTTTACACTCGGCTAAAAGGCCGTGTTGATGGCTTGGCTCCAGAATTAAGCCAATTTGTTGGCGACGAACAATTTACGAGCGACCCGTTACTCGCCGCCAAATGTAATCTTTGCAATATGGTTCGTGTTATGTTATTTTATTATACGTACATATACGTATCTATACATATAATAAGGCTGAAGAGGGTCTAAAATCCGAACATTGAAGATACAAGAAAAAAATGTTTGAGTATACTTTAAATCCATAACAGAACACGTTTCGTTTTCAGACCTTTTATCTGTTTGTCTGTTTATTTGAACGCCCATAACGCAAAAACGGCTGAACGGATTATCATGATTTTTGGTATGTAGGTAGTCTAGGTAGTAATGAGGTCCCGCAAGTGGCAAAGATTACTTTTTATCTCGAAATAATGCGAGTGAAGCCGTGGCCGTCCACTAGTATTAAAATAACATACCTATTTAGGTACATATGATATTCAAATATTTATTTGAAGCGCTCGTAGCTCAGCTAGCGTAGGCAACCGCATGTGATTAGCAATGTTAAGCAAAAGTCGACGCGGTCAGTAGTTGGATGGGTGACCAGAAAGTGGCATTCCATTTGGGCGCTTTCTTGGGTCGGATGATATGTTGAGTTTCAGGTCCCGGTTGTTTGTCATAATACGCAGCCATTAAGTCATGGCAGAAGTCCTTAAGATGGTTTGAAAAATTCTGACGTCAGGGTTGGCCACTCTCATAAGAAGTTACTTATGTACCTAGAAATTGAGGCGCTCGTAGGTAAGTGAACAGTAGTGTTCGTTCGTGATTACTAAAGTTTAAATTATGTGGATCTTGTAGTGAATTTGTTGGAAACAATTAATTGTTCCATAGTATACAGTAAATAAATAAATATTTCTGGACATATAACACAGCGCCATCTAGCCCCATACTAAAAATAAATAAAATATACATACCTAATTATAATAATATACTTCGTAAATTTGTATTGTTGTATGTATGTATAACGTATCGTAATAGTATGATATATGAGATTGTTCAGAATTTGTTACCAAGTTCTAAATGTCTAATCTTAGTAAGACTAATGGCGTAATAGCAAACCCATGTTTGCAGTCAGCCCTCATCTATCTCGGTACATGGGTACTCATTTAAACTATTAACTATCTAAGTCTATGAATAATTAAACTATAGAATTGTTACTCCTTATTAATATTCAAACTCAGTTGCCTCCTAATCTTATACACTAAGTTTCCTTAAAGTAGTGTTTTTTTGTTTTGAAATGACGCGTCGAAAATTCTTTCAAATATCATCTTTTGTCACCATTGAGCTAGGATTATACAGAGGCACAATCTCAAACTAAAAAGCGCAGGAAAGTCCGGACGCTAACATCGACAGCGAGCACAAACAACAGACTGCTTGTCTCTTTCGTTCTTACATGTTTTAAGAACGTGCAAAAGAGATAGGTAATCCAAAAGTCTGCACAACGAGTAGCGTGGGCAAAGTTTTGGCTCGGACATTTTTTTCGAGCGTTTGTAACTCTGTATAATCCTAGCTCAATGTTTCCCACACATCACTTGCACACAAACCTTGCTAGTGATTGGTTAATATAAGTACCGCAAATAATCGAATGCTGTGGAATAGTCGCAGTTGGTCGTTAAAAGGATAGCTAAGCTCCTCCTATCAACTACACCGCATTTGATCATCTCATGAAATTATTTTTTTGGTTCAGTTACGTTTCTATAGTGCAAATTATTATTCGTAGATCTAACTATTTGGAGTTTAAAACCGGGCTCCTTAATTAACCATTCCACTGTTTGAGTTTCGTTATGATTTAGGTACAGGTAGTGTGTTTTAGTAGTCTTGTTGGGGAGCTACATTCATTATAGTACTTATAGACTATATTTTATGTAAATCATAACGCTTTGTCTTTTTAAAATATGAGATATAATTCCTTGGTTATGAATTACTCACCCAATCTTGATGCGATTTTAACTATTCGCCAAATCCAAAGTACTCCTATGTAAGTCTTATATATTATATTTATGGGTACAAGCCTGAAATAAATGACTTTTATTTATTTATTTATTTTATTTATATATGTATGTAGTATTGGTAAAACATTCTATACATATAATAAAGCTGAAGAGGGTCTAAAATCTGAACATTGAATATATTAAATAAAATGTTTGGAGATACTTCGAAAATAGATAAATAAAATATAATGTAGATAACTTTTGAATTAAAAGCTCATTTTGTTTTTTCTACTACTTTACCAGAAGGTCGGTTAAAGCGATTTATGAGACCCACAAGCGGCTTTGCTAAAGCATCACTGTTTATGAATGGAAATCTGTGTATAGCTTCCTAGTATATAATGTATATGTATAAGGCTTATATAGACGAACACGTCACTAGCATATTGTTCTAATATTATCTGAACCCATGATAATGACAACAATGCTCCAATTTAGCTCCATTGAGGTTCATTTATCTATCTACCCTCATTTTGTTTAACGCTTAAACTGTGTAAATTTGGTAGTATTTTGAGAGAAAAAAGCGAGTGTGTTTCAGTCATGAAATAGTGAAATCTGTTCTGTGGTCTCGGTGGTTTCTGTGTCTGCTTTTCATCCTGACGCACTCGAGTTCGAATCCGGCCCTACACTGCAACCGCAGAGCCACACCCGCTTCTCGCTCGCCTACTGTAATGATAATTAAATTTAACAGTTCTAAACATCGCAATATTCACAATAACATTGATTAGGACGTGTAAAGTTCGTAGAAGTCGTTATTTTAGCGAAAGCCGATACCTTGCGGCGTCCCTACTAATTTGTCTTCAATCAAAGCAGAAACTAGTTTCAAATTGTGTAAATTGGAATTTTGCTTGATATAAAATATAATTTTGCCATTGGACGCCCGCGGCTTGGCTCGCATTATTTCAGGATTAAAAGTAACACTTCTAAGACCTCATACTACATACATACCAAAAATCATGAGGATCCGTTCAGCCCTTATTGCGTGATGAGCGTTTACATAAACAGATAAACAGAGACACACATAAACAGAAAAAAACTAGAAATTGTTGGAACGGGTTCTGCTATCAATTCGAAGTATCTCCAAACTTTTTTTTTTAATATCTTCAATATTTAGACTTTCGACACTCTTCAGTTTTATTATATGTACTTACAGAAGATTACAAGGTAAACTACCGTAACTATCTTCGAAATACCTTAGCGTTAGTCTCTCTAGGTAGTCTAGGCCGTCTGACCTTTGGCATTAGAAGTAGGTTATTACAATATTTATAGAGTTGTGAAGTTGTGGCATAAAGCCGCAATAAGCTTCAAGTTATACCTAAGCGAAGGATGCGACTTTAAGTTGTTAAGTAAACAATATGTTATCACTAAAGAAAAATTTTCAACAGCGGTTTTTAACTTTATGAAATCTATTTTTTTTGTTATTACATTTATTTTATAATAATGAAGTCACAGGCCACGTGTCAAAAGAAAGCTTTATCTGTTTTAAATGCTTCCCGCTCAAATTGGTGGCCATCGCTAGTAAAATATTTAAGGTATACATATGTCTGAATGTTAAGTTATATTAAAAGGTTCTCTCTGTTAGTCGTATTTCCTCATGACTGAGGGTCGTGACTCCCCTGCAGAATTAATTCGTTAAGGGAGTTCTCTTGAGCAGATACATCGTGGTGGGCACATATATCATGGTGAATATAAATAAAATAATTATTTCGGAACATTGCAAACAGCGGCATCTAGCCATAAAAAGTAGGTTCTTGTTGTTCAGACATCATATACAAGCAATCAAAATGTCATCAAAAAAATTGAACTTTGATTTATCATTGGTTACATTTTGACAGTTTGATTATTATGACAGTAGATAGACAAATTTCGAACAGCAAAAACGGATAGCATATTTTCCTATTCTAAGTCCTGGACTAATATTAAAACCGCGTTTTGTAATAAGACGGATTTTGTTACAAACAAATGTCAATTATACTTATTCACAAATCAACAAAATACGTACACCCATGTTACAGCCATATCACGTTTATCATTCCCATCGTTGCTATAACTACCATAATTAAAAATAATTAATTCTTGTAATTATCTTAAAATTGTTAGTTAGGTCTGCTTCAAGAGTGCTTTAAGTGCTCGCGATGTTTAATTTTGTGTTTAACTTTATTCCCCTTTTTACACTAATAAGAAATAAATAAATAAATGAATACCAAAACAAAAAATAAATAAATAACATTTTATTCCGTAGCCATGCAATATGCTCACGTTTGTCCAGAGTCCATAGTTGTTTTATTAGCAAAGTTTCTCAGTTCATCCTGGTCGGGGTTTATTCCTGTGCAGGAAAAATAGTAAGTAGCTTGTAGGTGGATATTGCTATAGTTTACGTGAACGTACCTATCTGAAAACTTTTATTATATGATATTGGATGCCTACGACTTCGCTTACAATATTTCAGTATAAAAGTAGCCTATGACATTCCTAAGACTTCATACTACCTACATACCAAAAATCATGATGTTCCGTTCAGCCGTTTCTGTGTGATGAGCGTTTAAATAAACAGAGACACGGATAAACAGACAATTACTAACCGATTTCCAAAAAAGGAGGTTATCAAGTCTTCTGAATTTTTTTTTTGTGGTGATGTTACGCGGTTACTCCGTTGTTTATCAACCGATTTCAAATTTTTTTTTTTTCTATGAGGTTATTCTCCGAGATGGTCCCATAAAAAATATTTTTCAGTCGGTTCAGTACTTTTTGAGAAAAAAACAATAAACCAACAAATTGATAAAGTTTATGCAAACCAATTTTACCCATATTTCCAAAACGGAAAGTCGGATTTTGATACAGTTTTCTGTAATGTGTTGAGGTTTAATGGGTGCATCTTTTTAGCTATGTATTACGATGACAACTCACTAGGGGGCGCTGCTGTATACACTATATTATCTTCTGAATTATCAGCCCGATTTTGATGCGGTTTTCTCTGATAGGCTTAGATTTGTTTTGCAAATGAATTTATTTTGAAGTTTTTTTTGATAGGCTTAGATTTGTTCAGTAACGTGACAGTAGAGTTGAAGTCGGTTTTTGCTTTTGTTTAAAATAATTATTTTAGAAATTGTTGTTGCTGTTATCAATGCGAAGTATCTCCAAACAATATTTTTTTTAAATATCTTTAATATTCAGACTTTCGACCCTCTTTAGCTCTATTATATATATAGATGTATTCCCACTTTTAAGTAATAACGGTCTTATAGTTATTTGGCAAAAATGAAAGTTAATTTCATAATGTATATTTTGTTCTCAGGATTACGTTTTTTAACGTTTCATACGTTTGACTACACCCTGCTTGATACTAAGCATTGCTTTAGTCTACGATGAAGCACGTGTTACTGAAAAGACATATTTACTCTGGATTGTAAATCTGTGAAAACCGGGAATCGTTTTTCAATTTTTTTCTGTTTTTTTTTGAACGCTTAAGTTACTCTTTTGTGTTAACTAAAGAGCAACTAAATTTATTGATTTCCGTGAATCCTAGTTTATGTTTAGGCACGTCATTTCAATTCATTCACGCATATTCAATGTACCATTATATTTTGAACTCATCTAGTTTCCAGGAAAGTCCATTTTGTTAAAGCAAAGTAACGAAAGACGGGTCTGATAAAAAATAGCAACGACTAAAGAAGAAACATTTTGCTTAAGTAAGGGCCATCTTTTTGTAGTTTGTCTTTACAAAACCTTTTCCTAACTTCTTTATCGCGAATGTACGGGCTCCATTTTGGAGGGAAATTTTGTACAACGATACTTTGTAAGGTTTGAATAAACAGAGACGAAGTGGAAATCGCAGATTTAAAATAGTTTTTGGTGTAGAGTAAATATTTATCCTTACTTTTGAACCGATTTCGAAGATAGGACGTTCTTAATTTGAATTTATGTTAGCATATCATGTTAGAAATTGATTTTAGTTGTTATCAGATAAGGTTGCGCCTAAAATTTAATGAATCTTTTATTGGACGGGTTAGCATAAAATCTGGTTCAAAATTATTAATATTCGTACGCTTGTAAATATCAATTTATTGAAATTATAGAAAACGACTAAGCAAATGAAGCTTAGAACACTGAGTGTTAAGGTATGATAAAGAAGAATAATAGTATAAGTAAATAAATATATAAATATTCCGGCACATTGCACACAGCGCCATCTAGCCCTCACAAAGCAAACGCTTGTGTCGCAGGTACTAAACAACGAATATAATACTTAAATACTTTTTTTGTAAATACATACTTAATACACACAGAAACGACCAGACTCAACACAAGTAATTACAGATTTCTATAACTCATAATTACTTGTGTCCTGCTGGAATCGAACCCGCAACCCTAGATTAGAAGGCATAGCCACTAGCAACAAAGTTAACAGGCTAGTCATACAAGTGCTTTATGCGAGTGCTGATGATGATACCTAACACCGCTATCACCATCACCTATTCAGTTTCAACATAACCTGACTTAAAAGTCTTGTCGTTTAAAAAGTCTTTACGAGTATACATAAATAACAAGAAAGAAGTTATCCAATGAAAGAAGAATGGTGTGAAACTTAGGAGTACTTTTAAAGATCTTTATTCATCGCGGAAATTGTATTTTTGGAGTTACTTTATAACTTTTTATCCGACTTTCAAATCATTTGTTGTAAACATTTTTGTGTGGTTGTACAGAAATTTTTGTTTTACTAATAATTTACTCTCGACCTTAAATTTCAGGATAATTAAAAAAAAAAAACTGTTTTGTTTATGTATAAAGAATAAAGTAGTAGAGGATAGGGTAATTAACGATTATAGGATTTAAATTGGCACAAACTAAGAAAAAAAATCCTTGTTTGTGTAACAAACTGCGACCATTATTTTTATTTATTATAGACCTTTTAGGCTTTAAAAATTTCTTTTTTTTTGTGATTATAGTTACATATCGTTAGTTTATGTATTTTATTGTAGTTTTATTTAACATCACTAATTACCCCTACAGCTAAGTATCTGTTCGGAGTGGGTGGCTCTGGCGTCAATCAATAAAGTTACCCCTCGAGCCATCATTCCAACGGCATTAGAACAGAACCTCCATTATTAATTAAAGTTTAAACACACTTGGAGATATAAGAACGCGGTAAAAATAAAGTTGGATCTTTAGAACTATACAACGGATTTCGATGCAGTTTCTTTTAATTGATAGTGGGATGCACATGAAAGTTTTTATGGAAGTGCACATGTGTAGCCGCGGGCAAAAGCTAGTGAAAATAAGAGCAATAATTTATAAAAAAAACTAACCTTCAACTTAAATTTATGTACATAAGTAGTTAACGTTCGCTTAGATTCACCAAGAAAGGAACAAAACTACTGAACCAATTATGAAGAAACTCGGGCTGTCTAAGTTACATTAAAGTTCGTACAGGTATTTTCAAATAACCATTCATTTGAACGATGGATACATGTAAAATAACCTTTTTATTTAGGCCCTTCATTGAGAATTTTAATATGGAGAAATGATGTTATCATAACTGGCAATATTATTAGTGCTTCTTCTTCTTCTTATCGCATGAGAGTGGCCAACTCTGACGTCGAGAGTTTATCAAGCCGCCCTAAGGGCCTCTGACACGGCTTAACGACTGCCGTACTAGACAAACAGCCGGGACCTACAATTTAACGTGTAATCCGATCCACGGAAATTAGTGCTTAAAAGATTTTTGAATAATAGCAATTCTGAATATAATTTAGAAGATTCTAATAGGTTTAGTCCCTAACAATATAAATCAAAATTCATTCCCAGCGAATGCTATCTTCGTTAATTAACTTTCTCGAAAAGCAAACATTAATATTTGTCATAACCTCGAATCTTTGAATACAGATAGGAAGTATAATGGGTTTCTTGTAAAAAAAAGTACTTTTAAGAGGTTATCGTGCGTTTGCGCGGCACCATTGCGGTTTTTTTCAATTCTTTTTTTTTATCAGATATCAAGCTAAAATTCCAAAATAAACGTCATTGAATTTGTAGTTTGTTATTAAATGTGCCTATACGTATCCGAGCCAGAAGCAGACCACCAGCCCGATGGTCGGATGACATTTCTAAGCAAGTAGGAGATGGATCAGGCAGGCTAGAGACCGTACTTTGTGGCAAGTTGGAGAGGAGGCCTATACTCAGCAGTGGGTGAACACGGGCTTACATGATGATGATGAAGTTTGTATGAGAGTGGAATCTGAGGTGTCAGAGTTTTCAAACCTCCCTAAAGGCCTCTGGTGGTTTAACGTCTGCTGTGCTGTGACAAACAGCTGGGACCTACAATTTATACTACTTTAGGCCACCCATCCAAAGATTAAACGCGTCGGCCGTTGCTTAAAATTGGTTATCGTATGGAATTGAATCCATTAGCTGAGCTTATTGAATACGATATTTTTAGAAGCACCCGTACGCTTATAAAAATATTGTATTCAATAAGTAAAATAGGTACATAAATATACTACAACATAACATAAGTGAGTGTGGCTCAGCGGTTCCAGTGTCTGCTTTTCATCCAGACGCACCCTGGTTCGAATCTGGGTCTTCACCAATGTCTTGTATTTTCAAGTTAAGTGTGGATTTGCACTGCTTAGCGGTGCGGGAAAACATCGTGAGGACCACAATATCCGAGGATTTATATCTTCCGTGGAAGGAGCTGGGCGCCCACCACGATGAACATATATGCCCAAGAGAACTCCCCTAACTTATTAATTCTGTGGGATCCACGACACTCAGTCATGAGGAAATACGACTGCAGAGAAAGATAAGTTTATAGTTTTCGATGAACTAAAGTTTACATTCAGCTAGCAGTAAGCCTGTATACGATAGTAGGCAATCAAAATTAAATACAAACAAAACGTTTTGTTTGATTCCGCATTGTTTATATTTACTGAGAATATACAGATACTCAACTTGATGGGATATTATTTGCTTTGACTTCTGAAGATTGCTTGCATTGACGCCCGCCTCCTGCGTTGATTTTCGTTCGTGGTTAGCAAAGTTAAGAAACTTAACCTTTAAAACAACGATCAATTTAAATATTCCTTCAAGGAAAATAAATTGATGTGTGGTGTAATTTTGGCTGAAAATTTAAAACTATCAATTACAAAGAGTATCACTTCATAACATAAAGCAAAGTCGCTTCCGCGTCTGTCTGTATATATGTTTGCTTTCTTACTTCTTTAAAGCTACCCAACGGATTTTGATGCAGTTTTTTTTAATAGATAGAGTGACCTAAGAGAAAGGTTTTTATGTATAATAACGCGTGCTAAGACGCGGACAAAAGATAGTAAAAAATAATGCATTGATGAGAGAATCAAACTCAAGCATGTATGATTGATACGACCAAACCTAATTTCATATATAATATTAGATTTAAGAAGTTAACCGACATTCAATGATAGGTAACTATCTTTTAGAATGTCGTATACTTGCGTAGGTACTATTTCTAAATGTAATGCAGAACAGGCTCATTGCTTTCGCGAGTTGTCCCCGTGGCTAGAAATACAAGCAGTTTGCTTAGTTCTGCCGCGGTGGCTGATTGGGGAAGTGGTGCGACAGTACTGCACTACCTATTTAAACAATCATTGTAACTTTTGTTTACATATTACCGTTATACCTACGTACTAAAATCTTCTGCTAAGATTTGTTCTTATCATAGAATAAAAAATATATATAAAAATAGGTAGATTATTAATTAATAGTTTTAGTTTTAAGGTTTTGTTTATACGCCTACATTTAAGTCTGCAATTCTATCAATAAACAATATTCATTCTTAAAAAAAAAAATTTAAAAAAAGTTTTTTTTTTTTTTTTTTTACATTAAATAGGCTTACGTTTGACTATAGCCTGCCTGATGTTAAGCACCACTATAGTCTAAGATGTAGCACGCTTGCCTAGAAGAAACCTATTTACTCTAGATTTGAAGACCCCTAGGTTATAATTTAAAAAATTAAAAACATAGGCTCCAATTAAGATGCATATTTGGGTAAAATGACAATCCTGTTTTCTTATCACATAAAAGTAGCCAACTTTTTTGTTAAGAGTTTTTCAAGCCACTTTATTTAAGCTCAAAGACAAATAAAATCATCAGACATAATTCAATATAACATCTATAATCTATAAATTTCTTGAAAAATATTCTTAGGAAAAGCACCAACGTATGTCACAGCTAATCTAATAAAAAACCTAAGCCCTCCTCCTATCTCAGCTCACACAAAACGAAAAAAGGTGAGGTTTAATGTTCGCTTTCAATAATTCAGTTCCGCGAAAAAGATATTCGCCAAAAAGTACGAAACCCCATTAATATAATGTGTAACTGAATTTCTGGCGGATGATTTTCCTTAACCGGGGTGAGGTAGAAAACAGGAGTGGAGCTAGGGATTTGTAGATATGGGTACAAAAAAAACTTATATAATTTTTATCATGTTTTGTTTTATATTTTTGCCTATATGCAAAGTCATCTTATTCTTATCGAATGAGAGGGGCCAAATCTGGTGTCGAGAGTTTTTCAAGCCCTATGGGCTCTGACTGTCGTACTATGATAATACAATTTAACGTGTCATCCCACCTCCGGAAGCGCCCAAAATGGAATGCCACTCTTTAGTCACCCATCCAAGGACCTCTATACATATATCTCGTCCAAAGTTTACAATTACACACACTGTTTTAAAACACATTTTAAGTAATGGAAAATATATTTTTACAGTGTACTTAGCTGTAACTTTTTGGACACAATAAACATTTTTGTGTTGTATTTGTAGGTATTTGTTTATTTTATTTCTTATCGTTCTCATAATTATGACTGTTATGATCACGTATATAAAAAAAGTTATCATAGGTAACATTACATAGAAATGAAAATATGTTAGTTGGTCAGTTAGTTACGTTTACATGCTACAACTGACTAACAGATAATCGCAATTTTTACTACAGGGATAGAATCTATAGATTCTTGATATAGACAGTACAAATCTATAATAAGTGTTAAAGTAACTTTAAAACATAAATTATCTTCAAATTTGAAACTTTTACCTTTTTCCGACATTTAAAATTCATCAAAATATAATGATCCTACGCACTTTCTTTCATCCTTAATACACCCCCCTAGGGATGTTCTATATTTTATTAGTGACATAGAAAAAAATAGCTGTAACAGTACACTAGAGGATGGTGTCTCGCATTTAACGCCGCAGGTGATTCTTTATATCATATTGGGTGTTATATGCCTTGTTTATTCTTGGGCTAGCTGTTATTTTGTTGATATTTTTTAATGTACAATACGAAGGACATATAAAATGTATATGTTTACAAAATTTGACCATATAATTAAATAAATAAATAAATAAAATAAATAAAAATAAATAAATAAATAAAAATAAATAAATAAATATTTCAGGACATAGCACACAGCGCCATCTAGCCCACACTAAGCAAATAGATTACTTTAGATAGAGTGATTACAAAATTTTACTACCTACTCCGATTCTTGTCAAGTCAAGCTCTTTATTCAAAACAACTTACAAAACAGATAGGGAAATAATCGTAAGTAATTAATTAATTATTCTGATTCTTACATTATGATGAAAATAATATAATAATGTTTTTTCATAATATCAACATGTCAAACATAATTTACATTTATGTAAAATTATTTATGAGTCATAACAAAAATAAAATACAAAAACAAACAGACAAATCAACGAACAAAACACTACTTCCCGCGCGCGGAACTGAATGTCTCCAGTACACTGGCAGGGTTTCCTCGCTGAATAGCGATAGAAACGCGATTTAATAAATTTATATGTATCATAGTATATATTTTGTATGAAAACACTACACGGAATATTTGAAAAATAAAACTTACCACTTAATTTTGTGAATATTTTAAATTAGCCATGGTTGGTTCAAAGCCCCTTTTAGATAGATGTAGGGCTGACAAGCAGACAGTTGACAGAGGGTTAACAATAAACTTTACAGCTTTTGGGTACGGAAACCTTAAAGGTTCTGGGAACTGTTTTCCACAGGTCTTTTAGAATAGGTCTAATTTTAGATTTAATTTGAAGTTTCATATATTTACTATGTGATATAGAAAAGGTTTAATTTCAGATTTAATTTGAAGTGCTATTTATTATTAGTGACGCCCCGCGGTTTTGCCCGCGTCCATAATATAACGTAGCTCATGTTTTATTTCTGGGTCTTATCTATTTTCATACCAAATTTCATCCAAATCGATGAAGCCGTTTGAGCGTGAAGAAGTAAGTAACACACACACACACACACTCACTCACTCACAAACTCTCACCCTTATAATATTAGTATGATGTGACTATTGAATACCCGCAACTTTACTTACACTATATCGAAGATAATAGTTATTTGTTATACAAGAGTGCAAAGTTGCTTTTTAACCGCGTGCTCAATTTTGATGACCGAGCAAGCGAAGGATTCTAAAATTGAATCACGAGCGCAGCGAGTGCTTCAAAATTAGAATCCTGAGCGTTAGCGAGGGAATCAAAAGAGCACGAGGTGAAAAATCTTTGCACTCGAGTGCAACACGTAACTTTTCATTCCACCTCAGCGAGGAAATGACTAAATGCAAAACTCGTGATTGTTGAGGGAGAAAGCTCATTTGCGCATTATTAACAGTTTCAGTCAATTCTGTTGGCGTCAAACAAACTTCCTCGTCGCTAGTATCACTCATTTTAGTTTTTTCACTGGTTTTCAAGTTTCTTGTTTTTAATATAAGGTTTAACAATGACGTGAAAATATGCCGCGTAAAGAACCGCGTACAAAGCAAATTGAAAAAAAGAACACCAAGAAGGTTCCGAGTCTGAGTTTTTAGCAAATTTAAAAAAAGTTCTATGATATATTCGGCACTATAGAGGTAGCAGTAAATAGGTTTAATGATTTTTTTAATTCAAAAACTTGTAACACACGATGTTCTAAATTCAATTTACTTTATCCTCTAGAGAATAAAAACGGCTTTTGCACTCAGATATTGAAGAGCAAAAATACTCTTTCCGAGATGGTGGGATGAAAAGTTATTTATGTCACTCTCAGTTACCTTCACTATTATAATAAAATCACTATAATCCGTTGCTCTATTTTGACGTAAAAGTGGAATAACCATAAAAAAACTAACAAATCACCAGAGTAATCAACTAAATTATAATTATATTCGTCATTTATGCATAATACCAACATGACAAACATTATTATCAAATCATTTATTCAGTCAAATTTTTATACAATAAAAACAAAATACACCAACATAAACAAACATTCAATTAGCATTATTTCCGTTAACTTACAAAGCAAACTTACCATTTCGAAACTTTTTTCCGAAACTCGAACGCAAACAATCACTATATTAAAAAATCACTACATTAAGAAATCACCTAAGGCGATAAGGCCGCCCAATGGGCAGCACTTTAATATATTTAAGGTTATTTTTTGTTTTGTAATTTCTATGTCTTATGATGTACATTAAAACAATATTCAATTATTATTAATATTTATTCTATGTTTTATAAATCTGTTATTTTTAAGCAACAACAAAAGAACTTTTCTTGGTATTACAAAATAAACGCAAGTAAACTAACCTTTTTTTCTTCCTCAAGGTTCCGAGAAAAATCAGCAAAAAGAATCTATTTTGTTTCCTTATTTCATCAAAAAGAGTAACGGTTGACCTTTTTTGTGTCTTAGATTAATGTCGTGACCGTTTTAGCTTCCCAAGTGGGTACATTAAGACAAAAAGCTCAAATTCAAATTCAAATCATTTATTTTGCAAAACGTGGGTAAGTTGTACGCATATGTTAATCCAAATTAGGTACCTATATAAAGCGCGCCATGTCTTAACCAGGTAGGGTATGCAAAATTTTTGCAAATATCAAAATATGTTTTTACAATAAATAGTAAAATGCTACATTACAAGAGGGTGACCGTTCTAATTCAGGATTTCTCATCGACTTACATTATGCATGGAAAAATAATATTAAAAATAATCTTATCTATCTATATATTTAAAACTCAAAGGTGACTGACTGACTGACTGATATAGTGATCTATCAACGCACATCCCAAACCACTGGACGGATTGGGCTGAAAATTTGGAATGAAGGTAGATGTTATGACTTAGGCATCCGCTAAGAAAGGATTTTTTAGAAATGCTACTTTTAAAGGAGTGAAATAGGAGATGCAAGTTTTATTTCTTAATGCGAGCGAAGCCGCGAGCATCCACTAGTTTGCTATAATAGTACAGAACATTCAAATGTTATTAATATGTCATAACATTGTGTCCTTGATAAAATCATCTATTGAATAGTAAGCCTTGTCAATTAACAGTTTCTTAAGTCTGTATTAGAAATTACTAAAACTGTGAACATCCTTCAGAATATTAGAAAAGCAAGCAGCTCATAAAATAGTAAATTTAACCGTGTTGTCTTATTTTTTACACACATTTGATACCAAAGATGTATTTGTTCCCCAAGGGTCTTATTACAAAACGTGGTTTACTATTCGTTCAGAACTTTGGAGTCCGTTCTTATTGTTCAAAATTTGTTTTTTTGCTGTCAAAATAATCAAACTGTCAAAATGCCTAGATATGCCCTAGGCTGCAGCAATGCTTAACATCAGGCAGGCTGTAGTCAAACGTAAACCTATACCACGTAAAAAAAAATACCAATGATAAATCAAAGTTCCAATTTGAAGTTGACATTTTGATTGTCTGTTTGTGATGTTTGAACAACAAGAACCGACTTTTATTTTCAAAGTCCCAGACTAACATTAAACCGCGTTTTGTAATAACACGGCAAGGGTTTAAAAAATTGTACTCTACTAACTTTTCCATTTACTTACTTACTACTTTTACTATATTTACGTATATGTATAACATACAAACCATCCGACTCTCCCACTGTAGAGAATGTTCATACTGACATATTTGCCTGCCCTACTCTACGATGTATGTAACTACTAAGTTACTATGAGTTTAGATATTTTGATAGATAGGTATTATGTTAGGGGTTATTTAATACTATACAAAGTTTATTTTTGTTATTCTTTTAGATGTTAATGTATTGTTAATAACTGACACCACAATTGGCAAAAAGAGTAGATTGACAAATTCTATTATCAAGTCATTTGGAATTGCACGCATTATTTCGGAACAAATAGTACCCATACACAAATCATCCGTTACGCTGTTTTTATGTCATGCGCAACCAAATAAACAGACAAAAGTTTTATTAACTGCTGAAACGTGTTCTGGTATGGTTTTTTTATATTAATTCAGGTATTGATTTATAGTATACCCAAACTTTATTTTCTTCTAATCTTTGTTTTTTTTTTACAATTTTCTCTATGTACAGATTTTTCACCCTCTTTGAGCTTTATCATATGTATGGAAAAATGTAACGGCCATTCTACAAAAACCTTTCTGTGTAAAATGTGTACACAGGTCATCGTACCCGGAACGAATACCTACTTACCGATCTACACAGCATTTATATGTATATGTGTGTGTATATGTTTATTAAGGACGTCGAAGAAATGTACCGAAACGAAGATTAATCTTTTTAGGAATCTAAATATAAGTAAACATGGTCTGGTAATCTTATTTGGTCGGTTTCAAGCTTCGGAGGCCGAGAATGGATATTTTTTTAGGATTTTGCAGATTCATGCTATAGCTGTTTGAGTAAATATATTTTCTACTAGTGGGTGCTAGTAGATCATATATTTACTAAATAGCTGAATAAATAGTTTTTTTTTTATTAAATAGCTAAATAAATGGTTTTTTTTTACTTTTAGTTTACTAGTAGGTGCTCGCGGGTTTGGTCGTGTGGCTAGGGAATTAGGTTGAAATCATTCCATCATTGTTAGATTATGTTATAGTTCCTCTATTTTTGATTAAGTTTAATTTATAATCATAAGTCATACAATACCACTTAACCACAACGCTCTCGTAAACATTTCCGCCAATGTCAATTGATTTTGTTGTTATTAATAAACGTCATTTTAGCGACAAGGATAGAAATACAAAATTTAATACAACACATTCACATTCTGAATTGAAATTGAATTAAATTCAATTTATGCTGGGCACGCTGCCCTCTGGTAGTGGGCTGGAGCACTTAGATTATCTTTGGGCTTTTCTAAAGATTTTCTAAGTGCCCCTTTTTGTAGTAGTTAGAAGTAGTATGTTTAGTTTTTCTTCCCTTGTTTTTATATTTTATTATTGTTAATTAAATTCACATTGAACATAATTCTGTTTTGTGGGCCATAATAAATAAAATTCTCTATTTCAAATACAATAGTGTATTGCCTCTACGAACCTCGTAGAGCTACGCTCCGTGGAACGTAGAATAGCTACGATTGCTACGACGTAGATAAACCATATTTAGGTTAATATAATAAGATAATGGTAAACACATATGTACCTACACTTCCCAAAAACTTTATAATATGAGAGTGATCTATTTAAAGTTATTTTGCAGTTTTGTCGCATTTTTTTTTTTATTTGGGATAGGTTTGCTTTTGACTACAGCCTGCCTGATGTTACGCATTGCTGCAGTCTTTGGTGTAACACGGTTACCTAGTAGAAACCTATTAACTCTAGATTCGGAGATCTCTGGAATGCAGTTATTTTCATCTTTATAGTATATAACTGGCAGACCACCAGCCAAATGGATCAATGACCATCGTGGGGCCTCTCTGAAAAAGACAAGGACCAATCCCACCTAGAGGAGGAGGCCTATACCCAGCAGGGGGTAAAACAGGTTTGCGCTTGACCATAGTTTGCCTGATGGTAAGCAATAGTCTAACATGGATTATTCTTACTCGTACCCACTATTAAAAAAAACAACATTTTTTCATAAAACCTATACTGTTGTTATGTACAAAAAAATCCTTTTCGAAGCCTTGTTTTCTTATTATTTACCTTAAAAATCGTTACACGTGTTTGAGTCTCGTGTCCAAATACTATGATCTTATGTTAACAGAGCTTCTTAAGTAGGTTTATGAATATGAAGTGACTGGTAACATTATTTAATCATTATAGAAACGTGTTATGAACAGGGTTACATACAGATAATAAAAAAAAATACGTTGCTTATGAAATGAGTACTTACCTACCAAAACACATACGGAAGACCAGCGGTGGATGCTTGCATCCAGCATATGCTGAGTTGAGGCCGGGTTGTGACATAAAACGTCCATTGTGTTCAAACTTTCTTTTATGTTTTTTAAAATTTGTATTTGTTTCTATGTTTTATGTTACAATAAATTTATTTATTTATAATGGTACACAAAACAGAATGTGTTCACAAATAAGCTAAGTATACTTTCAAAACTGGTTTTGATCCAGAACAAATTCCTAAAATAAGTGTACACAGCTTGAACAACATAAATGCGATTAATAATTTCAAAAACCTGAGTTAGACAGAGAATACAGTACCAGTTAGGTACTGTATTCTCTGTCTAACAAATACACAAAAATAACGATAATCAAGGACATCATAATTACAGACTAAATTGTATCTTACAATTAGTGGTATGTTATTCTTTAAAATTTTACTTTAAACTCGAACAATTTCTCTAACGTGCAAACATTTCTTTAGTAGGTACTTTAATGAAATTAAAGAACCCAATAACTTACAAACTACCCATATTTTACGTTTTGTCGTGGTTTAATGAATTCTTAGTTATTTAAGTAAAATTAAGAAATTGTAAATATGAATTGTAAGTACCTACATACTTTAATTTGAATGGACTGATTATTATTTTACTTCCTTTTGACAACTTTTAAATTATATATATATATATTAATTATTATATGACATTGATAAGTGATTGTAAATATTGTGATTGTAAGGTATTTGAGTATGAAATAATTAATGTAATTGGTTTTGACCGTTTTAATTATTATTAAATAAATAAATTAGTGAGTCATTAAAAATTTTCTCAATAAATGTATTCTACTTAGTCTATTTTCTAATTCTACTAAGACTCTGCTGATTTTTGTTGTTAATTTTCGGAATCTAAAACTTAGAATCGTACAATATCTGGAATAACAAAGAATAATGGTTTCTGTTGCGCCCACAACCGTTCTATCATTTGACATAAATAAATGTATTTTTTTTTAATACAAACTTCTATATTTCTTTGTAGGTTATGTTTGCATCTGTAAGTAAAACCTACTTATTTGTTTGTTTCAGGTGTCAAAATCAACTTAAAGGAGTAGCTGTATATATTAACGAGTGAGTATATCTTTGTTAAGCTATATTAAGCTGGCACAAAAGGAATTATATAGTTTCATTAAAATATAAATAATTATGATATTTTTTTTTACAATTATTTATTGTAAATTATTTTTATATATCATCATCTTTAGCCTAATAAGACCCAATGCAGAGTATAGGCCTCCTCCCTCTTACGCCAATACTCCCTGTCTTACGCTGTTCTTGTCCAGATGTTTCCGTCTTTTCTTGAAGTTTTTTTTTATATAAATGCTATATTTGCTATTCAATTACAAAGGAATATTCTATTCCATGCATAAGTAAACATAAAAATATCAAAACTGAAATGTCCAAATAAATAAATAAAAAATCTGAGTCCAAATACCTATAATAGGTACATAAATTTACTAAAATAAATAAAATTAAACTACAACAAAAGTTATGCGACAAACTTATATTTTAGTTTTTTTTTATTCTAATAAAAAATATTAAGATGAGAGACGTAAAAAAAAATAACTACACATGTGCATGCCAACAAATACCAAAACCCAAGGATTTTCATAATCCCTCTCTTATAATATATTATCTCCGTAAAAAAACCTCTTTTGAAACATCTCTTACAATCAATTTTGACGTTTCTTAAAAATACACAATACAAGGAGACATTTCCTACATTTTCTCGCGATCAAAAGCCTGCGTGAAAACATACTGTACCAACCGACATAGTATCAGTAATAGACAGGCTTTTCTAATACGACTACTTTACATACATTCATAAAAAAGTCGACTAAGTGATATTACCACTGTAAGGAAACCAAATGAAGTATTTCCTATTGTTTTTAGTTTATTTTATATTTCGTAACGTTCGTTCACTGCATGAATAAGATAAGATAAGATAAATTTATTGTAAACAAAACAATATGTTACACTTTACAAATAGCTCTGCCTCTTACATTAGTAAAAAACTGTATCGTAGAGAGGCAGGTTCTTCCAGGGGTTCTTGTTTACAACTTAGTTTTATATTAACAACTTAAAATAATGTAGTATGTTAAGTGATTACAAAATAATAAATGAATAACCAACTTTATATTTAAGGGAAAATATAGGGCTAATTCAATCAATATGAAGCGACTATCCTTAGTAAATATGTGTTGGTTACATTTTCTGTCAAATAATTCGTCTTTTCTGTAGGTTAGTAAGCTTAGGTATTTGTTTTTTTTTTAGAAATCTTATCCATATATATGAACGTTTATGGGGACACATCTGAAATACGATTTACATAATAAAAAAGATACATAGTTGGCTTTGAAATAATCGGATAACACACAAATAAAAAAACATTATTTTTGGATTGATTATATAGAAAGTTCGGAGAAAACATCTGGGCAAAAACAACCTAAGACATGGATTATTGGCATAACAGGGAGGAGACCTATGCCATGCAGTGAGCTCATTAAGCAGATAATGATGATGAAAAAGCATTTAATTAGAATTTAGATTTTCTTTTTTTTGAAACCTGTTAAGAACGCGTGGTTATGCGTGTACTGTACTATGTCGACACTACAATAGCTTAATCCGTGCCAATATTCACGTCACGTCGCCGTCGTGCGAAAAGACGAACATTGTCACTCGAGCGTGACATGCCGCGATTTCAGATTGGAGAGATTTCACCGGGTATTTTGGGACTAAGAAGGAAATATTTCTGAATTGAATAACCTAACGCTCTAAGACTTCATCATAATTATCATCAGCTTATAGAGCCCACTGCAAAAGCGAGTGTGGCTCAACGGTTGACATGTCTGCTTTTCATCCAGACACAGCCTGGTTTGAATCCGGCCCTACACCAATGACTTGTATTTTCAAGTTATGTGTAGATTTGCACTCGCCTAGCGGTGAAAGAAAGCGATTAAGGACCACAATATCCGAGGACGTGTGTCTTCCGTGGAATGACCTGGAAGGTCAACCACGATTTATCCGCTGAAGAAAACTACCCTAACGAATAAATTCTGCGGGGAGTCACGACCCTCAGTTATGAGGAAATACGACTCAAGAGAGATAGAGCTCATTGAAGGGCATAAGTCTCCTCCTGTTTTGTGCTTCTCTTGCCCAGGTATGTTAGCTCTATGAAAAATTACCGTAAGTGAGTTTTATTCAATAAATAACAAATTGATAATAAATAACACTTACAAATAAAATATATATATATATGTACAACCTAATCTACTTTTTCAAAGGGCAGCATACCCAAAATGCTGTCTGCATTGCCCCGTTGAATAGCTAGACTAATGTTCTGGGCAAAGTACAAGCCAGCATTTTGATCACGCGAAGCCTGTTTCAAACGCCCCGACAGATCTTGCTATCTCTTAGATTTTAAGATCAAAAGATGTATTAAAAATCTTAGTCTGAAGTTAGTAGGTATAGTGATAGATATATTATAAAAGTATGTACATTGTCACTCTAGCGTGAATGCGACGAAGGGTCCTGGATTCGAATAGTACATAAATATTCTCTGTAAACGGATTGAACCATCATCCACCACATAAATAGGTCGATACCAATTCAAAAAGTTCCTTCAAACTACGTCAAGTTGAGTTAGTTAAGTTTTGCTTGGTGCTCGTTAAAGCCTTGTCACGCAACTCATCTCGTTAAATTAATTTCCTGATTTATACAGGGTTATTCGTAATTTTTTTTAAACATTTAAAACAGATATTGTAGGAGAATGTTATAAATTCCATTTTCTATTCCATTGTTTTAATAATCACATTAAGCCATTATTTGAAACCAAATCTTGTTTATTTAAGATAGTTATATCTATAATATAACACAACGTACCTATACACAGTAACAGTCAGTTATATTATAACTATCATCATCATCGGGTGCCATCTTCAAATTGAAGTTTGGAGGTCAATTGGCAAAATGTTCTGCGAGCCCATGCTGCTTCTTTTAGATGCGGATAGCTCAGTTTTGTCCACTTTTTAATGTCATCTAGCCACTTCATTCTCTGACGTCCTGGGCTTCCTTTCCCTGGAATCTTGCCTTCGAGAATCAACCTTGGAAAATCATAGAGGGTTCCTCTCTGCATATGTCCAAAGAAAGCGACTTTGCGTCCATAACTTTGCGATTATAACTGTAACTGTCCAAATATGGACTACTTTAGATGTAGGATAAAATATTTTTCTAACGCGAGCTCTTAAAGTACATATTTGAACAAAAATTAAGTTCATGATAGTTCTAAAACACATGTAAATTATTATCAGTAACCCTGTTTAACAAGTTCGATCCAGATAATTAACTTTCCAACTATTGACATTTGCAGGGCTCTATTCATGCCTCTTCGACTTAGTTTTCAATCAGGGAGTATATATAAAACTTTGACTCTGTTTGGTTTAGACTTATATATTAGGTGTCTATGTATAAAATATATACTATGTGTACAAGTGGATACCTGCGGCTTTACTCGCCACACATTTTTTTAAGGCTAAGATAAATAGTAGTTAGTGCCCAGATCCTTCCATGATCCTCAGACACGCCAGTTCCCTTTCGATTTACTAGAAAAACTCATCAATTAGGTATGTATTTTTTTTTCTTAACTCACCAATGCCTTTTTGTCACTTAAAATAAAATAGCTCTTGGTGTCGTATAGTCTATTTATATGTAACAAAACAAAACAGACAATTGTTGTAACTTAAGTTATAAGGTTTTTGATGACCAATAAATATTATCTGCAAACTGCAAATTGCACTGCCCTTATTTCCGTCTAAAACTTTACCAACTCCATAGTTTTCACTGTACTTTGTAAACTTACATATACTAACAACTAATGCAACGGTAAAATTATACAAACGCACGCAACTTCAGCCCGTATCGTGCTCTAATGGACTTTGTTTATAGTTTCGCCAATTTTGAACCGAGCTTGATTTTATCTCGCAGTTTATCTACTGTTGTTTGTTATTGTACTAGTGCCAACAATAAAACTTTTCGAAATAAAGATGTTTCATCAAGAGAAAGGTGTTTCAAGTCCACAATTCTATATAAATCAAAATCAATCAAATATGTTAAGAATAACTTAAAAATTGTAAGCAAATTATAAACCATAAAAAAGATCAGATGAAGTTTAGTATTTCTTTTTCTTAGAATTTTTTAAGAGTTAAAGTTAACTATAAACTTCAACAAATATCTATTTAGATTAAATTATTTATTTATTATTTAGTTAAAAGCGAGAGTGAATCAGTTCTTACTGGGTAAACACGCTCCATCCTAGACCGTAATGATTGCTTACCATCAGGCGAATTACGGTCAAGTGAAAACCCATACTTGTTAAAACTAAGCGTCATGCGCTTGTTGATAAATTACACAGAGAGTATATAAAACACTTTCTTTAGTTACGCATGATACAATATCTTGATTAATATTTATTCAATGAAAATAAATAATTTATTTATTTTTTCGTATATAACCTGTATGTTTCTGTTAGTAACTTTGTTAATTTAAAATATCAATAACTAAAAAAGATGAAAATAAACAATATATACACATATATATCTTTCTAATATCATTTTTTTATATTATCAAACCTTTGACTACAGCCTGCCTGATGTTAATCATTGCTGCAGCCTAGGATGTAACACGCTTACCTAGATGATACCTATTAACTTTAGATTTGATCTTTTTGGAAGTCGTTGAAAAAGCTTGAATTATCATCCACAATAGATATCTAAATATATAAAACTCAAAAGTGACTGACGGACTGACTGACTGATATAGTGATCTATCGACGCACAGCCCAAACCACTGGACGGATTGAGCTGAAAATTGGAATGAAGGTAGATGTTATGACGTAGGCATCCGCTAAGAAAGAATTTTTAGAAATGCCAATCTTAGAGGGGTGAAATAGGGGATGCAAGTTTTACTTCTTAATGCGAGCTAAGTCGCCGGCATCCACTAGTTTGTAATATATAATCAACGTTAGGATGGTTTAGATGAGGTCCGCGGACGTGCCTAGTGACCAGTCCGGTAATAACTTGACTGTTGACTGAGGACTGTTCAGTTGTACACAGTATACTAATAAGCAGATGGATAACTCACGTTTTATTTTCTGTTACTATCTCTCTTGAGTCGTATTTCCTCATGACTGAGGGCTGTGACTCTCCCGCAGAGTTAATTCGTTAGGTGAGTTCTCTTGTCCAGATACATTGCGGTGGGCGCCCAGGTCCTTCCACGGAAGACACATATGTATGTTGTGGCTTTAAACATGTCGGCTTCCTCACGATGTTTGCCTTCACCGCTAAGCAAGTGCAAATCCACACATAACTTGAAAATACAAGTCATTGGTGTAGGGCAGGATTCGAACCAGGGTGCGTCTGGATGAAAAGCAGACACTGGAACCGCTGAGCCACACCCGCTTTGTAAGTAGTATGGTCTTACCGTAATACAAGCGTAATACGTAACGTAAATTCAAATCTTGTTGATCTTTCTTAAGTTGTTACCTAACTTTGTCACCTAACCGCATCTTATAGTGGCCATACGATTATTAAAAATGTTATTAATGAACTAATTTACCTTTCCTACCTCAAAAGTAAGTTTAATTACGATACTCGTCGTTTTTGAGCAAAACTTTTAAATTTTATATATATACTAGTGAACGCGGCTTCGCTCGCATTATTTCAGGATAAAAAGTAGCCTATGACACCTATAAGACATACTAACTACATATAAAAAACATGATGATCTGTTTAGCCGTTTTTACAAGTACGTAAATGTGTTCTGTTATCAATTCTAAATATCACCAAACATTTTTTTTAAATATCTTCAATGTTTAGACTTCCCACCCTGTTCAGCTACATTATATTATATGTATTGTATATCATTCAATGTATCTAGGAAACAAAGGGGAACAGAGACCGTGACTTTGTCTATTCATTTCTCCATCCACTCTCTACCACATTAAGAACCTTTGACCAAAGCTCAACTTGCATTTCCGACTAAAACTTAACCCAGAAATTTCATTACACTTGTTACTCTGCATTCACTCTGTGCCACAAACAGTGAGCGTAAATAGAGAGAATTTAATTTATTTTCACACCGTTACTGCTGAACGCTCGATCCAGAACCAATCGGATTAAAATACCGCCGTTTACTGGGTTACTTGTGATTAAGGTTTAATTTTTTAAATAAACTCTTGAAATGGTTGAAGCGAGTGTGGCTTGGTGCTTTAAGCGTCTGCATTTCATTCTGACGCATCCTGGTTTAAATCCTACCCTACACTAATGGTTTGTTTTTCAAGTTCTGTGTAGATTTGCTCACGCATAATGGTGAAGTGAAATCGTGAGAAACGATACACGCAAATTAAAAGTCATTATTTAGTCATCCGTCCAAAGACTGACCGCGATGTTAGTTGCTTAACTTTGGTAATCGCTTGCGAATACCTTCACTAGCTGAACTAAGAGCGCTTATAATAAAATAAAATAAATATTCCGGGACATTGCACACATCGCCATCTAGCCCCACACTAAGCAAACGCTTATTTCGTGGGTACTAGATAACGGATGTAACACTAATATATTTTTCTTTTGTAAATACATACAAACGACCAGACTCAACACAAGTAATTATCTATTTTAATATTAAAACTTTCGTGAGACATTTTATAAATATATTAACTAAACGGTTTTCACTCACGTGTAAATCGCGGCAGCACGCAGACACACGCCGCGGTCCCAGAACATACGTTCTGAAGATGGATGTCATAATTAATTATTAATTATTTAATTTTGAAGTAATTATTTATTTTTTAAAGTACTTACATAAATACTTGTGTCGAAGAAGTCTTAATTTATGATCAAGATCATAAATTAAGACTTCTTTAATGAAAAATTCTCATTAGTTACTATTATTTCCCTAAATTCTTATTCCCACAATATGTCATGCATGCAAGCAAATTGATTATCTTATTTTTTGAACAAGTCGGGTAAAAAAACATCTATCCTGATTAATTTCTCAACCGAGTAACCTCAGGGTGAAAATCTGATATTGGGATAATCTGAATGTCAAATAATTCCCGGAAGGATTCCCAATCAGATTTGGGAATAATATTGGACAATAGCTTGTTTACTTCAAAATGTTACTTGGAAGGAACGTTAAGTTATGAATAAGTGGATATATTTCACTTGGCTTGTAAACAATTAGAATATAATCAAGTTCAATGTTTTAGGCTTTTTGATTTGATGTGGATTTCAGAAATAGTTCTTTAATAAGATATTTTTTTGTGTACCAATCTTTTTAACTATTTCGAAAAAAAGGCGTGGCCACCAAAGTTGGTCACTCTCATTCGATAAAAAGAAGAAGCTGTGTTATGATTTATTAAAAAAAAGAATATTATTAGGGCTTGTTTAAACAGTAGTGAATAAGTTTAAAGTTACTTGAAACCGCTTGATTGAATTTTCCTAATTAGGTACATAAATTTTATCTTAAAAAATAGAACCCAATAGAATACAAGAAAGTAAAAAACTTAGTTCATTTAAAAGTCTGTACGAGAAGCTCTTAGATTACTTTTCTAACTTTACAAAATGCCGTCAAGATATTTTGTTAACCTATAAAATTTGTCTAGAACAATTATATAGCGACTCAAAAACTGCAAAAGAATATAAAAATAAGAAAGCTACAAATAAAATGAAACCAATAAAACGTAGCTCAAGTGTTCTCAATACTTTTCTGACTCTTGGAGGTTACTCTAAGAATAATCATGATGGTTAAAATATTAAGAACGTCATTATTGATAAAAATACACGTATTTTATTAAAATACGTTAAATTAATAAAATAAGAAAATTATACTGGCTTTATTATATTCCTGGCTTCCACAGATGATAAACCTTGATATTATATTGAGTTATTTTCATTTATTACTGCAGAAAAACCACTAATACAATCGATATAAAATAAAAATGTTTAAAAATAACTTCAATTAAAATAGGCACTTGTTAAACAGGTACATATGTGTAAAACCTGCAGTTTTGTTCTATATATTATATATATATTCTATATACTATATATTATATATTCTATGTTAATAAAATTGTATGTTCGGTGACTGTGTGATAAATTAGCGTTAAATCTTTATATAAATCGGTGCAGACCTCTAAGCGTGAAAAAGGAACAAACAAGACTCATGCTCTAACTTTCGCCTGTATAATATTTACTAGTATGTTAGTAGTTCCCCTAAAATCGTAACTTTCGTCATATAAAAGGCATGACATAACAAAGGAGCCTTTTTTAGATTGCTACGTACGGACAGTTGGAGTAACATACGGGGCTATATGATAGGACTAGCTGTGACCCGCGACTTCGTCCGCATGGAATAGCCAATTTTGGGCATCATATTTATTTTTGCAAACAACCTATTCAGCTTTATACATTATAGCTGTTACCCACGACTTGAATCGTTTTTGCAGCGCACGCAATTGAACCCCTCAAAGATGAAAAATGTTCCCCGTTTTTTCCAGATTTTCCATTGTTTCTTCGCTCCTATTACTTGCAGCGTGATGTTATATTATAGCCTAAAGCCTTCCTCGATAAATGGTCTATTCAACTTATAAAGAATTTTTCAATTCGCACCAGTAGTTCCTGAGATTAGCGCGTTTAAACAAACAAACAAACCCTTCAGCTTTATAATATTAGTAAAGATTGGCAATCAATAATCAAGTATTTTCTTTTTATTATATTACAATTTGATCCACATAATTAAAAACAATAACTAATAAGCTCGCGGAAATCGCATGCCATCACCAATTTTAAGCGACTGTTGACGTGGTCAGTCCTTGGATGGGTGAAAAAAAATGGCTATCAATCTGGGCGCTTCCGTTAGTCGGACGAAAGTTTAAATTGTAGTTCCCGGCTGTTTGTCATAGTACGGCAGTAGTAAAGTCGCTCAGTTCAGAGCCCCCAGGGATGCTTTGAAAAATCTTACCACCCATCTTTACAACTAGAGTTAGCTACTCTCATGCAAACTTACGAAACTTACTAACCTTGAATAACCTAAGTCGTCAGTTACATATTGGCGTTTGCAATTTGGCTCAATAATTTACTTCCAATAAAAAAGTATCCATTTCCATCCCACAGGAATGTCAAATATCTTCTAGATTAGGGTTCGTACGGGGATGGAGGAAAATGGAAGAACTGGGTCACTACACCCATTAATATTAATAATAATTTATTTATTTGCACATAACAACTAGTTACATTATGTTAATTCTATGTGAAAATATTTTATATACATATATTATTGTATACTTAAAAGTTGTTTACATGAGTTACGGGATAGGTACAACATAGATATGAAACACTGGGTTACATTCCACACTAAGTCTAGACTTGTGTCGGGAAATGCAGGCTCTTTCTCTTTTCTTTCTTTCTTTCTTTTTTCTTTCTTATTCGCATATCGATGTGGATAGTTTATAGATCAGCATTAATACAAATAAATATCACAAATCCAAATTCTCGAAATCGTAACTTTGACTTGACACTTATTTAAGAGTACGTACAAGGGTTGGTTTCTTATCTTCTCAAACTGACAAGGGACAGCCTTAAGGGTTCGGCTCAGATCATGCGGACCGCAGTCACTCTTAAGCTGCAAATCAGCTGAGGCATTTGGAAAAGCTTTAGTAGTTACATTGATAGATTTCGGAATGGTAACGTGAAATGTAGCTGCTTGAAATGTTAGGCGAATTTGCTTTAAAACTGTTGTTAAGACTTCTATAAAAGACTTGTGTGTGCTCGCGGCATCGCTCGCATTAAGGAGTAAAACTTGCATCCCTTGCGAACTGCTAAATTGTGGAACTCCCTGCCTAACTCCCTGTTCCCCGCGGAATATAACCTTGGGTTTCTTCAAAGCGAAAGTGAATCGGTACTTACTGGGTAAGCACATTGTAAAAAAAACCCTATTTCACCGCTTTAAAAGTATTAAGTATATATTTTAAGTATTTCCAAAATTCTTTTTTTAGGGTATGCCTACGTCATAACATCTATCTGCATGCCAAATTTCAGCCCGATCCGCCCAGTGGTTTGGGATGTGCGATGATAGATTACTATGTCAGTCAGTCAGTCAGTCAACTTTGAGTATTAGGTATATATTTAGATTCCTAATAAATATCTTTCTAATATCGAACAACCATAGATAACAATATTTATTATCTAAACACAGTAAACCTCTCCTCGGGATTCTCAAACTTCTGTTCAACCAAAATTGGAATCTCAAAGTTTGGATGTAACGTAAATCGCACGTACTTTAGAAATATCGTAAATTGGAGTTACGTACTTCACAAACTGATGTTCGTCATTTTTACAACTTTCGCGAGAAGGTTGGAAATCTTTTTGTAATGGAGAAAATGGCCTATTTGTCTGGTGAAACCAAGTTTGATCTATTTATAATGCAATATAACCTTGTCTAAAAGGTTAATATATATTTTTTTTATAAAAAAATCTAGGTGATTTTCATATTCTTGAGATTAAGATTTACATTTTAAGAGAAAACAGATAAAGTTTTCTTATAAAAACATACTCTCTTGCTCATTTGGTAACTTTTTATTGGATTAACTCATTATTTATAAAATCCGGATGTTTGGCACTTAACAATAATCGACTGGATGATATTTTACGAACCTTACTCGACAAATTATTCACAAAAGAAATCCGTACACATCTCAGCCACTTAAGTATTCCGCCGGTAAACGGGCATAGCACGACAAATCTATTCAAGTTTAGTACCTACTTATCAAAAAAACAACCGTGTTATATGTATGTATGTTTTTTATAGTCAGGGGTCCGACCTGGATGATGTCTACCCAAGATCGACGCAGGTGGCACATACAAAGGGAGGCCTATACCCAGCAGTGGCATCCCAAGGGCTGTGGATGATGATGATTATGATATGTTTGTAACCAAATTATTAGCTTCAAAAGAAATCCGTACACATCTCAGCCACTTAAGTATTCCGCCGGTAAACGGGCATAACACGACAAATCTTTTCAAATACGCACGCGTACTAAATATTAACTGATCTCGTAAACGGGGCCTGTAAAATTCTGAATGCTGCCTCATCAAACTTTTATTGGTTCTTGCGAGGTTTCACAGTAACCACAGTTAGTCAAGTCATAGAATAAGTATCTTCTAGGTAAGCGTGTTACACCCTAGGCTGCAGCAATGCTTAACACCAGGCAGGCTGTTAGTCAAACGTAAACCTAACCCACGCAAAAAAAGTCGAAAAAAAATGCTCTGGAAGATGGAAAGCCGTGTGAGTAAAGAAGAAGCTTAATTTTAGCAGAACATACCTACATATTGGGTACTAGTGGACGCTCGCGGCTTCGCTCGCATTATTTCAGGATAAAAAGTAGCCTATGACACTCCTAAGACCACATACTATCTAGTTTCTCTGTTTACCCCTTTCTCTGTGTCTCTTTTTATCTGTTTCTTTAAACAGACAAACAGAGTTTATTTTAACGTTCGTTACTCAAAAACGGCTAAGCAGATCATCATGATTTTTGGTATGTAGATGGTATGATGTCTTAGGAGTGTTATAGGATACTTTTTATCCTGAAATAATTCGAACAAAGCCGTGGGCGTCCATTAGTATCGTAAAAATTACATAATTACAAAAATAAAGATTTTGTCTCATATGCCAGATATGCGTCTTTTCCGGCCTTTTCAGGGATTGAAATTTTCAAGATTATTTACACTGCTGTTTTTTAGTTAATTGATCTACTGCAATAATTCTGTACTGCGATCCAAATCTGTCTTTACGTTTAAGGTAAATAAGCCATTTTCTCATGGTAATACTCGCCATTACGGTTGTTTTACCGAAAAACACTCATGTTACCGCACTTGGGTATAAAAATGAAATGGTACTCGTGTAAGGCTCTAAAATTTAGATACAGAATGAATCGTGCTCATATTATTTTATTTGTTATATTTTATTGTAAAGACGGAAGTGATGTTTACCCTTATTCACGCTCAAACGACTGAACAGATTTCTTTGGAGTTTGTTAACACAATAGGCTATTTGAATCCTGGATTGAAGTGGTTGAAACCGCGGGGCGTCACCTTGTAGCTAGTATCATCATCATCAGCTTATTTTGACCCACCCACAGCTGAGCATAAGCCTTCTCCCTTCGGTGTCATAGTTAGAATAGTAGTATATCTTTTATGGCAGTACTCGCACTAAGCGTTTTGCTTCCACTTTTATAGTGCGAACTGCTAAATTGTGGAACTCCCTGCCTGACTCCCTGTTCCCCGCGGAATATAAGCTAGAGTGAATCGGTTGTTACTGGGTAAGCACGCTCCATCCTAGACCGTAATGATTGCTACCATCAGGCGAATTACGGTAAAATGCAAACCCATTCCTTGTAAAAAAAAAAGTATGATCCACAACAACCACGAAAAGCCGCGGGACAAAAGTTTGCTTTTGCCGTACTTTTGCCATCCTTAATAGTTATGCTTTAGTTACTAGTTTCCCTGCATATAAGTAATCTTGTATGTAAAGATACAAAATTTACATAATTTTATTTTCCTGCCTAAAGTTTATGATGTAGACAAGATCGACGCAGATGACACATAATCTATCCTTATACATAATTTATAGGTGACCTACACCCAACAGTTGAATTCTAAGGGCTGTAGATGATGATGACAGAAGTTAAGGCACTGTTGTGTATAGAAAATGTCAAGATCTGATACTATTGTCATAAGTTGAAAGGCGAGCAAAATGAACGTCGCGATTTTATGACACGAAAGGTTGTTGACGAATCGCAAGAATATAGATGTGAATATTCTTATTGTTGTTTCCGTATTTCATACGAGTATAAGAGCTTTTTATTCGAACAAAGATGCTTCGAATTTCGTCTGAATAAATTCATGTCAAGGACCTCTGTTGACTACAAAAGGTTTTACTTCTTGACACGGAAATACTATGATTCTGATGCAAAAATGTCTATGTTATAATATATTTATAGAGAAGTAGAAATGTTTGATTCGTTTAAGCACTAAGGGTTCAATTTGGTTTTTTAGGTTCAATCATGTAAAGATGGTATTATTTGAAACAAAATTACAGATATCAAACATTTTATTATGTATCATCGCCAGACAGCGTCAATGCTAGTAATAACTGTAATTTTTTTTTTGTAAAGGGCGTCTTAGTCGTTGCCCACAGATATATTGAAAATACCGCGCGTCAGGCCCGAAAATCCGAAAATATTGAATAATAAAAATAAATAATAAAAATAAATAATAATAATAATAAATATTGAATAATCTAAACGAAATATAACATACGGATTAACTATAACTATTTCTCAAACTAAAACTCAATCCATATTAAACTAAAACTTTATCTAGAACTAATACCTTTAACCAAAAGACCAGAAGAAAAGGTTATTTAAAGCTTTCTCTACGTGTTGTAGTCTATACACAAACGTTTGTCGTCTTTCCTTGGATCAACCTTTTAAACTGAGCCTTGGGTATTTATATCGACCATCACTAATGGACACAGAAAATCTTCTCTCTCTCTGTTTCCAGCAATTTAAACTAAATAAATAGAAGAAGAAAAGAAAGAAAGAAAGAAAAATATTTATTTACAGAAATAACATATAACATATATAACAATAGAATAGAATAGAAAATTATTTATTGCAACACGCTATAATAATTACAAAGAAAGAAAAAAAATACTTATACTAGTAAAACACACTTTTGCTGTAAGGTTGAAGCGCTCGTAGCTCAGCTAGCGGAGGCAATCACATGCGATTACCAATGTTAAGTAAATGTCGACGCGGTCAGTGCTTGGAGGGATGACCAAAAAGTGGCATTCCATTTTAGGCGCTTCCGTAGGTCGAATAGCACGTTAAATTTTAGATCCCGACTGCTTGTATATTCCGATAGTATATCTGTGTGTATAAGCCAGGTTAGAGGCGCTTAGGATAGTTTGAAAAATCTGACACCAGAGTTGGCCACTCTCATACGAACTTACTTACAGTAAGGTTCAAGTCCTAACTCACACTACTGATTTTTTTAACGATCTTCAGTGCTTCGAAAATACCTAGAAATGATTACCAAATGAAACTACCGTTACAGACTCTAGTCCTAAAATAGTGTTAATTAATTTACAAAGCCTACCGGCTAAGCCTGACGAGATTAACCTAACCAGAGGTTGTGTGGTCGACCCTTGCTAAGATCCATATTGTACTAGGAATTTATGCTACCCTAGTACCTATATATCATAGTTCTATTAATTAAAAGGTATACATAATGTATATTAGGTTGGTTTATGGTTTGTTTTTGTATCGGTACTAAAAGTATAAGACTTTTATGTGATCTAGGTAAATATGTGTAAGTATATGTAAGCGAGTGTGGCTTAGCGGTTCCAGTGTCTGCTTTTCATCCAGACGCACCCTGGTTCGAATCCGGCCCTACACTAATGACTTGTATTTTCAAGTTATGTGTGGATTTGCACTCGCTTAGCGGTAAAAGAAAACATCGTGAGGAAACCGACATGTTTGAGGACTACAATATCCGAGAACATGTGTCTTCCGTGGAAGGACCTGGGCGCCCACCACGATCTATCTGCCCAAGAGAACTCCCCTAACGAATTAATTCTGCGGTGGAGTCACGACCCTCAGTCATGAGGAAATACGACTCACAGAGAGAGAGAGAGAGAGAGGTAAATATGCTTCAGGCAAATTTATTGTGTAGGTTTTGTTCATGGAAAAAGAGACAGTTATACTAGAATGGAATGAATTAATTAATATTAATTTATTTATTAATAAAACTAATTTGAGTATTTGACTTACTTCATTCTTCTATGGCTTTGTAGTCTAAACAAATAACGTTTATGTAGAGTACTCTATATTTAATTATGAGAATAACTTAAAAAAACTATAAAATTTACACGATTGATTTTTTAGAAGCGAGATCTTTGGTTTCATGTTTACAATTTGATAAGTTAATGATAAATCTAACATTCTTAGTTTTTGAGTCCTATTAACCAACAATTTCTATGAAATTGTAGGATTACATTTATAACTAGTACGGGTTTGCACTTGGCCATAGTTTGCCTGATGGTAAGCAAAGGCTATGGCCTAAGATGGAGCGTGCTTACCCGATAAGACCCGATTCACTCTCGCTTTGAAGATCGCTGGATTATAGTGCGTGATTACAATCCAGAGGTCTTAAAATCTAGAGTTAATAGGTATCTTCTAGGTAAGCGTGTTACACTCTAGGCTGCAGCAATGCTTAACATCAGGCAGGCGTAAACCTATCCCACTTAAAAAATACATTAATTTCACTTGGAATAGGTTTTATACATCATAGTGAGCTGTTCAAGTAGGTGTTTAGATATACATAATGAACATATATATAGGTATATTTACCTATTAGCTTGATTAGCATGATGCTTCCAACACTTTTTTGTATATAATATATATTATAGAAAATACTGCGTTGTGAGCAATTATTCCTCTTCCAGTTCACATGTACATAGTTAAACGCAGATATACCAGAAAATCTGTTCTTACTCATACCGTCATATGGTTAGCGTTAAAAGAAATAAAAACTTGTACAAACATATGGTCGTACGTTTCAATGAATCGTTTATAAATTAGTGATGCAAGATTCCAGAGTTATAAAACTTCTCTTATTAACTGTTTCTATCTTTATAAACATTTGAAATAGCCGAGGTTAAAATAAACTGTGTATTTTTACTGGTGTGCGTGATTTTATACAAACTTTTGTATGATAATAGACTCAAAAACCTTGCCATCAGTTGAACTTTCGTCAGGGGCAAACTTATTTTTGTTTCCCACGTATGGATTTGCACTTCACCGTAATTTGCCTGATAGTGAGCAATCATTACGGTCTAGGATGGAGCGTGTTTACCCAGTAAGAACCGATTCACTCTCGCTTTGAAGATCGCAAGATTATATTCCGCGGGGAACAGGGAGTCAGGCAGGGAGTTCCACAATTTAGCAGTTCCCTCTATAAAAGTGGAAGCAAAACGCTTAATGCGGGTCTTGGGAACTAGGACCAAATAAAAAGAAGATTCGTATGTAAAGTTTTAGGAAATTGTAAGTTTTTATTGGTTTTTTGTAAAGTCAGAGAACAAGGTTGTCTTTTATCTACCAGTACCTAACAATGAAGTAACAACACAAATTTTGTTTTGTACAACGTCAAATGTTTTATAAATCCCTGTTTGAATATATTTTCTTCAAATTAAAAGATCTTTCTACAACATTTTCAGATACATCACGACAAAAAATGTTCTAAGTAAAAATGACCCAAATTTTTTTCACAAAATAAGGCAAATAAACATGATGTATTTCTTGTGAAACTAAGGAAAGACTTGTATTTTTTGGACGGATTTGAATTTTCTCTGATATTGTCTTATTTCAGTTTTTATCTCATTTTTTTGTGTTTTGGTAGGATTGCCTTCTGCCTGTTTCTAAGTAACTCGTGTAAGAAAAATAGGCTCTTATTACAAAACGTGTTTTTTTTCGTTGTTTAAACCGGACCTTTGAAAATATGCAATCCGTTCTTGTTCTTCAAAATTAGTTTTCTTCTGTCATTATATTCAAATTGTCAAGATGTTACCAATGATAAATCAACGTTCCAATTTGAAGTTGACATTTTGATTGTTTGTACTTATGTGATGTTTGAACAACAAAAACCGACTTTTTATTTTCAAAGTCCTAGACTAACATATAAACCGCGTTTTGTTTTGAGACGCATAATGTTTGTGTTTTAATATTTACCAGAGTTTTGCTATGACAGACCTAAAAAATCAAACTAAACAGATGTAGATGAAAAATCTAGTTCCATCCTTAATGAATTAAAAAAAAAAACAAAATTGATAATTATCTTAAAATATGTTTTGACTACTCGACATAATAATGCAGCCAGTATAGGTACATTGCCAATTTGATCTTTATTGTGATTTGGGTAGATAGATAGATATATGTATAAACAAGTTATTGTTGACACAAAATTAAAAATAACAGTACAGAAAACAAAAATATATGTAAACTAGTGCCACAAGATACTATGTGTAATTTTTTTGTTTTGTTTTAGTAAGTACTTACTTATTTTTTTTGTTTTAATAAATGCTTAATTTTTTATAAAAAAAAATATTATGTGACGATTCTGATGACGATCTGAGAAGAGCATACAAATATTTTAACATACTATATAGAGAAATACACAAAGAAATATTTTATCATTTTTTGTGTTCTAGCTTGAATTTATTTTCTATTTTTATATTCCACAAAAGCGAGGTTAAGAGCTTTCCATGAACGTTCCAGCACTTTCCATCCCCAATTTTTGAGAAAGCAAACCGTAGAGCGTCTCTACCTCTCTACTCCTTGGGTTCTCGCATAGACAATATAACAATAACTCCTAACTATAGTTCACGTATGATTATAGCAAATGTAGATACAGTTGGAAAATCATATACATAAATAAATATATATATATATAATATAGATGCCGTGGCTTCGCTCGCATCGTGTAGGGATAAAAAGTAGAACATTATCTACACTACAACCAAGAATCGCGCTGATCTGTTGCATCATGAAAGAAGAACAAACTAACCAACAAATACAGGTTCGATTATTTGTAAGGGTAGCATTATAGTTTATAGGTATTTAAGTAAATAACTAAGATAATAAAATATAAAAACAAGGGAAGAAAAACTAAACATACTACTTCTAACTACTACAAAAAGGGGCACTTAGAAAATCTTTAGAAAAGCCTAAAGATAATCTAAATGCTCCAGCCCACTACCAGAGGGCAGCGTACCCAACATACTGGCCGCATTACCACGCTGGATGGTAAATAACTTGAATCTATTTATAGTAAATATTAAAATGGCTATCTATTTCACCAACATACTATATCTGTGATAGCTATGCACGCGACCATTGGTTTCAGCATTTAGAACACTGAGATCTCAGGGCTAGAAGAAGCTATTTTTCTCAGCGTTTGAGTCTATAATATACAAAGAGGAAATACTGCCAGCTTCCTAGGAACACAGCCACACAGCGATAGTATGATAAAGATATTTATTAATGTTATAAAATGAATACATCAAAATATCTATATACAGTATGTATCATATTATAAAATCTCGTCAGTAATATAATTCATTATATTACTATGGACGGTGTGCTAAGTTTTTTGTAAAATTATCTTGTTTTGTAACTTTTTTCTTCTTCTGTATATTAAAGTAATCTTAGCTACATGATTTTTTGACTTATAATTTTATTGTGATACGTGTAGTGATTTTTTTTTGTGAAAAATTATTAGCCGTCTTTAGTTTACAATGTCGGTGAATTCTCGCCTTTTTAACATAAAGCTTTGTCGAGTTGTTTTGTTTTCTCGCTAAAACGCCTTTTATGTGTATTTCTTTTTCTTTTGAATTTGTTTGGATTGAGACTTATTTTTATTTTAGTACTTCTTGAGTTTAATAAATATAGCGTAATGCCAGATTTTCGGAAATTTGTTTAGACGGAGCCTGTTTTTGTTTTCTCTTTGAGATATATTTTATGTGGCGTATCTTTTACAGATAGAAGTGCGCGTTTCCTTTCCTGGTTAACATTTTACCAAAGCAAAATCTTAAAAATAACGACTTTACTAGTGTATTCTATTCAGTTTGGTATGGGCACAGACATAAAGTGATAGATATGCACATATATATACTACTTAATCACATTAAAACAAAATAGACAAATTACGACTGTACACAGCTTTGATTAAAGATAATAAACATTAATATTTTTAATCGAAATTGTTTTATATCCTTAAACTGAAACTTTCCTATATTTGTAACATGTAGGAAAAAATCAGCGTATTTGTGCGCGGCTCCCGCTGCACGCGCGGGCATCTTGTACTCGCGGCCGCAGCCGCGGTGCATCAGCGTCCGGCGAAAGCTTCTTGCGATAATTAACCGCCAGGTTTTTGGGCGATAATCGCAGCCGCGGCACCTTTCTGTTTGAGTAAATTTTGATAATCTGTGCTCACCGCTACAAAATTATTGCGTAATGGTTCAATAAAGTGATTATTACAAGTAAAATATAATTAAGTACTTTGATAATCTCGTTTAAAAACTCAAATAAACCTTATATTAAAAGAACTAAACGCGTTTATGAAATTTCACAGCTCCTGAAATAAAGATAATATATAAAACTTCTACGGGTTGGAAACTTTTTTTATAGATATAATAAGCCTGGATATTTTACCACGCTATCTAAGCTAAACTTAAAAACCATCCACCAATAAACTAGAGTTTAAATATTTACCCTCCAGTAACTTTAACGAAAAATAAAATGTAAAGAGTTTGCGTTAATTGGTCAGCAACATTTTCATGGTTTTGAAATTTATTGAGCGTAAAAACAAATAAAAAACAGTACAACAATATCAACCAAATTAACAACTTTATAATCTAAAATATACACAACCTTACAAATAATATACTTACTAAACTGAAATCGGAATCTGCGGGCAAGGTATCTAAAATGCTGGCGGCATTACCACGCTGAATCGCCGAACTTAAACGTTAACCGAGGTAAACGCCAGCCCTAGGCTCGTTTTCATTGTTATATCAATAGATTCATGTGTTTCGTCAAGAAAATGGACAACATTTGTAGCATAGTTATATATGATAAATTTTAGAAGCTTTTTCATATAATACTATATAGATACACATAAAAAGATTATTTATACTGTAATTTTTTATCATTAATTCATTTGCTCAGTTACAAAGCGAATGTTCCGGCAAGAAACCTAACATCATATTTTTTATGTCTGTTTTTTGGTCCTTCACTAATATGTACCGGTCATCCTTTTTGCCGCTATGTGATCAGTTCTATCAGATTATTAGAAATTTTAAAAAGTATATAAGTATTATACCCGTCATCTAGTACCCACGACACAAGCGTCTGCTTAGTGTGGGGCTAGATGACGCTGTGTGCAATGTCCTGGAATATTTATTTATTTTGCTGCCCAAATAAAAGTATCGCAAGCTTACTATCTTCGTTGTAAAATGCTAATGGTGGCTTTTCTCAACAGACACTAAATTATCCCACAGTTTAAGAGCTATAACCACCAGACTCTAGTAAAGGGAATGAAAGCAGTACTCGTAACCGGAATTTCTATTTTATGTTTTGTATCTACTGAAAGGTTGAAATGCGAACCTATTACTCTTTACTGTTTGTTGCGTTGTCACTAGCTGCATAACATAAACCATGATGATAGCTGGGCAGGTTCAATGTACACATATTATAATGTTTGTAGTGCCTCAAATAAACATACTTATAGCAATTTAAAATAAATATTTTTTCTTTAATATCATCTCAATACTGTTTTTTACTTATTGACCCTTAAGTCTAAGCGACAAAAATCAATATAATTGAAAATAATCGAAATATCTTTGCGCAGTAACTTACTAGGAGGAAATGGTGCTTCAAATACAATAATAGTTTTTGATAGCAATGCCCTAAATAATAAAAATGGGAGGGAACTCCAACCATGCTACTTCAAACCACTACAAAACAATAAAGCAATAGGAAAATCTTTACGCAATCAGATATATATAAAAATCTACTTCATTTCCTCTTCGTTGGCACTCCTAAAATAATACCGCTAATTACCGGTTATTTCCGCCCTACTTCGGCTACTGCAATATTAGCAAAAACGGATAAACCGCCACTTTGCAATTTTGCGATAAACTTGCAAGAGTGTTTCACAAAACTCCGCATAAAAAGGGTTCAGGTTATTTTGCGAAACCAATTTACTTATTAAAGGCTTTATGAGTAAAGATGAGACAATGTGAATTTTAAATAGACTGATAAAGGTAAATTATTGTTTTTTTGTTGCAAAATTGTAAATATAGTTTTTTAATGTTTTTCAAGGTCTTCTTCTTCGTTTTTCGAATGAGAGTGCCCAACTCTGGTGTCGAGAGTTTATTAAATTTTTTTAGGTGGTTTAACTATTTCTTAGAGTTTTTTCGTTTGAAAGCAATTTATATTTCAAATAGATATTATGATGATGGCAAACTGTTTTCTAGATTTTTCAAGTCATTCTAAAAGCATTTGACTTGGATAACTGCCGTGCTCTAACAAAAATCACTAAGAACAGCTTAGAATGACTGCTCCGTTAGCTTAGTTGGTATTGGTTTTTCCTTCTAATCTAAGGGCCCGTATTCGATTCCCGCATAACACAAGTAATTATGAATATTAAAATTTGTAATTACTTGTGTTGAGTCTGGTCGTTTCTATGTATAATAAGTATGTATTTACAAAAGAAAAGTATATATGTATTATATCCGTTATCTAGTACCCATGATACAAGCGTAAGCTTAGTATGGGAAGAGATGGCTCTATATGGCGTAATAGAAAAAAAAATGAGGCAGTTCGATAGACACTTCATTTAAAACATGAAGAAATAAATAAAATGCACATACAAAGCTGACATTTGGCGTCTCAACCTTATCAATAAATTATTTGTTTTTTTTATAAGTTAGGCAGTTAATTCCCTATTGTCATATATTGGAATCCACGTTTAAGTAACAGTAAATCTAGATATCTTATCATTTTCAATGATTCAATGCACTACGATGATTTTTAGTACGTTGGTACTATGAGGTCTTAGAAGTGTTATAGACTACTTTTTATCTCAAAATAATGCAAGCGAAATCACAGGATTGCACTAGTTTAGATATAAAGCCCAACCGTAAAAGATAACACGTTATTTTCAAACAACCTTGTATACATTATGTGTTTAAATATAATGTAAATCATATACAGAGAGCAGAAGTTTCCTATAATTGAAGGAATTCGATACTGAATAAGCCATAATTTAGGCCCAAACTGTGAATAACAATAACCTTTCAATAAGAAACAGAATTAGGCCCCATTGTGGACAAGTAAAACAAACGTAATTTGGTACTTTTTCCTTCTATATCCGAGGCAATAATTTATGCACCACCTTTACGAGGCCTGCTTTTGGAGAATTTTAAACATTTTCTTGTGAGGTCGGGTCGTGATGGTAGCGATTTGACGGTCAATTAATCTGCATAGTAGTTAGGTACTTGTTCTTCTGAAACCTGACCAGAAAGAAACAGAAATAAAAATTGTCGCTCTTTTTTTAGCTTCATCTTCAAAGTGTACTTTCGACAATCACTTACAGAGCTTGTGGCATTTTCAACCACGGCGAAAGAAAATTCTAGTGCCATCCTAAATAAAAATATACAAAAATATAATCATATTTTCTCGAGTGTAAAAATAGTATAGCGGTTTTTCAATTAAAATATTATGGGCGCTTCCGTGGGTCAGGTGACGCGTTAAATTGTAGGTCCCGGCTTTTTGTCTAGTAAGGCAGTCATTAAGCCATGTCAGATGCCCTTTGGGCGGCTTGATAAACTCTCGACACCAGAGTTGGCCATTTTAATTCGATAAGAAGAACTTAAATATTTAATCAGACATTTACATGCCTAGATTTACATGCATAAAAAGTATGTAGCTAAGTAACTCGCTATCATTCGAGCCACGCCCTATTCCTGTCAAATAGAAGCGAATCTTGAAGCGGATTCGACCTAATCAGAGACGTTCACCGTTACAAAGAGTATACGGGCTTTAATGGAGGAAAACTCGGCCCGAAATATTTGGGACGAGCTACGAATAAGTAAATAGACAGTAACAGTCCGGTCGCTAAACAACTACCCTCCGCGACACAGGTGCGCCTAGAACAGAGGGTAGGATTACAATTGAGTAAAAAACTGTATACCTATATAATGCAAAATTAAGCTATGTTTAAGTTTATATAGAAACCTAATAATAACAGCTACCTTCAAATAAGCGTGTTACACCCTAGACTGCAGCAATGCTTACCATCAGTCGGGTTATAGTCAAACGCAAACCTACTCACCTAAAAAACGTAACAGAGCAAAAAAAAATTCTATGGTTAATCGGTGCCGTTGCTTAATTAAGCGAGTGCGGCTCAGTGGTTCCAGTATCTGCTTTTCATCCAGACGCAACCTGGTTAGAATCCGGCCCTACACCAATGATTTGTATTTTCAAGTTACGAGTATGTGTGGACTTTGCAGTCGCTTAGCGGTGAAAGAAAATAACGTGAGGAAACCGACATGTTTAAGGACTTCAATATCCGAGGACATGTGTCTTCCGTGGAAGGACCTGGGCGCCCACCACGATGTATCTGCCCAAGAGAACTCCCCTAACGAAATAATTCTGCGGGGGAGTCACAACCCTCAGTCGACCTGAGTTTCGTTTCTAGAGTTATTCCTTAATCAAATATTTTTGGTATGATAAAAAAAAATCCGCATTTTGTTTTAATTTTAAATTTATTGAAAACTATATAAGGTTTGATTTTGTGATTTATTATTTTAATATTTTTGTTATGCAAATAAATACATGTTTTGGATTTGATCTCTATGACTACGCATTACTTGTTTTTTTGAGGCTTAGAAATACTTTCTGGTAATTGAAAGTAAGGAAGTCTTTAATATGTTTTATATGATGCGAATAATAATTTTTTTTTTCTAGAAAACTATGTCCACTTAATTTTACAATGACCGCTAACCATGAAATTTAACTGAGGTTTAAAGGTTTTTTAAAGGTTGACGCGGCCTGTCTTTGGATGGGTGACCGAAAAGTGGCATTCCATTTTGGGCGCTTCCGTGAGTCGGACACGTTAACTTGTAGGTCCCGGCTGTTTGTCTAGTATGACAGTCGTTAAGCCATGTCAGATCCCCTTAGGGCGGCTTGATAAACTCTCGACACCAGAGTTGGCCACTCATTCGATAAGAAGAAGAATAATAATATTGGACTTAGCTAATAAGACATCCTGTAGTATACTTGTTTACTTTCAGTTTGAAAAGAACCATTCCAATAGATCTTAAGAAAACTTTTCCTTAAAAATTCGAGAAAGGTTTTTTTTTTAAATAAACGTTACGTATTTTTTACGCTGAATAGGTTTGCGTTTGACTACAGCCTGCCTGATGTTAAGCATTGCTGCAGCCTAGAGAGTAACTTGCTTACCTAGAAGGTAGGTACCTATTAACTCTAGATTTGAAGACCAAGAAACACAGATTATGGTAAAGTGTTCCAATGTTTTAATGTGCATAAAACAAACATTTAAAAATCTAAATATATGAAATTCAAGGGTGACTGACTGACTGACTGACTAACATGGTGATCGATTTACGCACAGCCCAAACCACTGGACAGATCGGGCTGATATATGGTATGCAGGTACATGCTATGACGTAAGCATCCAAAAGGAAAGGATTTTTGGAAATGCCACTTTTAAAGGGGTTAAATTTGGGACGCAAGTTTTACTTCTTATTACGAGCAAAACCGCGAGCACCCACTAGTCATAAATAAAAAGGGTTACTGACTTAAAAATACCTACGATTTCGAGGAATCAAATAAATAAGAATTCAAATCGGAACACATAAAAGCGGTTACAACCGAACTTTTCTCAAACCGGATAGTGGAATATAAATCTGAATAATACCGGTATCCGCTATTCAAAGTAAACGGTTTAGAATAGAAACCGGTATTACAGAATAAAATGGGGTCTTTGTGTTTCGTGTCAGTGGTTTTATGTGCTTAGGTGTGTATGGCTCAGTGGGGAAACGACTGTCTTGCAATCTGACTTCAACTGGTTAGATCTCAGCCCTACACCATTTTTTTCTCACAATTTTCATGAATCTAATAGCTTAGTTACAAAATAAACCAATCAAGGAAATTTATTCCTTTCTGGGACTAATAAGAGATATTCTGTGACCAAGTTAGGCTACAAATTCATTTAATTAAACAATCATTATACAAAAAAGAACTAAAGAGAAAGTATTAAATGCTTATTGAGAACACATTTAACTATTAGAGCAAGCGCAAACATACCTTAATTAGGATTTATTTAAAACTAGTGGACGTCCGCGGCTTCGCTCGCATTATTTTGAGATAAAAAGGTTTAAAATGAACATATAACTTTTTTAAAACACTAAATGTTAAGTAAAAAATGCAGCAACATGTTAGTGAAAACCGTAGGCAAATCGGTTCAGCCGTTTTCGAGTCTATAACGAACAAACATACCTACACACAAACAGACAAACAATTTTTTTTTGAAACATGATTAATGTGTTCTATTGCATCAATGAAGACCCCTCATCTATTTTTTTTTCATTTATCTTCAATGTACAGACACCGACCTGTTACAGCTTTATTATATGTAGAGAAAACTATTATTTCCAGTTACAATCTAAAATGAAAAATACATAATAAAGACATAATTGTTTTCATTTCATTTTTAATATCTTTAAAGGAATTAAAAAGCAAACAATATAATTTAAATTCAAACAGCGCAATAGAATCGTCGTTTCCATCAAATTTTTGACTAACAATATTTTTTTTGCGCGTAGTTAAAACTGGAACTAAAATCTCTTACCAAAATATATCTTGAAGTTTAATTGTGTAGCACAAGTGCTGCCTTCTGGATACGGCAGTAATTCTGTGCGGGCTTTAGTTATCAAGCCATAAACTGCAAACTGAAAGGACACCAATTTCAACATTCTTATAAGTTTCGCTCATAAAATCATAGAACTCTATTTTTATTTTCAGAAAGAGTAGTCATTGTAATATGTATTTGAGCATCCTAAGGTTTTATTATCTATATACAATATGAAACTCAAAGGTGACTGACTGACTGACAGATATAGTAATCTATCAATGCACAGCCCAAATCATTGGACGGATTGGGCTGAAATTTGGAATGAAGGTAGATGTTATGACGTAGGTTTCCGCTAAGAAAGGATTTTTGGAAATGCCACTTTTAAAGGGGTGAAATAGGGGATGCAAGTTTTACTTCTTAATGCAAGCGAAGCCGCGAATGCCCACTAGTTCTTAAATAAACGTTTTAAAATATAAGAGAAAGGAATGTTACTTAATATTTTTAGATAATATACAGAAACGTAGGAATACTCTCTATTATTGTTAAAACAACATTAAATTAACCAAAAATATTGTAATACTGTATTTTCAGTATATATCTGTACCACAATGTGCATAATCGATGGACAAAAATAAATATTGTACCTATTCTAAAGCATTGTGACAGAAACCCTAATAAAACTTCTATGCAAAATAAAAAAATCATGAATTATATCCGTTATCTAGTACCCATGAGTGTATGCTTAGCATGGGGCTAGATGGCGCTGTGTGATATGTAATAAAAATGAAAGTGTGTCATTCAAACTAAGAGGCATTACGGTAATTCCTTAAAAACAAACCAGCCCCCCATTTTGTAACAATATCAAACTTTTCATATCTGTGGCTTGCATCCAGAACTTTGACCGTTTCAACACAAACAAATAACAATTTAAAGCAGAGCTACTTTCACTAACTCTTTAGCTTATAACCGTAGAACAGAAATTAAAGGAGATTGGATATTATCACAATATAAAGAGATTAATTTCAACATATTAATAACATTAGATTGAAATTGCTGAGTATAGGCCTCCTCTCCAACGTGCCACATAGTACGGTCTCCAGCCTGTCTGATCCATCTCCTACCTACTTGTTTGGAAATGTCATCCGACCATCGGGCTGGTGGTCTGTCTCTGTATATCTAATATCTTATGGTCTATTAAATTATGTTCACTGCACTCTACACTAGGATATCCTGTATTGTGAAGTGCGGACTCTTCACACATAAACATCAAAAGCAAGGTACCTATACTACAAATCAATTAATAATAAATCTTCTTTTCAATTTCTTAGTGAGTGCTCGCGGCTTCGTTCGCATTAAGAAGTACTACTTGCATCCCCTATTTCACCCCTTTAAACGTGGCATTTCCAAAAATCCTTTTTAGCGGATGCCTGCGTCATTACATCTACCTTCATTCCAAATTTTTGCCCAATCCGTCCAGTGGTTTGGGCTGTGCGTTGATAGATCACTATATCAGTCAGTCACTTTTGAGTTTTTTACATATAGATTTGCTTTTAATCCTTTTATTTCAACTATGAAATTGCCCAGCGCTGGTTGCTTCCACACAACCAGCATTATGCTGAGTTGGGGCTGTGTTGTGGCAGATTTTTATGTTTGTTTATTATGTTTTTACTCCTGTGTGTTCTCCTGTTAAATCTGTCACAATAAAATAATGTTTTCTTTCTTTCTTTCTTTCTTTCTTTCAAATTGCTCATACTACAAATCAATTAATAATATTCTTGTCAATTTCCCTTCTACATACTCGTATTATTGTATAACACAAGATACGATGGTAATTTTGAGTCAAACTTTGTGGAGTAGTAAAATAAAATTGGTTATACAAAGTAGGGATATGTAAGAGCATGTTTTGATAGTCGAAGTTGGATGGTGGCTTACTGGATTGGTTATTACGGTTTGATCGTGATTGAAGTATTTGAAGAGATACTTACAAGTTTTAAGTAAGATTTTTAGGCAATCGCATGCGATTACCAATGTTAAGCAAAGGTCGACGCGGTCAGTTCTCGGATGGGTGACCGAAAAAAGGCATTTCACTTTGGGCACTTACGTGGGTCGGATGACACGTTGGTTTGTAGGTTGTCTCGGCTGTTAGTCTAGTACGGCAGTTGTTAAGCCATGTCAGAGGTCCTTAGGGCGCCTTGATAGACCCTTCAACAACAAACACATTTATTGTTTTAGTTATATTTTTAGGTAGTATTTTTAAAGAAACAGTTTAAAGAAATGATCTACAACACCGTTACTTAGCTCCATTATATTTTGCAAAGTAATTCATCCGCAGAATTCAATTGGAACTCGCTCTAATATTCCAGAAATCTTTTCACAAATCCAACCATTGAAGGTCTTCGGAGGCCGATGTCACCATTAATTTCACTGTCAATATACGCAGACATAGGTATAGAAATGTGGTATAGAATGGCTAAATCGTCTTTTTAATAAATAAATATTATCTTTTTCTAAAATTTATTATTCTTCTTTTTTTAAATTTATTATTTTCATAATTTCAACCTATAAATGAACACGAATGTAAGTCGTTGTTAATCCTTTTTTTTTACAAGAAATGGGTTTGCACTTGACCGTAATGACCTGATGGTAAGCAATCATTACGGTCTAGGATGGAACGTGCTTACCCAGTAAGAACCGATTCACTCTCGCTTTGAAGACGTAACAACAAAAGTAATGAAAAAAAAAACAAGTTCTATTCTATATTTCCTATATATTTCTATTCCACTCCAGTGTTCGTACGAATCAATTCACTTCCCTTCTAACGAAGATAAGGAATGGGCCTCATTTCCGGTCGCTGTGTTTCCTGTCAGATCAAATTTGGTTCCAATTTTAATCGGACGACTTTTCTTGAATCTGGAATCTTGTGCGAAGAGGTTACATTAGGGAATGTAAGGAGGTTTTCAATTTTCTTTGCTGTCAGTGGAAAATGCTGAGTTTATTTTAAATATTTGGAGAGAGGGAATCTTAGTGGGTAATTATGTTCCATCATATATCTTAATGTTGATTGTTTACTAGTAAGTAGCAACGCCTCACGATGTAATTATTTAATAATAAATGATTTATTTTATTTGATTTTATTGCATCCAAGATCTCAAGATCGAAGTATCGAACACAGCGCTTTGCCTCTACGTTTATTGTACGGACAGCAAAGCTTTGGAACACTTTACCAGAAGCTGTGTTTCCTGCGAACTACAATCCAGGGGTTTTCAAATCTAGAGTTAATAGGTATCTTCTAGGTAAACGTGTTACACCCTAGGCTGCAGCAATGTTTAACATCAGGCAGGCTGTAGTCAAACGTAAACCTATCCCACGTAAAAAAAAAAGAAACTTAGTTCAAATCAACTTAATTATACTTAGATAGTAACTTAGTAGTAGTAGTAGCCGCTTGAGCGAACAGATACAACACATACGCTTTCTCACCAACACACATCCTAACACACAAACTTTCGGTTTTATAACATTAATAAAGTAGGAAGTATGGCAGAGAATTATAATCTATTTTTCTACGAGTACTATCTAGGTAGATATAATCTACACTACACGACGAATTTATTCAATATTCATCTCACACAGAAGTAATGCTGAATATTTACGTAATAAATTTCATCAATACAGTATAAAACTGTCATATTAAACACTCACAGGCAATGCCGCAGGTGAATATCTACCTTCATAAATTCATAGCAGTACAAATAAGTGCCAATTTCCATTCATCGTCATGCACTGTAAGCGTAAAAAATACAAAATACGCTGAAATTAAACACACGATATCATACGTTCTAGACACCTAAATTTATCACATTTCTGTGAAAAAGTTAAAAAAAATACACAAAATTTATCTTTCTCTTTTTTCTTCTTTGGCTTTAACTTTTTATATATTTTTTTACTAAAGCGACATCTACTATTTCGTTTGCGGTCAAGAAATGTAGATTAGCAGCACTATATTTCTATATTTGCATTTTGTTCTAAATTTCACCCCCTAGGCATAACCTTTAAAGGGCGATTTCAGACGTTAAATGCAACAACTTTTGCTTAACGACTTTGGAAAATAATAAAAAAAAACAAATAGGCAGGGAACGATCAGCTTTCTGTACAGAACAGCCAATTTTTATGCAATATCTCAGACGCTTAGGAACAAAAAATGTTGGTTTTTTGGTACTAAAACTACCCTTAAATATCATATGTTGATCATAAGCCTTTTCATCATAATTAAGGCGTTTTCGACTGTCGAGTATTTAGGCCTCACCAAAAACCCTATTTTGCCACCAGACTTTTTGTTATTAGACGTCTAAATTTCATTTTATCTATACTAAAACCAAATAAACAAGACTGGGCTAGAATAAAGGCGATAAATTTTAAAATGGCCGTCGCTTCATACTCGTGCCAGAATGTATGTATAAAGCGTATTGTAGAGAGATTCATGGTTTAGATGATAACTGACTAACGGGCGTTTGGACACATGTTATTGGCCACGGCTTTGGCGAATTTTTTCACAAAGAATAAAAGACCGAATGTTTTTTGGCGTGCTTTTTCAGGATAAAAGACATCCATGTTACAAAAAAGAAAATATGTCGGAGTCAGTTGTGGTATTTGTTCACTTTTATGTCTTTTTTCTAACAATTATCTTAATTTATTTATTGAAATTAATTAATTATCTTTTCCTAACAACTATCAATGTACTCGTTATTAAAAAGTATCTATTCACTAACAACGACGCAGATATTTTGACAAGATGAGTAGGTAATTATTTTAAGTTTAATATACCAGAAGAAATTAGATCTATTTCTAGACATTTTGGTGTCACGGTACATATAATACTAGCTGTGCCTGCGACTTCGTCCGCGTGGAATAGTTACTTTGGGCATTAATTCTTTGAATTTTGAGCCGTTTTTGCAGCGACGGAAGCCCTCAAAGATGAATATTTTTTCCCGTTTTTTCCACATTTTCTTCGCTCCTATTATTTGCTGAGTAATGTTATATAGCCTTAAGCCTTCCTCGATAAATGGTCTATTAAACACAAAAATATTTTTTCAATTCGCACCAGTAGTTCCTGAGATTAACAAGTTCAAACAAACAAACAAACTCTTCAGCTTTATAATATTATATAGTATAGTATAGATTATTTTTGGTATAATATTATATACCTTTTTATAAACTGCGTAATTACTATATTGCTTTGAATGGGTTTTTAAGTTCTTGACGCCTTTTTTGGCTACGTCCTCATTATTATTAATTGCAATAATTCGGGATAAATATATTGTTATTATTTATTTTTTTAATAAATACCAGCCTCTGTTTTAGTTTAAGATTTGATTTGTCTTTTAACTTAATTTCATTTAAATTGAAATTGGGTCCGTTAATTTTGTTATAACGTAAAAAAAACAAACACACAGACTTTCTTTTATATTTGTGTGATGTGATGTATTATGATAGGCTCGATGTACAGTTACCGAAATTTTGATACGATTTCAAAATGGCCCGAAGCAAGATTTAATAGCATCTAGAATATTCTACTACAAGTACAAATTTATCGTGGACTTAGAAATATAACTGTAAGAGCTTCCATGTAGTGAAAATAATATTAAGTCCCTTAGCTTAAATAATGTAAAAAACAATGATAATTTTTAAATCACATAAAAAATTACAATGCTTTTGGTTGCAATAATGCCAGGCACTATAATGTATAATAAGTTATTTAGTTATTTAATTTAAAAGATGTACGAGTGCCACGTTTTCCAGCATATATGATTTGTATAATGTAGATAATCTATATATATAAAACTCAAAGGTGACTGATTGACTGACTGACTGATATAGTGATCTATCAACGCACAGCCCAAACCACTGGACGGATTGGGCTGAAATTTTGAATGAAGGTAGATGTTATGACGTAGGCATCCGCTAAGAAAGGATTTTTGGAAATGCCACTTTTAAAGGGGTGAAATAGGGGATGCAAGTTTCACTTCTTAATGCGAGCGAAGCCGCGAGCACCCACTAGTTTTATATAAATAGGTAGAAAATAAATAAATATTTTGAGGACATATCACACAGCGCTATCTAGCCCCATACATACTAAGGTTACGCTTGTGTCGTGGGTACTAGATAACGGATATAATACATATATCCTTTTTCGTAAATACATACTTCATATACAACTCAACACAAGTAATTACAAATTTAAAAATTTATAATTATGTTATGCGGGAATCGAACCCGCACAAGGCATAGCCACTACCAACTAAGCTAACAGGGCAGTCAAATTTTGATGTGCTTTACTGAATAAAAGTTAAAAATAAATAAATATGGGTAAATGTTTTTTTAAATGTTACATAACTACGGTATAAATAAGTGGTTAAGTTTAAGATAGCCTGATTAAAATTCTCAAACTCTCCTTCCATTAAATTCGTCCATCCACGTCCCTAGTCTATAGGACGACTACATCGGTCTAAAGCAATAAATCTTCGGAATAATAAATGCGTGCCTCAGGCCTAGTCGTGAGATATCGGTTTTTGGACGTCAAAATGGCCGCCGGGATTTGCGGTGCTGTGGTCAGGTTGGAGCAGTTGGTTGGATAGTTGAAGCGATTAATATTAAAGTAGTTGGTGAATTTCTATTGTAGATGTTATTAAATTAATATAACATGGTAGATACGGTGTCCAAATCATACCTACGTCAATGCTGCATGTTTTGAGACTTTTTAACCCCGATCTTGTTTAGATGTCGGTTTTTGGACGTCAAAATGGCCGACGGGATTTGCGGTGATTGGAGCAGTTGATTGGATAGTTGAAGCGATTAATATGAAAGTATCTGGTGAGTTTTAATCGATTTTTAGTTGTAAATATGTTTAGATAACAAGTTAGGTCGACTACTATATTTTGGTCAAATACACAAAGATGTTTGTATCTAAGTACAATCAAAAAACGACTTTTAATAATTAAAGCATCATTTATTTGTTTAAAAACTTTTACTTGTTCTTATTATATAGGTATGCGAGCTACTCGAACATAGACGACGTTATATTTTCCAGATTATAACATTGGAAAGATTAAGTATATTTGTTGTTTTGCTGTGATGTGCTCGTCAAAACTGTTTTATAACTTTTAAGCAATATAATAGTTTTTTTCAATTCCTCCTCTGCCTCCTAGCATCGTGCAGATTTTCCTATTTGGGGAAGTTTTCTTACGCAAATACATCGTGGGGAGCGCCCAGATCCTTCCGTGGGACACATGTTCTCAAATTTTGTGGTCCTTAAACATGTCTGTTTCGTTACTTTGTTTTTTTTACCGCTAAGCGAGTGAAAATCCGCACTTATAAAACTAGTCATAGGTGTATGTATGGCTGGATTCGAACCAGGGTACTGATGGTAAAACATGCAATAACACCACTATAACACATTTGCTTTGTAATTTTTTCTCAAATCTACAAGTTACTATCCCATATAAAACGCTCCTAGCAGCCCATTTTGTCGCGTGTACAGTTTTGTGCCGGCGTGTATTCCATTAGAAGAATCACTAAATCATAATATTGTACCCATTTGGTAGTGGGACTTGAATTATAGCGACAGCGAAGTGTGTAGTTTGTTATTTTGAAAGTTTGTTGGCTGAAGAGTTATTTATATGATATTTTTTAAAGGTTTATTAATTACGACGTGTGATGATTTAACTTCTAGCATGCCTTACGGTTTAGCACTTAGACAGATCTTAAGACCATGTCAGTCATTTTCAATCAAAGATTTTCATTTTTGTATTTGTGGGAAGTAGTATTTATGTTTCGCTTATTTTTCGTGCTTGTTTTTCTACAGTAATAGACAAAGAAACAAAAACTTACCCAATTTTTGGAGTTTTTTGAAATTTTGAGTTTAAAATTCAACTTACCAATTCCGTACAACCTTAATTGTTTCCCTAAGTCTTGAAAAGGTTTAACATATTTCTCTTACATAGATTACGTCTTTAAAATCGCGCCATTCTAAAAATAAAACGCACAATTTCACAACGAAGCGTTTTCTCACCAAATTTTTTATCTGTGAAAATATGAAACAAACTTCATCTCCGGAAGTAAAGTCCTTCAAATTACACAAGTTGTCAAGTAAAATGGCTGCTATTTATTTACAGAAGCGACGCAGCTTAGTTTTTAATTGTATGTATTAATTGGTCAGCAATATGAACAGACGACTATTGTGGATGTTGCTGACCGAGAGATATTGAATAGTTAGATAGAAGTACTCAAATAAAACTTTATTAAAATACTACAAGAAACCACAGATATAAAATGAGAGGACTGTATTTTGAATAATTTGTTTTATTAGATTACCTATGTGTAATTCCATTATAATCACACTGTTGATAACACGTTTTTTTTTTACACAGTAGTGGACGACAGTTTAAATACATAATTTAACGAATATTGCTTACGTAAAATTGCAAATTATAATTTTTCATATTTTGACTTTGTATTGATTCCATGCGGTACTGTATAATGATCCTATTAAAGTAATAAACACTTTATCTAAATATATAAAACTCAAAGGTGACTGACTGACTGATATAGTGATCTATCAACGCACAGCCCAAACCACTGGATGGATCGGGCTGAAATTTGGCAGATAGGTGTTATGACGTAGGCATGCGCTAAGAAAGGATTTTTGGAAATTCCACTTTTTGAGGGGTGAAATAGGGGGCTGCATGTTTTACTTTTTAACGCGAGCAAAGCCGCGAGCATCCACTAGTTTAACATATAATAATATAAATTATGTAAGGTTTAGATATACCAAAGTTGGAAGGTGTTACAATTTTTGTTTCCCATATAATATTTTTCAGCACATAGCTGACCAAAATATTACATCTCTTTTCTAAGCCGTTTATTTTTATTACGAAGCGTATATGAGTTTTAAAAATGTTCCTCTTGAAATTAACGCTTGCTTGAATACTTCTTGATTGCAGACTTAGAAAGAAACTGATAAAACTAGTTTTCAAATGAACAGAAATATGTAGTATTCTTAAAATTACATTGTTGATTTCAAAGCTTTGTTTTTTGCCATGTTTTCAGAAGCCCTTCAATTGGTTTGAAAATTCTCGACACCAGCATTTGCCACTCTAATACAAATTTATCTATATACCTATAACAGAAGTAATACTAAATACAAAAATCTCATATACAGGGTCTTTTGTGTTTGGTGTTAGCGCATTAGAAATAGTTTACTTTTAACGTTGAAACGACTTAAGAAGTTGCGATTAAATTTGTTGTAGAAATTATTTAGCTGGAGACATTTTGATTAAATTGCTCTAAATGTTACTGAAGCTGTAAAATGACAATTACAACTGGTCAACTTTTTCATTTTTCTTCTAAACTAATGAGGGTAGCAAACTCTGGTGTCGATTTTATCAAGCCGCCTTACGGGCCTCTGACATGGCTTACCGACTGGCGACTTTTCGACTTTTGACAGTTTTCGCTAAGTCGACCATTTCCTTCAAATTTGTGACACGGTATGTTCTCAGAAAAAATAATAATTAGAGCGTAGCCTAACAAAACCAATTTTGGCGGTAAATGTAATTAATATCTGTATATAAACAGAGTCCAGCTAAAAGTAAATACAAAACATATCGCAATTTTTCCAGTCCAATATGGTAAGAAAGCAATAAAAATGTAAGCTGCCTATACTGGCAGACCAATCACGGTTTGTTTGTATCAAACAATCAATCATCGAATCAGAATGGTGCAACGCAGTCACGCTATGAAATAACTTTTTATATACCCTGTCTGATCATATTTTCTTTAAGTACAAATGATGTATACTAGTCTAAGGATTTTTGTGTGAATAACGGAAATTAAATTAAAATTATTAAAACTGGTCTTATTGATATGGAAAAGTCAATTTTAGATAAAAAATCTCGATATATTGTTTACTTGTAGACGCTCGCAGCTTCGCTCGCATTATTTTGAGATATAATAAGAGCCTATGACACTTCTAAGATCTTATACTACTTTGCATACTAAAAATCATAACGATCCGTTAAGCCGTTTTTGCGTGATGAGCGTTTAAATAAACAGATAAACAGAGACATATGTAGATAAACAGACAAAAAATATAAAAACAGCTGAAACGTGTTTAATTATGAATTTAAAATAACCTTATAATATTTTTATATCTTCTATGCTCAGATTGTTGACCCTCTTCAGCTTTAGGTTATTATATTATATGTACGGATAAACTTTTATGAATTGTAAATGTTTGAGAAGGTACCTATAGGTTTGAAACTATAAAAGGTGACATTATCATAATGTTTCACACAGCCAATATTACGAAACCGAAAGTATGAATGTATAGTTTGGCCTGTTAGCTTAGTTGGTAGTGGCTCTGCCTTCTAATCTAGGGGTTGCGGGTTCGATTCCCGCGTGACACAAGTATTTATGCATTTTAAAATTTATAATTACTTGTGTTGAGTCTGGTCCTTTGTATGTATAATAAGTATGTATTTACAAAAGAAAAGTATATAAGTATTATATCCGTTGTCTAGTACCCACGACACAAGCGTTTGCTTAGTGTGGGGCTAGATGGCGCTGTGTGCAATGTCCCGGAATATTTATTTATTTATAGTTAAAAACAATAGATAACCTGATTATACGTGACCAATGAAATTTGGTGTGATGATAGATTAGACCCTGGATTATCGCGAAAGTTCTTTATCCCAGATTAACGAGGATAACACCGTGTTTATTTTAACAGACAAACAGTTAAAAATTCAAAAACCTGCTAAAACATTTTTTTACAATATCTTCTGTGTATAGAATTTTGTTTGTCTTTGGCTTTAATTTTATTATATGTGTAGATTTTCTCAGCTTTTTTAATATTTTTTATGTATCCTTTTCCTGAATCCTACCTTCCATGGTCCTAAATGCGCACTTAACCTTCAAACAGTTCATTAATAATTCCTCTCAAAGTCTATTCAATCGAAAAAGTTAGTAATTACAGTGAAAGTCCCTGTTTGTAACGGGAGACAATGACGACAGAATTGAAGGCTAACATTTGCTTAGTAACTTTAACAGCGCACTGAGCTTGTGGGATAAGTTAGACGAGTATAGCGGGTTTTAAAATCAGGTCGCTTCAGCCACACTGTTAATTTTTTACGAGGGATAAACGACCTGCTCGCTTAAGCTTTACTTTTACAAGGGAAAAGTTTGCATTTATTCAGTTTGAAAATTTAGATGTATGTTTGTTTTGATGTCGCGCCTGGTGAACGTATCAAAGGGGCTTGGGTTCAGAGCTTTCAATATTAGAACAGTTTCAACAAAACAAGGTGGTAATAAGAATCTGAATAAAATCATAGGCTATTTTTATGCCATATCAGGTGACAGTTAATAACATCTTGGAGCGGTCGTAGCTTTAAAAGCGTAAATTTAAGTTGCTTACTTTTTGAAACTCTTTGAATTGAAATGGAACCAATTAAATAAATAAATAAAATAAATATTTCAGGACATATCACACACCGCCATCTAGCCCCATACTAAGCTTACGCTTGTATCATGGGTACTAGATAACGGATATAATACATATATACTTTTTCTTTTGTAAATACATACTTATTATACATAGAAACGACCAGACTTAACACAAATAATTACAAATTTTAATATTCATAATTACTTGTGCCGTGCGGGAATCGAACCCGCACCCCTAGATTAGAAGGCAGAGCCACTACCAACTAAGCTAACGGAGCAGTCAAATTGATGAAAAAGTTAAATTTAAGATATTGATATATTTTTCTTATCGGTTTTTTAAGCTTTTTTCACAATGCCGAATTACGCTTATAGAGTATGCCTTGCGCCACAGAAAAGAGGCCCTAACCTGGCAAAGTGAAGCGCTCTCAAATGAAGGGTGAGAATGGCATCTAATTGTGTTCCCTCGAACAAAGGGACCGGGGCTACTAGAAATATGTACATAGCTATCCCATGATAGCTATAATAATGTTATATAATCTCTTTTAATCGCATTTCCTCATGACTAAGGGTCGTGACTCCCCCGCAGAATTAAATCGTTAGGGGAGTTTTCTTGGGCAGATACATCGTGGTGGGTGCCCAGGCCCACGGAAGACAATAATTTATAATATTTTTATATAATAATTGTTGTTTAATCCTAGCAATTATATAATCCTCCAAGATGTTTTTAGCTATGGTGACCGTTTTCTGAACATTTAAAGCAAAAACTGTAAGTAATCAGAAAAAATATATTTGGGCGTATTAGTAAATTATAGCCAATTTTGGCAATAAATGTCTGCTGCAGTCTTGTTTTTTATCGTATTTGCAGTAGTCTTTGGGGATGTTTAAATACTCTTGATACTAGAGTTGACCTCTCACGCGAATTTTCATTTTGATATCATACAGATGAAACTCTTTGAGAGCCTACTACCTACCTACATTAAATTAACTTATTTTTTCTGTGAGACCCTTGAAATAATACACACTTTATTCAAATAGGTAATATTAAAATCACGATAGCTACATTTCATGTTAACCCTCTCCCAAGAAGCTTCCTCAGATTCAAAGGGAAATATATATAATTGTATTAATGAGCCCGGATTTGTTCGATTTCCATAGGGTTGCTTAATTGAGACTCGAACCAGAAGTTACTGGATCGAACAAATGATTTTAATGATTTTCAAGTGCTTGAATTTGTTGCTCGGAATTTGGGGAATTAATTTGTTATGTTTACATGTGTTATATTGTAAGTGTAACAACGCCTAAACCTTTTCAGAGCGTCTTTAATTAATAGCAATTTTTTATATCTTCTTCTTCGAGAGTTTATCAAGCCGCCCTAAGGGCGGCCCACGGGAGCGCTGAAAATGGGATGCCACAAACTTATGACATACAGATATATTAACGTGTTAAAGCGCCCGTGGTATGTACATTACATTGCGGCCAGTCTTTTGATGGGTGACCAAATAGTGAAATTCAATTCAAGCTTCCATCACTCGGATGATACGTTGAGTTGTAGGTCGCCGTGGTTTCTCATAACTCAGCAGTAGTATTACGTATGACAGTTAGAAATATCTTGACACTAGAGTTTACAACTATCATTCGATAAGAAGAAAAGTATGTTGTAATATTTACACGTTTTTGTGCCGTTGGTTAAACATTTTTCAATACGCTGAAAAATGTTTAACCAACGGCACAAAAACGGGTAATGTGGTAAACGTTATTCGTGGAAATTCTTCTTGCCTTCTTTCCCATCAGCCTGAATTAATGGAAAACAAACTCAGCATTGACTTGGCATTGATTTATTTTACTTAACATCACAATTTAGAAGAAGCACTGGGTTTCTTAGTAGGCTTATTTTTATGGATATATTTGTAATGTATTTTTTTTAGTTACGTTATGTATTTTTTTAGAAGATTAATAATAAGAAGGTATTAAGGAAAGTGTTTTTAATTAATAGTTTTACGTAAGTTACGGCTAGAGTATTCTTTCATAGAAACGATTGTTTAGTTTGTTTAGTGAGACTAAAAAACTATAAAAGTTAAGTTATTTACATAACCTCAAATTAAAAAGTAAACAAACTTAGATCTATATAAGTACGTGAAAACACTCACACTGATTGTACCTATATCTACATATTTTATAATCTTAGCTCAATTTAGGCTAAGACTATAAAAAATGTATTCAAGAATACATTAATGCGATTTTTTATTAACGGTTTTTTTTTTGTTACAGGTCAAGGAGTTATTCAGTCAAGGCGCATTCAGGTTCAGCATTCAAATTCCATCACCGATTTGGTAATTGTACTATATTAATTATAATTCCATAACCCTAACACTTTGTTATTGGCAACTAACGATATAGCAAAACACAGCGCCAGGCAAGATTATTTTTAACTAGCTGGTGCGCGCGACTTCGTCCGCGTGGAATAGTTATTACCATAAAAACGGTTCTAGTGAGTTAACCTCAAAAGATAGACATGTACTGTTTGAGACATTTTGTTAGATCATTTCAAGAGGAATAATTCTTTCATACACATTTATTTGATATCTTGAACCGTTTTCGCAGCGCACGCAACGGAAGCCTTCAAAGATAAATAATTTTCCCCGTTTTTTCCACATTTTCTATTGTTTCTTCGCTCCTATTAGTTGAAGCGTGATGTTATATAGCCTAAAGCCTTCCTTGATACATGGTCTATCCAACACAAAAATAATTTTTCAATTCAGACCATTAGTTCCTGAGATTAGCGCGTTCAAACAAACAAACAAACTCTTCAGCTTTATAATACTAGTATAGATGAATTAAAAAAAAAAAACATTAGTTATCCTTTTAAACGTGCTAAAATCATGCGTGGGTTATGCGTTAGTTGCCAGTAATCTATAATGCAAAAATGAATCGCAAAATGTTTTTGAGTTGTTCAGAATCGGCTGGATCTATTTGGCCTATTTCTATTTTTTAAATGTTTGTTGAAGTTCAAGGATGGTTTTTACGGCGAGAAAAATTCGAATAATTGTCGGAAAATCCCTAAAACATACCTTTTCTTTTCCATACAAACTTTTTGTAACTAAAACGTTGTGTAAAGGAGTCAACAGACAGACAGATCAGGACAAAATCTGTCGGGTCCGCTAGTTGTATATAAATAAGTATATCTATCATCAATAACAAAACAAGAAATTAAGTTTTTTAAGGTTTCAGATGAAATTAGCGTTACATACCTATATATATATGTATATAAAAATGAATCGTGAAATGTGTTGGTAAGCGCATAACTAAACAACGCCTGGACCGATTTGCCCAATTCTTTTTTTTTATATTCGTTGAAGTTCAAGGATGGTTTTTGCGGCGAGAATCATCCGAAAAATGCCAGAAAATCCCTAAAAACCGTCCTTTTCTTTTACCCATACAAACGTTTTCTAACTAACTAAAAAGTAAAAGAGTCAACAGACAGGACGAAGTTTGTCGGGTCCGCTAGTACATACATAATACATAATAAAGCTGAAGGAAGCCTAAGTCTGAACAAAAATACATTTATTTTGGAGATACTGCGTATTGATAGCAGAATATCTTCCAACATTTTCAAGAAGTTGGTCTATTTGTTTGTACCTCTATTTGTCTGTTTACTTTAACGGTCATCACGAAAAACGGCTGAACGGATTTTCATGATTTTTGGTACGTAGGTAGTATGAGGTCTTGGAAGTGTCATAGGCTACTTTTTATCCTGAAGTAATGTGAGCAAAGCCGCGGACGTCCAATAGTTTCTAATAAGGTGTCTATATCTAAGAAAGTGTCAGAGCGTCGTGGTGTAGAGTTACCGTCGTACCTACTATAAAACTGGACATTCGATCAACCGATATTGTGTAGGGTGACCATAATGTGTGATAAAAATAATAATCTTTATTGCAAATATCCTTTTTATTCAATTGAAATGCAGGGGCTTTTAGGTAATCCAATATACTTTTATAAAAGAAAAGTAACTATTAAGGCCTATCCTACTTTCTACTAATATCCAAATAAAAAAATTCCATATAAAAATACTTGTCAATTAAACCAAATTGAACAAGTATTTTGTTTACCGTGAAAGGTCCATGTAGGTACCTAATAATATAATTTTAGGCGAAATTATTAATTTATGTTCAGTTCCTAAATAAGGAACCCTGTGTTTAAAGTTGTTACGTTATGTAACTTTTTTTTACATGAGATAGGCTCACGCTAGACTAGAGTTTGCCTGATGTGAAGCAACGTTATAATCTAGCACTTGCTTTGAAGAAACCGGTTTACTCTCGACTTGAAGACCGACAAATTATATTTAAGGGGAACAGAGATACGGACAAGGAGTTCCAAAGTTTGGTTGTTCGCACGATGAAAGTCGAAGCAAAACGCTTGCTGCGAGTATTTGGAACCTTAACTGTATAACCTATCACATCGTACAATGACCACATAAAAAAATATTTACGTTTTAATTAAATAGATTAATACAGCCATATATTTATTTTAAACTTATAAAACATAAAATAAGTAACTAACTTATTAAAAACAAACATGAAAAACTAAATACTAACAATAGTAATAAAAACTCACATAAGCTACTTCTTAAACTAAAAACAGTAAATTAGAAAGTAATCACAATAACCGAGGACATGTGTCTTCCGTGGAAGGACCTGGGCACCCACCATGATGTATTTGCCCAAGAAAACTCCCCTAACGGTTTAATTCTAGGGGGGAGTCACGACCCTCAGTCATGAGGAATACGGAATAAAAATTTATTCTAAAATGCCTGTAGTAGAAGGAAAGGTCCCTAAAATGCTGGCAGCCATATTGTTTATTGAGTACCTAATTCTCTCAATAATTTAGTACCTAAACGGACCAGTAGTATGAATTTAAAATGTCGTGTCAGTAGTCGAGCGAACACAGCCCCATTTGTGTTACTTACAGCGAACCTGAAATGTACTAAATATTCTGCTCAAGGCAGATTGTACGGGAACACTCTAATTTAGAATAGAATAGAATAGAATAGAATATAACTTTAATGTACACCATAAAACATAGAAATAACAAAACAGGAAATAAGCTTAAATATATTAACTTGATGCACATTGGGCGGCCTTATCGCCTTAGGCGATTTCTTCCAGGCAACCTTTTGGATGGACATTACATTTAATTGTGATGTACGTATTTTAGATACATTGATTTACTACTAGTGGACGCCCGCGGCTTCGTTTGCGTTATTTCGGGATAAATAGTCGCATATGACACTTCCAGAACCTTATACTACCTACATACCAAAAATCATAATGATATTCACTTTTTTAAAGATTATATATCGATTTGTAATATACATATAATCTTCCATACGTATAAACTCATTAAAAATAGTACTCTCTTCGTGAGAGGAAAATGCGTTTACCTCATATTTGAAACTCATAAAATGATGATATAAAATGCATCCTGTTTATGGCTGAAAACCGTAGACAATAAAATCCACAGACTCCTAAATATGTATTCATTTTCGAAACAAGTCGATACTCTAATCGTCTTAAGTGGACCAATCAACTCGAAGGCTTATCATGCGTCTACGAGTACATTAAACGCTCAATGTACATATGGAGAAACACAACTTAATATAAGAACATACTAAACATATCTGACAGTTAGCGTCTTAATCGACATACGAGCCTAATAAATGTTTTTTTACTACATACATATTCAAACTAAAAATAGATAATAGTAATATTAATCATATGAAAGTATTTAAACAAGTTGAAAGATTTTCACGAAAAAGCTTTGAAAATTGTTGTGTCACTATAGATTTTTTAATTTTACAATAACGGTAACAGTTATCGACACAATTAATAGGAAGTGCGATTATTAATATTAATAAAGGTAATTATGTTGATTGAATTTATTATAGCTAAAAAGTGTCGAACATAGAAGATATTTAAAAAATGTTTTAAGTTAATTCGAATTGATAACAGAACACCTTTCAACTATTTATAGATTTTTTGTCTGTTTATTTGTTTCTTTGTGTCTCTGTTTGTTTGTTTTAAACGCTCATTACGCAAAAACGGATCTTTATGAGTTTTGGTATGCAGGTAGTATGAGTTCTTGTAAGTGTCATAGGCTACTTTTTATCCTGGAATAACGCGACCGAAGCCGCGGGCGTCCACTAGTTTTTTAATATATTTAGGTGTCTAGTAGTTATGATGTCTTTTCGTCTCTGAGATGGATTAAAGAAACCGCTGTTTTATATTGGCCGTGGCTTTTAGCAGAACAGATACCCACTTATGAAGTGTTAGTTTTACGGCTTTCTATAATAGCTCTAAGATCATGATTATGTTTTATAGGATCTCCTCTTCAGCTATATTATATGTATAGTATCTCATGAGCTCATGGTGAAAATATTATTTTTACCTACATTTTCTATAATGCTATCTTAAGGATATCGAGCGGAGGCAATCGCATGCGATTACCAAAGTTAAGCAAAGATCGACGCGGTCGGTTCTTGGATGGGAGACCGAAAAGTGGCATTCCATTTTGGGCGCTTCCGTGGGTCGGATGAGACGTTAAATTGTAGGTCCCGGCTGTTAGTCTAGTACGGCAGTCGTTAAGCCATGTCAGAGGCCCTTAGGGCGGTTTGAAAACTCTCGACACCAGAGTTGGCCACTCTCATTCGAAAAGAAGAAGAAGAAGATATCGAGCAATCCAACCGTGCTGTGAAAATATATTTGACGATATTGTAATTTACTTCTTCTTCTCATCGACTGAGAGTTACCAACTCTGGTGTAGAGAGTTTATCAAGCGCCCTAAGGGCCTCTGACATGGCTTAACTTAATTTTATACATAAATAGACTCATTCAAAGAATTGTACTTATAAAATCTGACTTCACCAAAAGTTTCACTTAGTTCTTTACTACCTTCCAGTAGTTTAAACTTTAAAGTTATCAAAGCCACTAACTTAACTTTAAGTCACCTATTAACTCAAAGCAGTGAGATTTTCTCCAAGTTATCCTGCAATCTAGTAAATCTTGGTCACCGCGCTCGTAGTTTTCTGAAAAAGAGTGGCTATATTTTAGACGAATTTTGATACGTCTCATTTTTTTTAAAGAAAGAAGAATTTACTATTTTTTTCTATATGAATGAAGTTTTTAGTATCAAAGTTTGAATGAAAGCTTTTGTTTAGTTGAAAAAAAGACAAATGCAGGGAGAACCTTCTAACAAATCATCGTACCGATCTATTATTACAAATTACATAAGTAATAAGACAAGATCATTGTTTAAATACAAAGCGTGGCAACACCTCTGGAGTTACAAGTGTCCAGAGGCGACGGTGACTGCTTACCATCAGACAGACCCTCATTGCCACTTTTTATAAAAAAACACACAGTTTAAAATATTATTCTAGTTACAATATAACAGTTTATAAGAAAATTATACATGTGGAAAAGCACGTTAAGGTTTCTTAATTATATCATATACATATGTACATATGTATATGGAAGTAAACTTTTTTGTATTATTTATTTAATTAAGTTATCCTACACTGTACCAACTCTTGGTGTCTGTACAGTGTCCTTGCTTGAAGGGTGGCTAGATTAATACCTTTGGAGAGGACAGCGGGTCAACTCTGGACATGTAAGGGTATTTCTTATTTAACCGACTCGCAAAAAGAGGCATACACGATATGAACAAATATACCAGCTAACTGATCACTGGCCTGGGTCATTCATAGCTATTTACTATAATATTAAAACTTTCGTGAGACATTTTATCAATATGCTAACTAAAACACGTAAACAACATACGCAAATTACACGTGAGTGAAAACCGTTTTAGTTAACATAAATTACTTATTAGTTCACACATCACATTCTTAACATGTAAGTTTAGTAAGTAAATAAGTTTAAGTTTGCGTGTCTCAATAAATATATTTGTTTCTTTCCTTCTTTTAGTTCACTAGTTGTACCCGCGGCGTTGCTCGCGTTTGAATACGCTATTGGCAAGTTGAAGCCTGCACGGTCGAGATAGCTAACCACAGTGCGACACTGTGACGCGACCGAAGCGAACGCATTGTTTTTTGTGAATATTAACTTTGTCTAGCCCAGACATCCACTAATACCTTTTGTAGAGAAGGCGTGAGCATAAAAATTTAGGTTTTTAATATAATTTCATTTAAACAATTGTATAAAAAGGTTTCTTTCTTTTAAATACCGTTTTTAAATAGGATAGGTTCGCAATTTACCACAAGGTTGTAACACACTTACAATGTATGTACCTACTAACTCTAGATTAAGAATCCCCAGGCTTGTTATACGCAGGAAAAGGTTCTTGTTTTGAACTCATTTTTGTCCTATTTTTATGTATGTGAAAAACATACATAAATTGGCTAATATATACGTGTGACTAACATAATATACGTGCATTAGTTTATTTTTAATTATTTTGCTGTTCCGTTCGAAACCGAATTCAATTTTTGTACAGTCGGCAAAAAGATTTAAACAGTTTCTTTTAGATATACTGTTGGTCGATTGTAGAGAATGCTAGTACTTCTTATCGAATGAGAGTGGCCAACTCTGGTGTCGAGAGTTCACTAAGTCGCCCTAAGGGTCTCTGACATAGCTTAACGGCTGCTGTAATGTGAAAAACAGCAGGGACCTACAGTTTAACGTGTCATCCGACCCACGTTAACGCCCAGAATGAATTGCCACTTTTTGGCCACCCATCCAATGACTGACCGCGTCGAAAATTGCTTAACATGGGTTAAGTAAGCAAGCGATTGCCTTATCTACTAGTACTAAAAAAGCTTGATTCTCATGCAATATATTTTTAATCATTCATCAATCTAACTTAAAGTACAGGGTAGAGACAGGAAGAGAGTACAATAATTATAACTTTTACTCCCAAGAGCAGTTATTAAGTTACTGTGGTATAAAACAGAAAGTTCTGCTCAAGGAAGGTTAAAGTTTTAATGATTTTAAAATAACGTTTCTAATTAAAGATCAAGTTTATTTTGGTGTGTTGTTTTGCTTTAAAAATACAAATATATTATCGCTTTAATTTTAATAAAATAAATAAATTTTATAGATAAATAAAATTGGTTATATGTGTTTTAAACTATTGGTTTGTTATAATTATAAACTTTTTTATCTGTTAGGCGTCAGCTTATATAATATTAACTTTTGTGCTGAGATTTTGGTTTCTTATTTGTTTAATAAAGACGTGTTATCAATATATATGTTTGTCACAATTTGATATATTAGGTACTAGTGGACGACCGCAGCTTTGCTCGCATTATTTCAGGATATAAAGTAGCCTATGACACTCCTTAGACCTCATACTACCTATATACCAAAAATCATGATGATCCGATCAACCGTTTTAGTGTGATTAGCGTTTAAATAAACAGAGACACAGACAACTGGCAAAATTTCAAGAAATTGTTGATCTCCAAACATTTTTTTTTATATATCTTCAATGTTTAGACTTTCGACCATCTTCAGCTTTATTGTGCATGTGCGTGAAAGTTGGCTAGTGTATGCGTGTAAAGATGTACATCTAATAGTAGTAATCATTTGTCTAACTTACATACAAGCTTGGCCTGTTAGCTTAGTTGGTAGTGGCTCTGCCTTCTAATCTAAGGGTTGCGGGTGAGATTCCCGCCTGAGACAAGTATTTATGAATTTTAAAATAAATAATTACTTGTGTTGAGTCTGGTCGTTTCTATGTATAATAAGTATGTATATACAAAAGAAAAGTATATAAGTATTATATCCGTTATCTAGTACCCACGAAACCAGCGTTCGCTTAGTGTGGGGCTAGATGGCGCTGTGTGCAATGTCCCGGAATGTTTATTTATTTATTTTTCACTAGTGGGTGCTCGCGGCATCGCTCCCATTTAGAAGTAAAACTCGCATCTCCTATTTCACCCCTTTAGAAGTGGCATTTCCAAAAATCCTTTCTTAGCGGATGCTTACGTCATAACATCTACCTTAATTCCAAATTTCAGCCCAAACCGTCCAGTGGTTTGGGTTGTGCGTTGATAGATCACTATATCAGTCAGTCAGTCAGTCACCTTGGAGTTTTATATATTTAGATTATCTACTTATGTTGAAGAATCAAGTAGGTAATCCTTGTGTTAGATTCCACTAGTGTTGCTCTATCAGGGACACGCTGCGACCTGTGATGTATAACCCTCGTGGAACATGCAGGTACAAATCGGGGATGGAGTGATGTGACATTTTTTTATTAAATAAATAAATATTTCAGGACATATCACACATCGCCATCTAGCCCTATACTAAGCTTACTCTTGTATCATGGGTACTAGGTAACGGATATAATACATTTATTGCTAAGCAGGTCTAGAATTGTCTTAGCTACTTTTTATCTCAAAATAATGCGAGCGAAGCCGTGGGCGTCTACTATTTATCAATATTTCCGGTTTTTTTTTCAGTTAATCTACCAACGTCCATGACCATAAGGTTCTTTTGTATATGTTCTTGCTTATTTGCATTGATTAGACTATATCTAAATATATAAGACTCAAAAGCGACTGACTGACTGACTTAGTGATCTATCAACGCACAACCCTAACCACTGGACGGATCGGGCTGAAATTTGGCATGCAGGTAGATGTTATGACGTAGGCATCCGCTTAGAAAGGATTTTTGGAAATGCCACTTTTAAAATGTGAAATAGGGGATGCAAGTTTTACTTCTAAATGCGAGCTATTATTCAGTTTTTTTCAGTTTTCGAACATCTTTATTTCACTATAAAATATTTACAATTGGGTAACTATGCTAGTGTACATCTAAGAAATCCTAACAGAGCACGTCATAAGTATTACTACGTGTTGTTTTGGAGTATTTAACTCTAATAAAACACTTTTGCTATCTAAATGTAAGCATTTTTTTTTATTAAATAAAATGTTTATCTGTTATATTATATATATGGCTATATTTCAGTAGTAATACTACCACCTCCATATTTCCCGCGTCAGTGCTCCGCCGTGTAGTGTGCAGTGTCCGTACCGCATGCCAAGTACGAGACTTTATTAGCTAGCTTAGTCAGGGAGATACTGACTGTTATAGTTACTCGTCCTCTTCAACCCTCATTACTGAGGGGCGTGACTCATGCACAGGCATACAGGTACAGACTTTGCCACGGATATTTACAGATTTACCTACGGTAACGTTTGCTGGCAACAAATATTACTTAGTGTTTATTATCATTTATGACGCTGTGTACAGTCGTAATTGGACTATTGGTTTAATTTTATTCTTAAAAGTTTAGTATATATATTTATAACTTATTGTCTTTATACCGAACTAAATAAAATAAATAAACGCGACATAAAAATATTAACTGTTTAGCATACCATTATACATATTAAGGAGTTTTTAAACGACTACCAAAAAAAGGAGGTTATCAAGTCTTCTAAAAGTTTTTTTTTTCTTTTTTTTTGTGGGGATGTTACGCGAATACTCCGTTGTTTATCTGATTTCAAAAATTCTTTTTTTATTCGATGGGGATAGTTTCCGAGATGGTCCCATAAAAAAATATTTTCATTCGGTTTAGTACTTTTTGCTTTTTGAGAAAAAACAAATAAACCAGCAAATTGATAAAGTTTATGCAAACCAATTTTACCCATATTTCCATAACTACTCATTAGATTTTGATACAGTTTACTGTAATGTGTTGAGGTTTAATGGGTGCATCTTTTTAACTATGTATTACGATGACACTCACCAGGGGGCGCTGCTGTATACACTATATCTTCTGAATATTATCAGCCCGATCTTGATGCGTTTTTCTCTAATAGGCTTTGATTTGTTTAGCAAATGAATGTATGTTGTAGTTTTTTTTTTATAGGCTCAGATTTGATCAGTAACGTGACAGTAGAGTTGAAGTCGGTTTTTGCTTTTGCTTAAAATAATTATTGTTTGTTTGTTGTGCTTCCACACTGCATCGGAGAAACGGATAAACATGGTTTTGGCAGAGTGATATTATAGCGTCCTACTAGTGATATAGACTATTTTTAACCCGAAAAACGCGAAAAAAAATCTGGTCATATCACATAAACGAGACATCTTTTTCTATTTTAGTCTGTAGTAGTATATTCCTGAACATAGACCTCTCCTAGTTTTCGTTATTACCGCTGGTCGCCACTTATATAAATGCCAAAATATATACGTAAACACATGTTACAGTTCAAATTCCACGTTTTTTCCACAAAATATAATGTGTTTTTAGTATTGTTACGAGTAGGTATACACGTTTAGTAAATTGACACAATATAATACATCTACTAAAATTCCCATCAATTCTGAGACAACTTCTATAAACTTGTTCCGAATTAAAATCACATTGTCCTCTAAATGGAACAGTAAAGGTATTCAATATCGTAAAATTTCAAGGCACGTCCTTTCAACTAAATTGAGGGACGGCCCTTTCAATAAACGACGTTTGCAAAATGAGTTACTGCTTACAAGGTCCTGGGGTTAGAAATATAGCTTGATGGCTATTATTTTTGGGGTTAAAATTAATTGCATTTGTTAAATAATTAAATTGAAATATCTTGTTTATTTGTCACTAACGAGAACGCTAGGAATACAAGAGCAGCGCAGAGTATGACACCCAGTATTCATCACACAATACGAACTTACTTTTTTTTTTTACAAAATATAGATTCACCTTCACCTACAGCCCGCTTGATGTCAAGTAGTGCTGCAGTAACACGCTTACTAAAAATCACCTATTCAAACTTGTTTAGTAATAATTCTACTCCGTATCTCTCGCACTACGTTCTGCTGCTGGTTTATGTCACTGGTTTACGAGTCTCCACTTGTTTGCAATATAACGTCAAGACATAGTTTTATACTTAGCAAGAATAATGGAACTTGGATATAAGAGAGCAGGTGTAGGATAATGTAATAAGGTAGTTGTATCTACTTTCTTTTATAGAGTTATAGGTAAGACGGGCATAACATTTTAAAAGTGGTTTTATTAAGTAAGATAAGATAAAAATATATTTATTTCCAAAACATTAATAATTAATTAATTAATTATATTTTTGTTTGATACAACCACAATGATTAATTAACTTAAATTATAAATGACGTGATTATTACATAGTATAAACGCATAATTTGATATGTAAAAAACTAAGTCAAAAGCAACTAACTTTAGTTCTACGAAAATACGCAAAAAAAATAAAAATCGAGATCAACTGGACCAATTTGGCTAATTTTGGTTTCATGTTATTTGTAAAAGCTTAGAAAAGATGAAAAAATTAAATCACTGTGACAATAACAAATGCATGCCGCTTTTAGCTGAGTGCAGCTAATTTCTTTACGTGCAATAAAGCTAAAGAGGGTAGAAAGTCTGTGCATTGAAGATATTTGAAAATAAAAGTTTGGGAATACTTAGAATTGATTGATTGAGTACGTTCCAACAATTTATAGAACGATTGTCTTTTAGTTTGTTTATTAAAACAGCGCATCACGCAAAAACGGCTGAACTGATCTTCATGATTTTGGTTTGTAGGTAATGTAAATAAATAAATAAATATTCCGGGACATTGCACACAGCGCCATCTAGCCCCACACTAAGCAAACGCTTGTGTCGTGGGTACTAGATAACGGATAATGTGCGGTCGTGAGAGTAACATAAGCTACTTTTTATTCTGAAATAATGCGAATGAAGCCGCGGGCGTCCACTAGTACACAATACGAGTATCTATCACCAAAATACAAGCTAAGCTTGCTATCTTTAGTTAGCAATCTATGCTTAGTTTAGTTAGGTCTTAGTTAAGTTTAGCCCAGCGAAGTTGGGGTGTTAAGCGGAAGTTAAGCAAGGCAGGTGGTCTAGAGGAAACTTAGTTCATCCTGGGTTAATAGATACGGGCTGTTGGTCAAGTTGGGAACTAAATGTTGATGGATTTTGGTACACTACAAGGCAGTGTCTGGATGAAATTTAAGCTTGGAAATTTTATATAATATAATATTAAAAAACTCTTAACGTCAATGCTGTTTGAAACTGTCAAAATTTTGTACCTTACATTTTATTCATAAATGTTATACTTGTACAAATTTAAGGAAGCAAAAAACAACATATTGGGTAGTACCAAATATTGATAATAATCAAGAACAAATATCCGCAAGTTGAGGTATTTATAATGTAATTAATTACTTTAAAATTAATCAAAAGTGGCCAATTAGCGCAAAATATTATGTTTAAACAGCAGTAAAGGCACACGTTTATAAATTAAATTTTCCCTAATTAATTTGTTATTGGACATTATTATCCCACAGAGTTTTAATTAATCCAATAGTTAACATTTCTCGGCGATTATAATTTGGTAGATAAGCACTACTACTACAAATTATTGCTTTGTGTTTTGTTTTTGAAATACTTTGACATAAAATTTTTACGTCTGAAGCCCCTATGTCAGAGACCCTGAAGGTGGTGTGAAAACTCTCAACGCTAGAGTTGGCCATTCTCATACGGACTTACTTTTATTATTACAATTTAGCCTGGATGAGGTCTGCACAAGATCTACGCAGATGGCACATAAAAAGAAAGGCCTATACCCAGCAGTGAGATCCCAAGAGCCGTGGATGATGATAATTACAATTTCGCTACAATTATCAGTACGCTTTCATTTTGAGTTAAATATCTACATGCTTATGTGGTCAGCCTCCTTTCTATTCATTTTCCTCATTAATGGGATCGTGACTAACCCTCTGAATCAATTTGTTAGCGGAGTTCTCTATGGCAGATACATTGTGGTGGGCGCCCAGGTCCTTCCACGGATAACACATGTCATCAGATAATGGTCCTCAAACATATCGGTTTTCTCACGATATTTTCCTTCACCACTAAGCGAGTACAAATCCACACTTAACTTAAAAAAACAAGTCATTGGTGCAGTGCTTTATTGGTATTAGTGTGTAGGGCTGGGATTCGAAACGGACTCGTTAGATTGTAAGGCGGACGCTTCCCGACCAAACCACACTCGCTTTTAAGGTAATGTTCAAACACTGTTCGTAGTTTTCCTGATTAACTCTTTCCCTAGAGAAATCATTGTGATAACTCCAGAGAATAAACCCATTGATATTAAACTGGGCTCTAAGCGACGATTAAAACTTTGTGAAATTTGGTTCTGTTTATCTACTTCGCCAAATAAATTTAACTTTTAAAGTGATCTATCTTTTGTAAAAACACGAGTTTTAAAATGGTTTCCTTAACTGAAAGTGTAAATTTACTTGACTTGGCGTTGTTTGTGTTATATTTTTAATTTAGTCAAATATAATTGTATATAATGGTTTGCGCATTGAATATACCTATATATATGTACTGTACATACACACATCATGCTGGGAACGTTGCCTACAGATATACTTTTTTTATAGGTGTTTTAAGTTTATTAAAAGTTTTAGTTTATAAGTTAGGTATTAATTAGTTAAGTTTTTATTTTTAATTAGTAAAATTTGTTTTGTAAGTTTTTATTAAATAAATGTTACCTTCTATAAGTTGTAAGAGATAAACTATGTACCACACATCGTGTACTCACTTAAATTGGCTAATTCTTTTAAAAAATAAAAAAGCTACATATCTTTAGTTTTTAATTACGTGTGTGTGTTTAAATACATTTAAATCCATAGGTTTAATCAAAGCAGAAAAAAAAATTGCATACTTCAATCAAAGGTAAGATGTTCAATGAGTAAGGTTGTTCATACAAACTTATGTACCAGTAAGTGCGTGAGGATAGATATTATGTTTCTTATTTGTGCTGAGGGGAATCACAACCCTCAGTAAAGAGAACAAAGACGTAAAGAGAATGATCAATTCCCTATATAACTTAAAAACAAACAGATTATTTTATTTATTTATTTTAGATATCACAAAATCCCACAGCAATGTCGCTAAACCGCTATAAGAATAACAAACTATCCAGTTTGCTCCGTCGCTACATAAAATCAGAGCACGTAGTATATGAGGTTTTTTTGGTTTATCCTGCTCCTCGGAAAATACTGTCCCGGCGAGAATTGAAAGTTATAAAACAGCTGGAAAGCTGGGGTTGTTACTATGATATATTTGTAGCTATTTAAAATTGTCAACCACCTACTATTTAACCTTATTATACGATTGTCTGGAAGAAATCGCTGTTAGCGATAAGGCTGCCAAATTGTGGCACTATTTTTTTTAAGTTTTTGTGTTTCTGTTTGTCTTTTTTGTTTCTCTATATGTGTGTTAAAATACACATATATGTATTAAATAATCTTGTCTCAACCTTTCAATAAAACGCTGAAGAGGGTAAAAAGTCTGTACTGTAGATATATAAAAAAAGTTTCTATATACATACATTACATCTATAATAAGCCTCGTCTCAGCAGTGTTTATAATTTTTGACTGTTTATCTGTGTGTCTGTATGTCTGTTTAATTAAACGCTCATCACGCAAAAACGGCTGAACGGATAATTATGATTTTTGGTATGTAGGTAGTGTGAAGTCTTAGAAGTGTCATAGGCTACTATTTATCCTGAAATAATGCGAACGAACCCGCGGGCTTCTACTAGTACTATTTTATTTTAAAATCATAGTACCCCTTAGGTTTCCCCGTGGGACCTAGTGTCCGGGACATTAAAATGGCTTTGTTACACCGTATCCAACCACTACACGGTGTTGGAAACAGTTGAGTGAAAAATGTGACTGAATTGCACGCTTGAGGTTTAGTGGATTGTTTTAATATTTTTAAGCGCCCGTATCTCAACTAGCGGAAGCAATCGCATGGTTTTACCAATATTTAGCAACGGACAATGCGAAGTCCTTGGATGGATAACCAAAAAGTGGCTTTCTATTTTGGATGCTTTCGTTTTCATGGAATAAAAGATGATTTTCAATTTGGTGATTATTTAAAAAATAAGTACTGAATGAGTATTGTGTTAGATTACTATTTTTTTTTATATCTTTTATTAAGAAAACAATTTATTATATTGAAGACTAGCTGTGCTCGCGACTTCGTCCGCGTGGAATAGTTATTTTGGGCATCATATGTATTTTTGCAAACAACCTCTTCAGCTTTATAAATTATAGCTGTTACCCATGACTTGAACCGTTTTCGCAGCGCAAGATGAATAATTTGCCCCGTTTTTGCCACATTTTTCATTGTTTCTTCGCTCCTATTAGTTGCAGCGTGATTATATAGCCTAAAGCCTTCCTCGATAAATGGTCTATTCAACACAAAAAGCATTTTTCAATTCGCACCAGTAGTACCTGAGATTAGCGCGTTCAAACAAACAAACAAACTCTTCAGCTTTATAATATTAGTATAGATAACTACTTATTATTACTTTTAATAATTAAACATGGAGTTTGAAAGCTTCAAGTTTTATCATCCACTTTGAAACATCGTTAATTATAAAAATTTTACTGAAACAAACAGAAACCGTTATTGAGCGATTGCAGTTAGTAAAAATCTTAGTAGAAATTATTGAATTAGTAATTGAGAGAGTTCAAAGGTATAAATTATAATATTTTAGTAAATTTATTACTTTTATCATATATTGTAGGTATTCGAATTAAAACGGTTTAATATATGGTCATGGTTGACTGCGCTGTTAGCTTAGTTAGTAGTGGCTCTGCTCTTTAGGGGTGCGGTTCGATTCCCGCATAACACTAGTAATAAAATTATATTTTCTTGATATTCATAATTACTTGTGTAATGCGGGAATCGAATCGGGGTTGAGTCTGGTCGTTTCTATGTATAATAAGTATGTATTTACAACAAAAAAAAAGTATATTAGTATTATCTCCGTTATCTAGTACCCATGACACAAGCATTTTCTTAGTGTGGGGCTAGATGGCGCTGTGTGCAATGTCGCGGAATATTTATTTTTAATTTATTTATTTTAAATATAAACCCATATAGTGTAACAAAAATTAAATTAACATCCACACAAAACATGTTTATTTAAAGCTGAATCCATTGTCTGATGTTTGGTAAATTGTCAATTATTAATAGGAGCGTGATGAATCCGTGGAAGGACCTGGGCACCCACCACGATATATCTGCCCAAAAGAACTCCCCTAACAAATTAATTCTGCGGGGGAGACACGTCCCTCAGTCATGAGAAAATACGACTCAATAGAGATTTATTATTATATTTATTATATTTTATGACCGCTACCGCTATCACGTCCAAACCGTACCTCTGCCCCTACCTTAAACCGTTCAATTCCTCACCGTCATCACTACGTTATTATTTGTCCTATTGTGTCCCATCAGACGTTGATAGATAGCCGTAATTTATAGTTTTTCCACCAACCTTTGTTTGCTAAGATTTGCTTCTTTGATAGGTTCGGAAAGAAATTGTGTTTAATGGGAGAATGGAATTGGTTCGGAATAATGGTTTTGTCGTATTGGTTGACGCTATTGGTCAATTTGCAATATTCATACTTAAATATTGTAAGATATTTTTTTTTGTACGGTATTTTTTTTAATTTGTCAACATTTTGAACGATTGATTATTTTATTTCAAACAGGCACTGAGGTATGTAACGTACAAACAAAAATCCTCATCGAATATAAAATAAATTTAAATCGGTTCATAAATAACGGAGTAATCGCGTAACATACAAAAAAAACTTTCAGAAGACTTTAACCTCCTTTTTTGGAAGTAGGTTAAAAAAAGGCTTACATTTGACTATAGTCTGCCTGTTGTCAAGCATTAATATAATCTAAGATGTAGTACGCTTACCTAGAAGAAACGTATTGTCTATTTTACAGCGAGTCGACCGTGTAACCTATCGGTGAGGCATCCTGCGCGCATTCTGGTATAGGTTCGAATCTTGCCAGTCGTCATTATTTTCAAATTATTTCCATACAAATTATTAAGCAAAGATTACCCATTATTTGTTTATCTATCTTAAATACCATAGCCAGGTCTCCTCAAAGCAGTATTTCTCAAACATTAGTTATGATTAATACCGCGTCATTACATAAATAAGCGATGTTAACACAGCACTAACTGATGGTTAAACTAAACCGGTGCTTAGCTTGGTAACCGCTGGCTAAGATTACTAATCAATAGATACATATATATAGCAGTTTTAGTACATTGAGGCCCTTTTGCAAAACAAGATAAACAATTCTAAATAATTGTATGAATAATAATAACTATTGTGATTTAAAATCTCTTGAGTCGTATTTCCTCATGACTGAGGGTCGTGACTCCCCCGCAGAATTAATTCGTTAGGGGAAAATTCTCTTGGGCAGATACATCGTGGTGGGCGCCCAGGTCCTTCCACGGAAGACACATGTCCTCGGATACTGTGATCCTCAAATATGTCGGTTTCCTCACGATGTTTTCCTTCACCGTTAAACGAGTGCAAATCTACACATAACTTGAAAATACAAGTCATTGGTGTAGGGCCGGATCCGAACCCTGGTTGGGATGAAAAGCAGACACTGGAACCGCAAAAACAATTCAAACCTTTAGCAAATTTTAATACAGAATCTATACCATAGTAATCTGCTACAATTTAATCTGTGGTTTACACGTTCATGCCAAAATAGTTTCTGATTTATAGCAGTTAAACTGCTGCGGTTTGATAAACAACTATTTCCTTGGCACATCTATTCTTAGTCTGGAAAACTATGAATGAAATAATTTATGCTATTTTATCTTGTGGTGAATTCTTGTTGTTATTTCTTTCTCATCTTGTTTTTTGGGAAAGTTTGTACCTGAATTGACTGAAGATTTATTCGTAGACAAAGATATCAGAGCTATTAACAATATATGGTATTTTTTTTAGTTGTAATTGTGGTATTCATTCATCTTTTTGTCTTTTAAGAGGGTTTCTTTGAATCCTTGCTATTTGTTATAAAATAAATTTGTATGCCATATCAAATATTACTTTATGCATATCATGAAGCGCCCATAGCTCAGCTAACGGAGGCAATCACATGCGATAACCAAAATTAAGCAATTGTCGATGCGGTTAGTCATTAGATGGGTGACCAAAAGTGGCATTCCATTTGGGCGCTACTGTGAGTCGGATGGTACGATAATTGTAGGTCGCTAATGTTTGTTAGCAGTACAGTAGTCATAAAACCATGTCAAAGGCTTTTAAGATAGTATGAAAACTCTCGACACCAGAGTTGGCCACTCTCATTCGATAAGAAGAAGAATATGTAAGTATGATGGAGCCTGTGTAGGTACATTGGAATTTGTATAAAAGAGATAGAGATGAAATTCCTTGAATTGTATTGAAGTTTGACAACGGTGACACAGACAGATAGACAAAATATCACTTCATTAGCTTTGTAAAGGTATACACTATATATATATATATTTATTTGTTTTGTAATATTTATGATTTTAATAAGTATTTCTTTCTTTCTTTCTTTCTTACATAAATTCTTTGTCATCAATTCGCATTATATTCTTCCTGTACATATTGTCAAAGTTCCCTGATATGGGTCGCTGGCGTAACGATTATTGATGAGAACTACATAAAAAAGGAAATCCTGAAAAGTAAAATAAGTATTGATGGAGGTTTGGGTCAATAGGATCTTAGTTTTTTTACACATTTTTTTCGGATACGCCCTATGCAGTTATAATAAAATAAAAATGGTGGTAATACTAGTGCTCTAGTGTATCTATTCTTTTAAAAAAATAGGGTTACATTTATTTCTGAAATAAACATTATCCAAATCGGTTCAGCTGTATAAGCATAAAGAAGGATCAACAACACTCAAACTTTGTCAAAAAGTGTGATCAATGTTTTTCGACCGGGACATTGCACACAGCGCCATCTAGCCCCACATTAAGCAAACGCTTGTTTCATGGATACTAAAGGATAGAATACTCGTAAGTATACTTTTTTTTGTACTTATAACAGCTTAACTTACGAATAAAATGATGAAACACTAATTCACTAGCAAGTGGCGATACACTACAGATTCCAATAAATCTTCATAAAATATATTTTACTGGCCAATAACGTGTCATAAAAATGGCCGGTTGAACAGCTCGTTGTGGATTCGAGCCAAAATAGTTTGATAATGATTTACTATCAGATCTGGGTGGTCGGTAAATCATATAACTACCTAGCTATGTACAATATATGCATACTGATATATATGTATAAAAAGGTGAAGGAAAACATCGTGAAAAAACCAATATGTTCGTGGTATGAGATCTTAGGAGTGTCATAAGCTACTTTGTATCCTAAAATAATGCGAGCAAAGCCGCAGGCGTACTAGTAAATAAATAAATACAGTTTTTTAATGTAAATTGGGCGTCTGAATCATTTTATTTTTATAAATTATTTTAGTTTATTTACTATTCGTCGTTAGGTGTCACAAATTATTTGGTACAATATTGGAACCGGCTGATATTTCTTTCAAAGGAAAACGAACTATTTCCTTATATTAACAAGAATAGATTTATTATGTAGCAATAAATTCCGGATAACGCAATTAATCAGACACCGGTACCGGTATACAGGAAATAATGTAAGGTATCGTTTTACAGGTAACATAATATTAAACTAGTGGCATCCCGTGGGGTTTTTCACAGTAATCCAGGATAAAAAGTAGCTTATTTTTTAGCCCAAGGTCTTAGTGTTTTTACTTAAGTTAATTCTGCGGGGGAGTCACGACCCTCAGTCATGAGGAAATACGACTCAAAGAGAGAAACTCCTAGTACAAGTATAAGTTACAATACGTCGCTAAGCAATTAACAGCTCCATCTGTAGTCGCTTGTAAACACGGCTTCGTCTCAGTAAGGATTCTATCGATGACGTCACATACTATGCCTCTACATGATTTGACTGGCCTTAGTTTAAGTTGGTAGCGGCAATAGATAGATAGATAGATTAACGCTTTATTGGACACACAAATAAAATAGAACACAACACAAACAAGAGAAAATGTAAATCTTATGCCACAAATGGCGGCCTTATCGCTAAAAGCGATCTCTTCCAGGCAATAAAGAATTTATAAATAAGATATACCATTAATAAATATTTCGCACAGCGCCACCTAGCCTCAAACTAAGCAAACGCATAAGTCATATAGTACTAGATTCTATCTATCTATCAAGTTACTTATCAATATAGATGACGTCATCCAGCTCAGATAATAACCGTCTGTATCTCGTTACGTTCACTGCACGGCGCCGGTTTATGGCGCGTTCAATTGATATAATAAAATTATAACCGCAATGGGTGGTCTCGCTATGGCATGATAAAATAAATTACTGTATGTGCTACACGAATTATTGACTATATAGTTTGTTATGTTACTAGCTTTCTGCCTGCGGATTTGTTCGTGTGGGCTTTGATTGTAAATAATTAGTAGGTGTCCGTTGCTTTATTATGTTTATGTTAGAGACAAAAGTAAATATTTTGTCACAGGACAGCATATTACCTCTTTACCACAAAACAGATGATCCGTCACTTGAAAAGCAACGAGCAGAAGCGGAGTAAAAGCATAAAATACGATCCAATAAACAAACAAATTGAATTGCAGTACAAATAAACATAATATACAAATAATATGCAAATATAATTAATACTTTACAATGACAAAGAGATACCTACTTGTATATATCCATAGTTTATGTCCTTTTGTTATGTATGTTTATATTATTTTGGTACACAATAAAGCTAATTTTGAATTTGAATTTGAATTTGAAAAGGGGAAATTAAACGATTTCTTTTAGACTTGCGTGGTTTAACTTAATGATTTATTTGTCTACCAAAATTTGGGTTAAGTGTGAGCTTATCAGTACAAAAAACAATTATTATCCATTCAGTTTTAAATTGGCAAATATCTATGAAGCCAAATCTCGTAGCACCTATTATCTGTAGACACGTTACGAAGGTCTACGTCATTTCGTAGAGCCACTATAAACATCGTAATACAATATTTTTCTTCACATAAGTCCGCTTGCCCGTCGATTCTAAAACACATTTAGTGATTTTTAATTTATTATATAATACTAGTGGACGTCCGCGGCTTCTCTTGTATTATTTCAAATTAAAAATTAGCCCATGACATTTCTAAGACCTCATACTACCTACGTACATACCAAAAATCATGATGATCCATCCAGCCGTTTTTGCGTGATGCGCGTTTAAATAAACAGAGATACAGATAAACAGATAAAAAATCTAAAAACTTCTGAAACGTGTTCTGTTATGGATTTAAAGTATACCCAAATATTTTTTTTTAATATCTTCTATGTGCAGATTTTTGACCCTCTTCAGCTTTATTATTATGTATAGAAGATGTTAAAAATAGTATACAAGGTGTAACAGAAGGGTGTGACAATATTAAAGAGTATACATATATATCATGTAAGGAGTCATATACCAAAATATGAAAAATTAAATCGCATATATTTTTTACCATACAAAAATTAGATAATATTTTTCACTTGATTTCGTGGCAGCCCTAGCGAGAATTTGAATTGAATTTTTTATTGACAAATTAAAATTTGTCAAAAGTCAATGAACGCTCAAAATGATAAGATGTAGGGTTGCAAGTCTTAAAGTTTTAATGAAAGTTCAACTTATGATTACTCGAAATCTATGACCCTTAGAATTCTGAAACCTAGTGGGCTGTATTCTATATATACATAGGTATGTATAGTATAAGTATTGTCACACCCTTCTGTTACACCTTGCATATTGTTAAACAATGTCAATGTGCCACTGAAAGACCTTGACTTCTGCAACACAGTTGTTATGTTACTATAGCAGAAGGCAGAGCCCTAATTTCTACGTACCATGTAAAATTTGACTATAAATATGTTTATGTAATAAAATTAAATAGTAAATGTGTTTAAAAGTCATTCTACAGAAGATTTTTACTGATGCAATTCCTTGGCTTCAAATAATCATCATAACATTATATAACGGTTTTAATGTTAACTTTGTGGTGATATGAAATTGTTATGGGTCATAATGTTTGTCCTATTTAGAAATGTAGGTGAATGGTTATTATTATGGGAAACAGGGGGTTATTTGCATATTGCCAGGATGTGACTATTATGGTTATGTTGGTTATTATGGAGGTTGACTCAAAGAATGATATAAATGTTTATAGTGCTCGTATGTATCTTATTGTAATTGTTTTGATGTTTATAAATCTATTTTATTTCATCGTAAAGGCACGATTACAAATCCTTAACAAAATCATAATACAAAAGTCAAAATGTGTTAATACCTCTTATACGCTATTGAGAAGTGACGGATCATCGTGATTTTTATTGTTGTTATAGTATATTGTTTTGAAAATTATATGGGCTACATTTTATTCCAAAACAAAGAGAGCAAAGTGGCGGTAATTCACTAGTGGTACTTATATTATAAACATGTTAGTGTGTGTGAGTTAATGTTCAGTGTTTCTTGAAGCTCAAACGGCTATAGCAACTTTCCATGAAATTTGGTATGAAAGTAGTAGTTGGTCTTCAAATTGAGAGTCATTAGGTTTCTTCTAGGCAAGCGTGCTAAATCTTAGACTACAGCGGCGCTTAACATCAGGCAGGCTGTGAACAACACACGCGAATTACACGTGAGTGAAAACCGTGTTAGTTACATACATATTGATAAAAAATGTATCAAGAAAGTTTTAATAATAAAAGGCAGGCTGTAATCAAACGCTAGCCTATTCTGTGTAAAAAGAGGGTAAAAATATTGGATTAACACAAAACCTGGTAACACATTAGGCCCTGCTAATATGCACACGATAACAAATTATCTAAGAAAATATTATTTACATTATTCTTAGACGGGTGTCATTACACCCGAAATGCGTAAACAAAATACACGAAATTCGACGTGAGTAAAAACCGTTATAATTATATTTATCTTCGATATATAACTCTAAAACCTGAAAAAGCTGAAAAAGTTATAAAAATGCTCAAGCCAAGTCAGCACCAAAAGTTGAAGAAGCAATTCACCGGATGAATAGCAACATTATTTTTATGGCAAAACAGCTTATGGTCCAAACTGCCTATAAAAACGTAGCGGTGACGCCAAAACTATCTCTGAAGAAATAAAACCCATATAAAGTATATGAGCACTGTAAGTTATGGCAATAAAACTGTGCTTCGGAACATATAAGTCATTTCTCGAGTTATTTGATACACTTGTGCTTAGTAAGGTTAACTTTGTGTCTTTGTATGTATTTGTTATATGTAATTGCAGAATGCTGGTTACGCTGTTGGAAGTTTTCTTTAAAAATCTATCTCTCTGTTATGAGTCATATTTTCTCATGACTGAGGGTCGTGACTCCCCCGTAGAATTAATTCGTTAGGACAGTTCTCATAGCAGATACATCGTTGTGGGCGCCCTGGTCCTTCCAGGGATTATAATTTTATATATAGTACTCAAATTTAAAGATTAAAGCAAACAAGGTAAGCGTGTTACATCCTAGGCTGCAGCAATGCTTTACATCAGGCAGGCTGTAGTCAAACGTAAACCTATCCCACGTAAAAGAAAAAAAATTAAAGCACCCGGCTTCGAAAGCTCATGCAGGCTTCTGAAATGAAAAATTTCACAATTTATCAGTTGTAAAAAATTTATGGAAGCTAATAAGACAATGATGGTGATGGTATTCAGATAATTTTTTATTAAATAAAAAAAAACTGTGTAGCAAACCAATTTAATACAATGTTTTGAGTAGCAAAGCAAGCTTTTCTAGGCAATCATGAAAGGAAGGAATTAGATTCACATATCATAGTATTTTAATTCTACAACACAAATACTCTATCATATACTACATAATCTGGGTCATAACAACAACAAAACCATTCCAATTATATATTCAAGCTACAATATAATTATTAATCCTACGCCATTTTATAAAATAAACTTAAAAGCAATATAATAATGAGTATAACGCTTGTGGCCCATATTATTGTGTGTATTGGACCGGAACCAGCGTGTTTTTGATCGTTTAAACCAATGACAGTTAATATTATAGACCCCTGATTATAATGAAAAAAAAGCAACACTTTTTAAGCATACGTTTACTTATAATTTTAATTTGACTGTCTTACGTCTAAATAAATTCACATAGGTACCCAATAAGTCTGTTAATCTATACTAATATTATAAAGCTGAGGAGTTTGTATGTTTGTTTGTTTGTTTGTTTGAACGCGCTAATCTCAGGAACTACTGGTGCGAATTGAAAAATTCTTTTTGTGTTAGATAGACCATTTATCGAGGAAGGCTTTAGGCTATATAACATCACGCTGTAAATAATATGAGCGAAGAAACAATGGAAATTGTGAAAAAAACGGGGAAAATTATTCATCTTTGAGGGCTTCCGTTGCGTGTGCTGCGAAAAAGGTTCAAGATATCAAAAAAATATGTGTAAAAGAATTATTCCCCTTGAAATGATCTAACAAAATGTTTGCAACAGTATATGTCTATCTTTTAAGATTAACTCTCTAGAACCGTCTTTATGGTAATAACTATTCTATGCGGACGAAGTCGCTAGCACAGCAGTATTAGATATATAGGTATATATATCGATAGATATAATATAAAAACAAGGGAAGAAAAACTAAACATACTACTTCTAACTACTACAAAAAGGGGCACTTAGAAAATCTTTAGAAAAGCCTAAAGATAATCTAAGTGCTCCAGCCCACTGCCAGAGGGCAGCGTGCCAGCATACTGGCCGCATTACCACGCTGGATGGCAATCGATAGATCATATAAATTTGCTTTTCCCCGTGGTGTTAACCGCGTTAAACCATGATAAAAAGATTATTTTGATAACGGGTTGTATCTTCTTAAAAAGCAGTTAGATATATTACTCTGCCGTCACGTTGCTTAACATCAGGCAAGTTGTAGTCAAGCGTGAGCCTATTTCATGTAAAAAAAACTGAAGGATACAAACTTGCTAGTCGAATTCCTGAATGTAAAGGGCAATATGAAAATAGGTTACCATAAGTGTATTTATGTAGTCTTGATTTGTATTGTCTATGTTTAAAGCCAATGGAGTGTGAAAACATGGGAGAGGTTGTTAAATTACAAAATGGAACTGGCAAAAAGCATTTCATTAAGGACTTGTGTTTACAATACACATTTTAACTTTTATACATCCATATGTATTCATACTTGATCTATCTCTTTGTTGTTATTATTCTTATTCAATTTTTTATGAAAAATGTAATAGGTATGCTAAATTGTGAACGTAAATTAATGCAGTAAATAAACATAGTTAAACTTTAAAACTTTCATCAAATCAGTTCAACAGAATTCAGCATTAAAAAAGTATATAAAAAGAAAAAAAACAAGCTCACACTTACAAACTCTTACTTTTAAAATATTGGTGGTATGATATTTAGAACCTGCAGACTTTTCCTATCTGTTATTTTACAGCTTTGACAAAGTAAGATAAACGACAATGTATAAATATGTTGCTTTATTTTTATTTCAAGTCCGTTTTCAAAGACATTTCACATTTTACAATAATTTATGTGTGTTCAAGATAGCCAGTTATGCTTGGACAATGCTTTGATAGCATTTACAAAGAACATAAATTTCAAGACAAAGGCAAGCCGAGTTTACGATACAAACAATCTGTGATATAAAGCTATAGCTAATATAGTTAGGTTAGTCTGTGTTAGTTTCACAAGACTTTTGATAAATTTATCTGTTGTTAAGAAATTAAAGTTATATCCAAAGGACTTTCCAAAAATTTTGTTGTGACGACGAACGTTAATGTTTACTGTTAATATATTACACTTCTTACGAAGACCTTATTTCGGCTGGGGTACAAGATAATGTGGTTGATTGTCAAAATCCGAGATCTATCTACAGTTTGAAGCTTTAAGCTTTCCATCACACACATTTTATTAGTTTGTCTTTCTCTTCTCTCTTGAGTCATATTATATCCTCATGGCTGAGGGTCGTGACCCCCCCGCAGAATTAATTCGTTAAAGGAGTTCTTTTGGGCAGATACATCGTGGTGGGCGCTCAGGTCTTTCCACGGAAGTCACATGTCCTCGGATATTGTGGTCCTCAAACATGTCGGTTTCCTCACGATGTTTTCCTTCACTGCTAAGCGAGTGCAAATCCACACATAACTTGAAAATACAAGTAATTGGTGTAGGGCTGGATTCGAACTAGGGTGCCTCTGAATTAAAAGCAGACTCTGGTACCGTTGAGCAACACTCGTTTCTTAGTTTGTACGTTTTGCTATTAAAATTAGTGTATGCCCGCGGCTTAGTTTACGGTATGGTATTTGCTTTTTGTATTATCGTATGGAGATCACTAACATTAAAAAAATTGACTTAGGTAACGAAAGATTCAATTTCTTTATTGACATTTGAAATTACATTGAATTAAGTAAAGATACTAAAGAGACCTAGTAAAGCTTACTTTACAACAGATCCAGACTAGCTATAAAATAAGCCTGAGCAGCGTGGCTTAGTGCTAACGCTTAATTGGCGGTGCACTGGACGCTTGCCAAATGGCCAAGCCAATAGACGTAGAAAAAAAACAGACTGGCCCAAACAAACTATTTTTATACATATAAAAAAAATTGAATTAAGACAAGAGGTTCTCAATTCGATTGAATTTATTTGTTTTCATTTTACAAGGGATAGGTTTGCGTTTGACTACAGCTTGCGTAATGTTAAGCATTGTTACAGCATTTTTCAAGGTGGTTAGACAATATAGATGGCTAAAAACCGAAGCCAATGGCATATTATAAAAGAGGCCTATACCCAGAAATGGAACGAAACCGGCTGATGATGATGTTTGATTTTTAGACAAGTATAAAAACAGGAAAAAATTACAATTCCTCAGAATTATTCCTTCGAGTAAACTATTTTCATTATTAAGATATTGAATCAGGCTTTACGTTGCGGAAATCAATTGCTGATGATAGCTTTGAATAAATATTTAATGTTGCTTTAATGCACTTAAGCTGTATTTTTGGTGTTCTTGAGTTGTAGTGAAACAACCATCTCTCTCTTGTGTCGTATTTCCTAATGACTGAGGGTCGTGACTCCCCGCAGAATCAATTCGTTAGGGCGCCCAGGTCTTTCCACGGAAGACACATGTTTTCGGATATTGTGGTCCTCAAACATGTCGGTTTCCTCACAATATTTTCCTTCACCGCTAAGCGAGTGCAAATCCACACATAACAAAAAAAAATACAAGTCATTGGTGTAGGGCCGGATTCAAACCAGGGTGCGTCTGGATGAAAAGCAGACACTGGAACCGCTAAGCCACACTCGCTTAATAAACAACCATAGATATCATAAAAGAATCTACACTATGTATTTTGCTAATGTCACTCACACAAACATTATTTTTAAGGTAAATGTCTCGCCAAGCCCTGTCCAGTTCACTGAGCTGTGTCTATGTTAATAGTCCGACTATGTAAGTTACATATAGATAGCACGGTGGTAAGTGCCTACGTTTTGTTTTAATGAAACTGTTTTAACCGGTTTTCAAAACGTTTGGTGAGGTTGTGAAGTGTTTTATCTAATTGCTGAAATGTTTTTATTAAGTTGCATAATAAAAATTTGGGGTCGTATATACCTCATAATAAAACTAGATTTAATTATCTGAAAATAAATGAAAATATTTATTTGTTTATGTTGTTACCGCATGGTTTTTGTTTTAGTACTTACATAATATATCGTGTGAAAGATTTTAGCAGTATTAAAAAACGGGTTAATATTCTAGAAAAATCAAAGAGTTTTTTCGCAAACTAATAAATTAATTGTCTAATTCTTTATTTTTCATATCACGTGTAAAAAATAGAAATAAATATTTATATATTTTTGTTTACTAGCGAAGCTGTTTTTTTAAATAACAAAGTAAATTAACATTTAATATTGTTGCATTTGAATCTGTCAACCATTCTTAATCTATAGCAAGACTTACCGTACTAAGTACGAGTCGCATAAAAAACATGTAGCATTTTTAATGTCTCTCGGCGAAAGAAGCTTTAGTGGAATTAATTAGAGCTTTTCTTAAAAGCTTGCGAGACTGCAATTAAAAAGTCATCTGGGTTTTTTAAAAGCTGAGCAATTAAAATTTTGCTTATTTAACTCTGAATAATATAAAAAAATACAGTCAAAAAAAATTATTTTCTTTGTATAACATTTTCTGTATGTAACATTACTAGTACATAACAATAGCGAGTGTGGCTTAGCGGTTCCAGTGTCGGCTTTTCATCCAGACGCACCCTGGTTCAAATCCGGCCCTACACCAATGACTTGTATTTTCAAGTAATGTGTGGTTTTGCACTCGCTTGACGGTGAAGGAAAACTTCACGAGGAAAAGGACATGTTTAAGGACCACAATATCCGAGGACATGTGTCTTCCTTGGAAGGACCTGGGCGCCCACCACGATGTATCTGCCCAACAAGCTCCCCTAACGAATTAACTCTGCGGAGGAGTAACGACCCTCAGACATGAGGAATAAGACTCAAGAAGGATATAACATTATATGCATACTAATAACAAATTTAAAAAAACACTCCGAAATAATGAAAGTTTAAACACAATTCGCTATTAGTCATATTCATTATACAAAAATGAAAATAAATTTGTTGGTTTGTTTATTCCACTCTCGTGCCGCATTGGAGCAATGGATCATTGTGACTTTCAGTATAGTGATGGTATAGGATCTTGGGAGTGAGATTGACTACTTTTATCCCGAAACAACGGGACTAGCAAAGCCGCGGGATTTCACTAGTCAATCATAAAGTCAGAAACTCTGAATTTTATTCCAGACTCTAAAAATAACGAATAAATTCAGTTCACAAGGTTTTATGATGGATGCAAAGGGAAGGTTCCTTTTATTTTAGCGGATTCGGTGTTCCACGTTTACCAGAACTATTTTTATTATGACTTTTGGTATAGATGTTTTAAACCATAGACCACATATTCAGCTACAGTATTTTTATTTGTTAATACATAATTAAAAAAGATTAATGCACAGATGAAAATGCCTGAAAAGCGAATACAATATTACACGAATATTATCGATTGAGAGTGGCCAACTCTAGTGTCGAGAGTTCATTAAACCGCCCTAAGGGCCTCTGACATGGTTTTACGGCTGCCTTTCTAGACAAACAGCTGGGACCTACAATTTAACGTGTCCGACCGACGGAAGCGCCCAAAATGGAATGCCACTTTTCGGTCACCCATCCAAGCACTGACCCTTTGCTTAACATTGGTAATCGCATGCGCTTGCTTGTACTTAAGCCCATCTATACAAATAACATATCTATGGACACATAAGTACATTGGTTTCCACGTTTTTATGCCGTCCCGTAGTTTGGGTTCTATTTTCTAGTTTTTTCTTCATCCTATGGGAACTGAGGCCCGCCTGTAAATGGATTGACAAACCTTTTATTGAACACTACGGCCTATTTTCTGGTTTGAGGGACATGAAAAGGAGTTTTTTTCACACTTTTTCTGGTAAGCCTGTATTGGGAAAAATGTGTAGTGTGTAGGTTAGAAAATTTGTCGTTTGATGTAGTGATAAGTTTATTCGGGATTTTATTATTTAAATTGACTTTTAGAATAATTTAGATGTTATTAATTTCTTTATTATTATACCTATATATGTACCATAATTATTATTAATTTCTGTAAAGCAATTTTTTTTTACTCGGAATAGGCCAACCTTTGACTACAGCCTGCCTGATGTTAAGCACCACTGTAGTCTAAGAAATAGCACGTTTGCCTAGGAGAAACCTATTTACTCTGGATTTGAAGACGCCTGGGTTATAATTTTCATGAAACAGGGCTCCAGGTAGAATGAAATTAATAAATGAACATTAACAAATATTTGCGCCATCTAGTTCCTTACAAAGCAAACGCTTGAGCCATGGGTACTAGATAACGAATATGACACTCACTTGTTTTTTTTTGTTTTTTAATTAAACACCTATTTTATACAGGAACCAGACTCAACACGAATTTAAACAAATCTCGTTTTTAGCCCTTGTGTTCTTAGCACGTTGTTTAATTTGTATTTTATCCAAATTTCTTTGAAAATTATGTTTACTTTAATCAGTTTTCTAATTGATAGCGTAATTTGATCAAGGATCGCTTCCGGTTAAATTAATCAAGTGTTCAAATATATCTGAAAATATATAAATAGAATTACCATGTAACGTGGTCTTGGTTTAGTAAATTAATAATTTCTAAGATTTGTAAGTGATAAATACCACTAGGTTTATTTAAAAAAATATTAGAGATTAAATTACGACTATTTCACCCGTGGTCGCCTATACTACTTCTTTGCCAAAAATACTGTGATCTATCGCTTCTTTGCAGCTTAAAAGAGGAGCAAACACAATGAAAACCCATTTTGATTTTATAAATGGTGTGATAGTATATGACTTTTTTCCAATATATTAATAAAGTCATAATCGACTTACGCAAGTTTCAATGAGAAAAACAAATAAGTAGTAAGTTTTTAAACATATTACACAAAACAACAATTTCGTAATCCTTCTAGCGCACACTAAGTGGTTAAGTAGAGAAAAAGTAATTTAGCTAAACGGCTTTCGTAGTAAAAATACAGTTGAAACACAAGTTAATTGCACGTTATGTTTAATTGGTGAAAAATTTATTACACTGACTGATTATATTTTGTTTCCTTTAATTATGACCGGTTTTTATTATGAGGTTGCTTGTCGAAAGTCCTGTATTGAAGATATTAAAGGAAAATATTAGAGATTCTTAGAATTGATAACAGAACACGTACTAACAATAATTTTAAGATTTTTTTGTCAGTTTATCTGTGTCTCTGTTTATTTAAACGCTCTTAACGCAATAACGGTTGAACGGTTCGTCATTATTTTGTAGATAGTATAAGGTCTTAGAAGTGTCATATGCTACGTTTATCTAAAAAAAAAAACTAGCAAAGCCGCGGGCGTCCACTAGTAGGTAGTTAATAATAATATATTCTGTTTACAATAAATAATAAATTTCTTCTATCTAAATATCTATTTCAGGTGTATCTTTTATTATTTCAGCACTATACATAAGTTGTACAGCCAATTTCAGTCCAAGTTTTCTCTTCAGACAAATCGTTAACGTTTTGAAGGTTGTTAAAGATAGTACTGATTAGGTCTAGACAGGTACCTAAGTTTTATTACTTTGAGACTGTTAGGTACTGCTTGAAATTCAGTTCTTTTAATATATATTTTTATATCATACTAGCTGTGCCTGCGACTATGTCCGCGTGGAATAGTTATTTTGGGCATCATATATATTTTTGCAAACAACCTCTTCATAAAAAGCTTTATAAATTATAGCTGTTACCCACGACTTGAACCGTTTTCGCAGCGCACGAACGGAAGCCCTCAAAGATGAATAATTTTCCCCGTTTTTCCAGATTTTCCATTGTTTCTTCGCTCCTATTAGTTGCAGCGTGATGTTATATAGCCTAAAGCCTTCCTCGATAAATGGTCTATCCAACACAAAAATATTTTTTTAATTCGCACCAGTAGTTCCTGAGATTAGCGCGCTCAAACAAACAAACAAACAAACTCTTTAGCTTTATAATATTAGTATAGATAAAGTACCAAGAAATAGGATTACTGGTAATTAACTCATAACAATTGTATTGTTTTTATTTTAAAACGATAAAATTGTATAATATAGTTCATAGAAATTGTATTATGTGTAAGATAGAAAAATAAATATACTAATGTCGTATCCGCTATAAAAACAATGACAAAATGCCAATTACATTGATTTTGAATTCAGCGTTCTTCAAAGCGAAAGTGAATCAGTTCTTATCGGGTAAGCACGCTCCATCATAGGTCATACCTTTGATTACCGTCAGGCAAACTATGGCCAAGTGCAAACCATTTTAAATAAAAAAGAATTGCTTACCATCAGGCATACTATGATCAAGTGCAAACCAGTTTTAATAAAAAAAATACAGTCAACACACGTAAAAAGTAATATATGATCATCGTGATCGGTGTCTTAACTTTACTTACTTACTAAAACGCACTGTGTACTCTCAGTTTGAAGATTTTCTATTCCTGTTTTACTCATATAAAAAAACTCAAATAATTTACACGTGTAAGATGTTGTAAATATAATTTCGTTTTCTCATATACTTACATATTTTTATCACAAAGTAAGTTTTATATCCTATTTGTATAAGAAAATCTCATAAAGAGCGGTGTCTACGACATCTTTATGCTTATCTTTACAGAGTTAATCGGAAACTGTGATATTACAATTGTAATCTCCACTACCAATAGCCACAGGCCGACTTATTACAAAACGCGGTTTCAATTCAGGACATTGAAAATAAAAAGTCGGTTCTTGTTGTTCAAACATGACATACAAACAATCAAATGTCAACTTCAAATTGGGACGTTGACAGTTTGAGTATTATAACAATAGACAGACAAATTTCGGACAACAAAAACGAACTGCATGTTATCAAAGTTCTGAGTTTTTCCTCATTTTTGATCATATTTCTCATGCGTGATTGTTTCATTAATTAAGAGACTACTTGATTGATGGAGCAGTTATTTGGCGCTGCTGGCAGGGCATTCGGGGGATGTATATGAATGAAATCTTAAATCTTATTTTATTCCGATTTATGTAGTAGTATATATACTAAAATTGTTTATAACAAATATTATGTAGTGTTTATTATCATTTAACAAAGCTGTGTATAGTCGTAATTGGACTCTTAGTTAAATATTATTTTAAGAAGTGTTCAGTATATATTTTTATAACTAATTGTCTGTGACTGTACCAAACTAAATAAAATAACTAAGTGTTTTGACTCCTCCTTAGAATCTTTACACTGAAAATGCATGTCTCTGCATTTTGTGGTCTTCAAACATATCATAGGTGAATATATTGTAATGGTAGAAATAAATAAATAAATTTCAGTTTCTTTACGATATCTTCCGTCACCGTTAAGCAAGTGCAAAGCCGATTTGAATGAAAATAGGCATGGAAATAGATTACATCCTGGATTAACACATGTGACTTTTTATCCCAAATTTAAGCGCTCCTAGCACTCAATCTATCCAATATACCTCGTCTGCGGAAAATTCGTCGAAAACAATTCGTCGAAAACAATTCGTCGAGAACAATTCGCCGAAAACACAATTCGCCGAAAACACAATTCGTCGAAAAACACAATTCGCCGAATATTTTCCGCTATATTTATAACGGAATTTCTGCAAATCTTCTATAAATTTCGATTCGGCGAATTGTGTTTTCGGCGAATTGTTCTCGACGAATTGTTTTCGACGAATTTTCCGCAAATCAATAACCTAGATACTTTAGCTTTATCAACCCAAACCTAAGAATAGAATTTAAAAATGTATTATAATTGTTAAGTTATCAAATTTATTTCCAAGTAACCCTGTACAATGTCGTCTGCCTTAGCTTCGTTAAATATGTATAGGTAATCGCGCACACCTGGGATAAATGAGTGAGGCTTGGAAGTTATGATGGCTGTAAGAAATGGTATTAGATCCATACACATGACACGGGAAGGAACCGACCTTGCCAATACATAAAAAAAATAAGGATTTTTTGACTAGAGAAGGAATGTTAACTGGTATCAACGTAGTTAAAAAGATGAAAGTCCAAAAGACTGCCCGCGGGTCACTTGCATTATTTCGAAATAATAAGTAGTCTACGACACTTCCAAGACCTTCATACCAATCATTATGATGGTATTAAAATAATTGTAAAATCGGCAGATACGTGTTCTGTTATCAATTTAAAGTATACACAAACAATGTTTGTCCCTTTAGCTTTTTTATTTTTGATGTATAGAAGAACAAAGATTTATTAATGTTTAAAATAGGTTTATATCAAGTTAAGTTTGTACACTTGATTTTAATTAGATTTGAGTAAAGTAAAGTTTTAAAACTTTCGTGAGACATTTTAACAATATGTTAACTAAACAGTTTTCACTTACGTGTAATTTGCGTATGTTGTTTACGCGTTTCGGATGTTTTGACATCCATCTTCAGAACGTATGCAGCACGCAGGCTGCGCGCCGCCGCGCGAGCAGCCTGCCGGGACACGGGCGTGGGGGCCTGGGGTGGTGGGGGTGGAGGCGAGACGATGTTAAACGCGTAAACAACATACGCGAATTACACGTGAGTGAAAACCGTTTAGTTAACATATTAAAGTAAAGATTTATTTATTTATATCTTTACAAAATTAACATAAATATGCAGAAGATGAAGACAATAGAAAATATAGATTAATACCTGACAATGTCAATTTCAAAGCCTGTATATACACCGGTAGTCTCAATCGATGTCGACGTCTCTGAGTTGGCAACTTAGTTCACAACTTGGTAACTTTGGATTTAGGACAAGCGAGGTAGGGTGGGAGTGACAGCGGGTAGCGATTAATTTTTACTTATAAAAATTGTAAAGTGAGAAATACATACTATTGAAATAAACAAAAATGTATTAGGTAACTCAATGAACAAATATTTATAGTTTGTGAAACGTAGTACAAATATTACTTACAAAAAAGGCCTCTGAAACGTTTCTGAAACGAAATGATAAATAATATATGAAAACGTATTATTAAATTATAATACACAGGTCTTGGCCCACAGGCGGATCATAACCCAAATGACCTCCTGTCCTTGGCTCACCAACTTTTAGGATCGTACCTTGTCTTGAAATCCTCTTACAAGTTGTTCAAAGCGGAAGTTAATATTGTTCCTATTTTGTTCAATACACAAAACCAACCGGCCAGAAGGTAAGTTTAAATTCTTAATGTTAAGTTATCTATGTGAATTTATTGTGAAAAGTAAAAGCTTAAACTTAACTTTTATGATAAAACAGTCAAAACAATTTGTGGAATTTCGGATACCTGCTATGTTTTAAAAAAAACTGTTCTTTAAGTATTATGAGCTGTACCAACAACTTTTAGGATGTGTTAATAAATACAATAATAATCACCGCACATGTACAACAGAGGTAGACCACCAGCCCGATGGTCAGATGACATTACTAAACAAGTATGTAGGTAGGAGATGGATCAGACAGGCTGGAGATCGTACTATGTGGCACGTTGGAGAGGAGGCCTATACTCAGCAGTGAGTGAACACGGGCTGACATGATAATAATGATTATGGTGGCACTTTTTAATGTTGAAAGTTTTCATTTCCTACTTCGTAAGTTTATATTTACTCATTTTCAGTGGACAAAAGAAATGTATCAACATTTACTGGCACCGCGTAAACACCTAACAATAGATTTAAAATAAAATTCTCATGAATAAACCGACATGAAACTAGTAAAACCGCACTATAATACCTACGTATATATGTATAATGTATCGCTCCGTATGCAAACATATTGAATTGCCGTCGGAGCCGCGAATGATTGACACTTCAATTCTTCACGCCAATATCTGATATCACACTTTTTCTATTCACTATGGAAGGGCAGATACATATCTCTAACTTATTTTTAACCGGCTTAAAAATGAGGAGGTTAACAATTTGTTCTTTAAACAAGAAAAGCATTAATTTAACATTTACAATTTCCATGAGTACCTATGTTTGTTAAATAATAATGTAAGTATATTATGTATATAATAAATATTATTTAATAAACATTATGATCTACATTATGCTTCCAAACACGTAACCCGAATTTGTTTAGTATGTTTATGTTTGTATATTTGTTTATCTGTCCAAAGATTTTTCAGAATTTATTTGTAAAATGGACAGGATCCGTGATCCTTTCTATTTTAGTAGGTGTGTTTAAATTTTGAGAATACTACCACTTTAATCAAAATTGGTCTTGTCGCTTATAAGATATTGTCATACGCGCATTATCGAAAGGCCCTAAAAAAGCGATGAGGATGAAAGTTTTAATTTTTTAAATTGTATTGTGATCGTAATTGTAGATTGTAATCATAGATTAGCTAAGTGCATTCTTATAAGTGTTAGTGTGTAAATTTTGTGTTTAAGTATCTGCCATATTTAAGGTTTATGTTTCTTGTATCTATTTCGTATTTTTTATTTTTACTCTATTATTTCCTTCTTTAAAACTATACTAACTAACTCATTGTCTCGTACGTGACGTCACAGCCCTAAGGGAAGACCAGCGCTGATTGCTTACAGTAATCAGCATTATGCTGAGATGCTGTTTATGTTTTGTAGTCTGTCTCAATAAATGTGTTTCTATTTCTATTTCTAATTTCTCATCTGTGCATTTTTTATCTGTCCTTTCTCCGCGAATAGTCAACCATTTTTGCTACGTCGTGTTTTTGGATAGAAACGTAGAATATTGGCTTTCAGTACTTGTTCTGCTTACAGAAAGTCACACTTTCATTTTGTGCTTCTAAGGAATATAAATTACTTTAGTTTTGAACGAAATGTGAAATCAGCAAGAAAATTTATTCGACTTCTGTACACATACGCATACAAGATTTTTTTTCTCAAATCATTTTTAATATGGTATGTTTAGTTAACGTTAGTAAGGGTTCATTAAAACAACAACAAAATATGCTTTATAAAATTTATGCGTATTTTATATGTTTCAGATACTTTTAGACATAGTAATATAAATGGGTATTAATTTAATAAATTTTAGTAAATAAATAAATATTCCGGGACATTGCACATAGCGCCATCTAGCCCCGCACTAAGCAAATGCTTGTGTCGTGGGTACTAGATAACGGATATAATACTTATATAATTTTCTTTTGTAAATACATACTTATTATACATACAAACGACCAGAGTAGTATTTTTTTTAAGATACCTAATTAATGTGCTACTTATGTGTGTTGATAATTCATTTCTTAATTAATGATACCTATTTATTGTACCGTTTTAATTAAGTAAATAAATATATAGTGTAAATAAATAAATAAATAAAAAAAAATCTGCTGAAACATTACCTAAGATACTAATATTAGTGTTTTTTTTGTTTCAGATGTTCTGACAGACAATGCTTTAATATACTTATGGTGAGTAAAAACAATTTTTTTAAATGACATAAGCTCACGCTTGACTACAACTTGCGTGACTTAACATAACGTTGTACCTAATCTACGATCTTGCGCGCTTACCTAGAAGATTGCTTACTTTCTGTTTTTCTGTTTAGATTACAGCTACAGTATTGTAAACAGAATATAATGTATATGCTGCCTGAGCTGAAAAACTCGAGCAACCTTACAGGATTGGATAGTTTTGGTCTACTATTGTTGAGAGTTCGTGATAAACATATTTTACTAACTGTCTTATTTCCTTACAAACTGTTGTTTGATGTTTTTGAAACTACAATTTGTATACAACATTACGCACAGGTGACTGCACCTTAAAGAGATACAAATTCATATATGTAGATTCAACCTCTTTCTTACCCCTAAATGAACCGAATTAAACAGTGAAATCAAGTGGCAAGATACACATCACTGTTTCAGGGTATTCACTAATTGCTTGCTTTCGATGTCAAACAACTCATTTATAATATATAATAATAATAATTTGTTTATTTGACCAAAAACTTACGTGTACGTACATTACATACCTGTTACAAAAACAAATGAAATCTTATGCACTAGTACAGTACGTCAGAAGTGTACTGAGCTCTGAGCTAAGTATCCAGTGGATCTTGTGATTCAGAGCTGCAGTATCCCGCCGCGGCACATTCACTTAAATTTACAGAGATATAAGTATACTTATTTAAATAAAGAATATTAAATTTTACAAACAAATCATAACAAAATCCAGAGAAAACAAAATCTGCAAAACAGATACGATTTTTGACATTTTAAGTGTTGCCCGGTTATAAATTAAAATTATGTACAATAAATTCCGTCATAATCTCTGAAAATATATGGTAAAGCAAATTCAGCCAGCGCTATTCAAGCGTCTGAAAGAGCGGCTGGAAGTTAAATTATGTGTCTAAGGTACATAGATCATGTTATTAAATATACATGTTTGACCGTTATGATGTATCATAGTGACATAATATGGTTTTTAATTAATATTAATATTATCAAACGTGTTTATGTATAAGTGTGTGTGTGTGTGTGTGTGTGTGTGTGTGTGTGTATGTGTGTGTGTGTGTGTGTGTGTGTGCGTGTATGTGTATAAATATAAATATGACATGACATTACTATTAATTTATGTTAATAACTAGTTATCCACTAGTCAGCTGGGCTATTCCATAACTTCAATAAACTTTTCAGTTTGATCATAGTCCAAAGTCATAAGGTAATCAGTTACCTTTTTATTGCATTCATGTCTAGACATATTTGGTATGTCTATAATTTTACATATCTTGTTGTACAGACATGGACCTAACTTACTACAGCATTGTCTTCCGAATAAGGTTCTTACTGTTGGAATCTTAAAGATTCGGTCGCTTCGTCTTTTGGTGGACTTTGATTCTCTAGTACTTGTATCTATTTGCATGTGTTGTCTTGCTATTAGCGTTTTGATGTAAAGTTGTCTGACTGTCAGCACCGAGCAGTTTTTGTATAAGGTGGTTGTCGAGAATCTTCTTTTTTTGAAAGTCATAACTTTGAGAAGCGCTCTTTGTGATATTTCAAGCTTTTCCAAGTGAGTTTTTGCGGCACTTCCCCATGCAGAAATACAGTAGGTAAGAAGAGACTGTGCCAGAGCAAAATATATTTTTTTCAGTGGTTCGAACGACATGATGTATCTAAGTTGCTTAAATATGCTAATTAATTTTCGTGTTCGACAGGAGAGTGACTTAATATGTTCTGTCCAGTTTAAATTTTTATCCAACATAATTCCCAAATATTTAATATTGTCTGTTTTTGTTAGATTGTTGCATGCACATAAAGAGTCTTCTTTACATGTGGATTGGTGAATTTTTATGTCCATATTCATTTTGGGCTGGGTAGATTCGTTTATTGAGAAACAGATATATTTTGTTTTTGCAATATTTATTGATAGCAGATTCTGTCTTAGCCAAAGTGATACTTTCGTAAGGCCTTCGTTAGCTACTTTTTCAACTTTTTTCCAACTACCCTCATTGAACAAAATTACCGTATCATCGGCATATGTACAGATTTTTCCTCGTTCAAGATCCAGGTCACACAGGCTATTTATATAGACGAGGAACAGTGTCGGGCCCAAGATGCTACCTTGAGGGACTCCAAATTTAATAGTCTCTTCATGGCTCATACTGTTGTCAATTTTCACAGCTTGGGTCCTATTAGTTAAGTAACTCTGGAACCATTGTAGGGATACTCCTCTAACGCCAGCTGCAGTTAGTTTTGCCAGAAGAATGGGAATGGAGACCGTATCGAACGCTTTAGCTAAGTCAAGAAAAATACCCACAATTTTTTTGCGATTATCTAACATTTTTTTGACATGCTCCACAACGCTCAATACAGCCTCGTCTGTACTTCGACCTGACCTAAATCCAAATTGATTGTTTGACAGTTGATGTTTTTTTTCCAGGTAATTACGAAGCCTTACGTTCATGAGTTTTTCGAGAATTTTTGAGAAGGTTGGAAGAAGTGATATTGGCCTGTAGTTGGTCATGTTGTCTTCGTCCCCATTCTTATGTATTGGACAGATGACTGACTTTTTAAATGGCGTCGGGAATATACCCGTAGCAAAACTTTCTTGACATATGGTTGTTAACGGTTCGATGATGCATGGGAGAATATGTTTTATCAATTTCGAGTTTACTTTATCCCATCCAGGAGCTGAGCTGTTCTTAAGCGTCTTAACAATGCCATATATTTCAGCGCTATCTATCGGTAGTAGACCAAAAGAAGTAAGTGGGCTACTAAGCCCTTGTTGTTTCAACGCTAATTCTTCTTCCGTTACGTTCATTGAATCAAGGGTCTCTTTAGCCAAATTAGAACCCACATTACTGAAATATTGGTTTACACTGTTCAGAGATTCGATACGGGTAGGTTTCAGATTAAGTAATAGCTGGGCTGTACTCTCTTTTTGGGGAAAACTACATATATTTTTTATAGCCTGCCAGGTCTTCTTGGAATCTTTTGTGTATTTGAGAAGTTCATTGCGTTCGTAGCATCTTTTTACCTTTTTAAGCGTTCTATTACAAACGTTTCTGTATTCTTTGTATTCCTTTATAAGTTCTGTATTGTCTGGATCCTTTTTACTCTTTCTGTGTAACTTGTCACGATGACGCATGCACTTTATTAGGCCAGGAGTAATCCATGGTTTAATATTAGTTTTTTTTGCATGATATAGTCCGGGTCGTAGAATTACGTTCAATCGTAGAAGCAATAGTCCTCATGAATGTGTCAGTCGCCTTATTTATGTCTGAATAGTCGAAAATTTCATCCCATAGAATTTTTGATAGGTCCTCTCGAACAGCGTGAAAATTAATTTGAGTTGTTTTTTTTGTTTGTTGTTTCTTTATCGCACAGTTTGATTTTAGTTGGATAGCAATTGGGGAATGATCTGTTACAGATGCTGGGAAGACTAACGTTATTGCTGGGTTTTTGGTCTTTATTAAACAGTGATCGATACACTTCTTCTCCCTAGTTGGAAACGTATGACCTGGTAGGATTCCTTGGCTAGCTAATGATATTAAATAGTCTTCTGCGTTTTTATAATAATTTTCTGAAAGGTCTCTGTTTGGGTCGATGTTTAAATTTGCGTCACCTGTGATGACTATGTTAGGGAAGGATTTTAGTTTGGTGAGCGTATGGTTTAATGAGTCTATAAAGGTCTTGGGATTTTTGTAACATGGTGGTCGATATATTGCGACTACACATATATCTTTGCCTATCTTTATTGTTATACAGTTCCCTTCTTTGACACTGACTTCACACACTTTCATTTTCTTCAGACTATTTTTTGTGTACACAACTACTCCGTCATTTTGATTTAGATACTTGGTTGTATAGTATGCTTTGTATCCATCTATGTGACGAGGAGTATAATTTTCATTTAACCAGCATTCTGATAATATTATTATGTCAATGGATACCTTAATTCGCTTCAGGAAAATCAAGAAATCGTCTAAGTTGTGATTTATACTTCTTATATTCATTGAAATTATGGACACCAGTTCCTCGCTTGACTTCTGAAAATAAAGATGGCATTCCTCTGGTTCGCTCAAATAATAGGATTTAGAGACATTGTAACTATCAATGTCTGCTATTAAATTTTCAATTTGAGTCATCTTAATATGAAGTGGTGATAGTAACTGGAGATTATTAGCCCCCCAGTAGGCTTCTGAAGAAGTAAAATTTGAGCAAGCCAGCAAACGCGCATCTTTACACAAAAATAAGGGAGGATTAACAAGAGTAATGTCATGCATATGTATTGTATGTGTATTGTGTGATATTTGATAGTGAGAGTAGTGATGTATTGGAGTGTGTGGGAGTATAATAAGTTTACAAAAAATGCCATAACTATAATATATCTAACTACATTAAAACTTAAGCTAAGCAGAGATACGGAAACTTCTATTACAAAAGTTAAAGGATCAACGGTTGTGACAACGCTATCATTTGAGGTATCGGTTAGTCATTGGTCCATGTTTAAATTTGATTCAATGGAACTTAGCTGATCAACGTCCTTGATCTCAATCACCGGTGACTCGTCGTCCTTCCTAATAAGAATCTTGCCTCTCGATGTCCAGCAAAACTTCCAATTCATTTTCTTCACAAATTCACGTGCATGGTAATGAATCTGTTTATTTGATTTCGTGAGGCTCTCGTTTATGTAGATAATTTTACGTTCTCCTGGCAGACCGATGGTTTCTGAGTTAAATTTCTCATCGTGTGTTTTATTGTAGTTCTTGACCGCAGTTAGGAGCTCAATTTTCTTTTGTGTCGTCGTATATTCTACTACAATAGTTCTCGGTTTGTCTTGTTTCGCTGGCAGACGAAATGTATTCTTTACATCTCTTGGTTCAAAGTCCAGTCTGAGAGCTTCATGCATCTTACTTAAAGTCTCTATTATTGGCCCGTTATTATTCACTGGTAAGTTTTTTATTTCCACTGAGCTCTCTTTCAATTTTCGGTCCAAGAAATCTACTTGGTGTTTTAAATCATCGACGTTTTCATTCTTCTGCTCCAGTTTTTCAACTCTTATTTTTAATTCCTTCTGTTCTTTCATTATTATTCCTAATGATTTCTTAATATCATCATTTGACAATATAATGGCTTTGTTTTGCTCTTTAAGGCTTTTTATGCTTGTTGTGACGTTAGAAAACTGGGCGTCCTGATTGTTTTTGATTTCAGCAAGCATTTGCATGATACTACCAGTGGTATCACTGCTGTTATCTGTAGGAGAACTCGTAACAGTTCGTCGTTTCCTAGGATTTGCAGGTAATAAATCATCGAATTCTGGTGATAAAAATACGTCTGGGTTGGATTTTGCTGTCTTTATAGGAGTTACAGTACTGGTTGATTGTTTAGGTGGGGATCTCATAAGTTTTGAGAATGCTTGCATAGTTCCTTATTAATGCGTAGATGTACCGAAAATTTTGTGGATAATGGCAGCTCAGTACTTCAACTTTTGAATTCAAGCAGCGACAACAAAACTTCACTGTCAAAATGGTCACTCTGTCACAGTGTTAGATAGTCAGCGTCAGTGTCAGCTGTTATATATAACCTCAAAGTCAAATGCCGGCCGGCTGCTCAGTATTATTTTGTTTTCAGAAAGAGGGTTGTTGTTCGAATTATACTGAGCAGGATTGGCTGTTATTAATGATCTCTAATTAGTTTATGCTTGTGTGCGTGTGTTAATCACCTGCAGCGACACGGTGGCAGTGTTGTTCAGTGCAATTTCGGCGCAGATTTGCAACTTCAAGCGATGGCAATGCACAGAAAACACAGCCCGAGCGTTGGCGTTCTCTTTCACTTCACTTCTATGAGGTAACTTCCAGTAAATACTCTCGATTTTAATTAATTATTTACAAGACCGGGACAACTCCTCCACTATCTCTTGTGCGCACACACACAGTTCATTGGATAGCCCTTTGATCGTTATTAGCTCCCCGCTCTCTTCTAAAATTATTAAACCCCATTACGTATGTAGGTAGATACGTTTGATATTGCTTGTGTAGTTTGGGAGTTGACGGTTGAATTAATTTACCTTGCTTACTACTAGGTTTTGTTGTTTCATGGTAAATTTGTTTAAAATTATCTTTGGAATATTTATATCTCAGTTTTATGGCTTTTCAATCAATCTTGTATTCTCTATTGTACTACAAAATAAATATTTTTTACAGAAAATATAATAAGTACCGATAAATGGGTCATTGGGCAACCTTATCACCAAAGTGATCTCTTCCAGGAATCCTACTTTGGACAACTGCTAATAAACTATGCTATTTAACCACTCTTTTTTTTACATTAGATAGGCTCACGCTTGACTACAACTTGCCTGATGTTAAGCAACGTTGTAATCTACGATCTAGCACGCTTGCCTAGAAAAAACCGGTTTACTCTCGACTTGAAGACCGAAAAATTATAGTTCAAGGGGAATAGAGATTCTGGCAAGGAGTTCCACAGTTTGGCACCAATCATACAAAATGGACGTTGAAGATACATTACATACAACGTATATTTCTGTTGTGTTTACGTGAAATTTGACAGAAGCAAATCAGTTTAAGTAGGCATTGATCTAAACATTGTCTCTTTAATTTTAAGATTGTGTCTATGATTTCAAGTAAAGAATTTCAATCTTCTTCTTATCGAATGAGAGTGGCCAACTCTTAGTGTCGAGAGTTTATTATGCCACCCTAAGGGCCTCTGACCGTACTAGACAAACAGCCGGGACCTACAATTTAACGTGTCATCCAACTCACGGATGCGCCCAAAATGGAATGCCACCAGTTCAATAAAATTGTTGCCTATTACAATACCAAAAATAGCAACTATACGGAGTGAAAATGTGGCAAACTGATCAACCAATATTTTGCTGTTATTTGTGTAGAACAGTTTTGTCCTCTGTCTCCTTGCCTATAAGTTAATCTCCATTCGTTCCCCACGCGTTCCGCATATCGAATGAGAGGCCAAAATACTTCATTATGTCGCCTCGGATAACGCAGATTGCGTGTGTACCAAATTAGAAATTAGTTCGACAGTCTGTCATCCGGAACGAAAAATGATTTGGAATTGATTTGGATTTGTTTTTTTTTGGAAACGAATTGAAAAATGAGAGTTTATTAGTGCCTGTATCAGTATCTGCATTTTTATCTCCATCGCTCAAATTGATCCTTTTTCTTTTTAACTTGAACGGGTTTGCACTTGGCCATAGTTTACCTGATAGCAAGCAAAGGCTATGGCCTGAGATGGAGCGTGCTTACCCGATAAGAACCGATTCACTCTCGCTTTGAAGATCGCTGGATTATTGTGCGTGGGGAATAGGGAGACAGGAAGGGAGTTCCACAACCTTGCGGTACTAGCAATAAAGGTAGAAGCCTACCGTTTCGTTCGTCATTTATATTCATCAAGGTTTTAAACCAATACAAGTACGTTAGAAAATTATTGTATTACTTTCACTATTTTAGCACCTTTTTACTTTGATCATACTTACATGAAGATTCATGAAGCTGTTTTTTATGTTTATTGACTCGCTTCTTTTTATTTTAGTTATACTTACCTTAAACAACATTGTAATACACATTTATATTTTTTTTATATTATTTACCCTAATAATAATTACAATCGCTTTATTTTTCATGAAAAACATCGTACGTTATATCACGTTATGTAAGTTATATTATATATTCTTTCTCATCAAAAAATACATATATCTCATGTTTCAGCTTGTCAAAATTTTATCAAGTTCTTTTGTCTATCGCCTCCCATAATCGGGTCCTATTTAATTATAATAATCCCATCAAACTCCGTCCGTTTGTTGTTTAGACCCTGGTTTAAAATTAAACGCAATAATTAAGCGTTAGCCAAAGACTTTAATATCTGTTGATTGGTCATTTGACTTTGGTTTCATACATTACATTAAAAACGAGGAAGAAATGAATGAAATTAATTATCCTAAAAACTGTGTAAAAATACATTTACAAGTCGTATGGATAACATTAATCCATATATCTACAAATATACAATATTATATACTCAAAATATTATTTGAAACAACACAAATAATAAATGAATGAAATATAATATTATGTAAAATAAATAAAGTGATAATTAGGTAAAAACCTAAGCAATTAAAAATCATATGCCATTCTAATATAAAAGCCCGCAACCAGCAGGTAACGTTCCCAAAGGATTTATTATTTACCAGGAGTTTAATAATCAAAACCAAAAAATCAAAATAAAGAGATCAAAAACATACATTATGTTCACCGTGAGTCTGAGGAATAAATTTAATTAATATGAGTATATAAAATATTCATGGATCCATATAATTTACCATGTTAGAACATGGTAGATTTTCTTTTTTTTTGTCTCTGCATAAATTTTCTTAATACACATAAATTTAATAAATAAATATTCCGGGACATTGCACACATCGCCATCTAGCCCCATACTAAGTAAACTTGTGTCGTGTGTACTAGATAACGGATATAATACTTATATTTTTCTTTTGTAAATACATATGTATGTTAACATAAATAACGCTATATTATGCTATCAACAATTATATTCATCTATGTTTTCAACCCTTCCTTTCGATGGGTAAAAGCAACTTTTAATCCGCAAAGTGTCGAACTTAATTAAAAAGTTGCGTCGAGTCTGGGGGTTACTTAGGGTTACTAAAACATAAAGTAATCATTTTTACTTGTGTTATTTTTATCATATTAGAATAAAATATAACTTTGAATTAATATAATTGCCCAATAAATGAAACAAAAGCTTAATATACCTATTTTTATAAAGCGAACGATCAAAGGAATATTTTGTTAAGCCATAGAAATAAGCCACCCCAAAACATTATTTTCGGTCCTTTTTTTTCTATTCAATTGTTCGACACACAAATTTGTCAGCTTCTTCTTCTTATCGAATGAGAGTGGCCAACTCTGGTGTCTAGAGTTTATCGAGACGCCCTAAGAACCTCTGACATGACCTTACATCTGCCGAACTAGACAAACAGCTGGGATCTAGAATTCAACGTGTCATCCGACCCACGGAAGCGCCCAAAATAGAATGACACTTTTCGGTCACCCATCCAAGAACTGACCGCGTCGACCTTTGCTTAAAATTGGTAATCGCATGCGATTGCCTCCGCTAAGCTATTGGTCAGCTAAATAAAGCGGCGTATTGTAGTACTTAATCCATGATATATTAGCACCAGTGGTAGACATTATGGAATATTTCCAGCAAGGCTAGACTATATTCAGAATGTTGACTTTAGATAAATGAGTTTCGCATAGTATAGTGTTATGTTAGGTCATAGGTATTCTTTGAGCGTTATTGACTTGCTTTAAACTCTTATTTTGCTTTTAGTTTTGATGTCTGAGTTATTTAATTATTATGTAAAGGGTTTGTTTCACTTGTTCTTTGTCGATTATGTTTTTGTTGGGGCTATTTGATTTATAAATATTCCTCAATTCACAATTGTCCAAATGTTTTAAAATGCGATGTATCGGTGTATTAATTATTTAATTAAATTAAAATCAGTATAACCGCATATTTTTTATTAATCAATATGATCTTCAGGTTATTTACTATGTAAAAAATAAATAGCGTTGATCATTATGCATTTATAAGAAGCTTTATTCACCTTAGTTTTTTCTGATATACGGGTATTAAACCACAAATATCCGAGGACATGTGTCTCCCGTAGAAGGACCTGGGCGCCCACCACGATGTATGTATCTGCCTAAGAGAACTCCCCTAACGAATTAATTCTGCGGGGGAGTCACGACCTTCAATCATGAGGATATACAATTCAAAAGAGAGAGAGAGAGAGAGATCCTAAAAATAAATTACCAGAATCTACTTAAAGTGACAGTTGTATAATAAAGCAAAAAACAACAAACGTTGTTTGCATTACGCCAGCAAAGAGTTTGCTATTAACTTTATTAAGTTTATTTCTGTGCCCAGTTACCCCACTGCCATATTTTACTGTGACATAATCTGTTGACATAGCACAGTAATAGACAGGCCTAAACGTACCCTTTTGTAAACTCTAATGAAACTCAATTCAAACACTGTTAAGTGTATCACACTCAAGCTTATTAGATTAGCTTTACTCGTTAGGTACCTAACTTCCGTTAGTGATCATTTCACTAAGATCTTATAATTACTCCCAGTTTATTAAAAAATAAAATATATATATGGCGACCAAATAATTCCATCCTTTGCGCACAACATAGCTAATCTATTTATGCGAAAAGGATGCAATAATTTTGCCCGCCCTTTATAAAGCCCGGTTAATTATCCCGATTCTTTTATTTTTTATTTATTTTTCTTTTGCTCCGAAACTATAGTTACATACATATTTTTTCTAATTAATGATTAAATAAGCATATGCTAGTAGACAGTGTTAGTTTTATTACAATTAGTTCAGCAGATTTTACATGGGTTTTGGATATGTTGTCAAAAATCAAAATTCAGTTGACATAGCCAAAGAGTTATTTTAAATAAGCACTATCGAAGCTACATAAGTACAAAATGAAGAATAAGTGTGATGAATGCTCTTCTTCGCTTGTATGAAATGAAATGAAACTATTTATTATTAATTATATTATGATACATTCACAGCCCTACAATTAATATAAGGAAAAAATACAAAAATACATTTCAAAATTGGCATTGTCAAGATTTATATAATTAATTTACAATATTGGTTAAAATAATTCAGATTCTAATATAAAAAGCGCCAGCATGAGAGCCTTGTCATAAAGAATATAATGGTGTGCATGGTGTTGTCATGAAATCCAATACTCTGAGTGCTTAAAAAATGGCGCGCTTAGATCAGTCCATTTCAGAGCAATGTCAACAACCTAATCCCACCTTTTATATTATACCACCGGCTGGTATTTTTCTTGTTTTATTAATATTAAAACTCCGCTCAGCTGGAGGGAAATAACAAGACTGCTGTTTTACCAATTAGTTACGAGAATTTGTACTCTTGGTATTACGGGACAAGTTAATTAATTTTTAACCACAATATTCATAATAAAGTACGTACGATTGTGAGAACATAAAAAACAGATACAAAAAGCAGTTTTTGAAAGATGTTTTTGGCTTACTTTGATGTGGGAGTGGTAATTAGGTACCAAAAGTCACATTATCTTTTGGTATAAGTCATATGGATAAAGCCACGGATATCTCCTAGTCTATTTATATCTGATAGACCAGTTTGACTCGCATGATTGGTTAACTAATTGAGGCATGGTATTAACGCGTTTAAGCGAATAATTAGGATTGAAGTAACGCATCAGTGGTGCGTTTGATAAAATGGATTATGTGGGAAAGTTAGGTCATTGGCTGGCTGAAGTTGGCTTTAAGCCGTAGTAAGGCGTTGATTCGTATTTTCTACTGCTTTTTATCTAAATTTATTACTGGTGACGCAGCGGGTTCAGTATTTTTTTTATTATATTCAGATTATATTCATATTGAATCTGCATCTAAAAGCAATGCCGTTTTGTTTTAGACAAAATAATTAAACTGATTTCCTTCCCTTGGTTGTTATTTTTAGCCATATTTAAAAACTTTGAAATTAATTCACTAAAAAAAAATTTTAATTGAAATTTACAAAACCTGACACTTGATGATTTGTGGTGTGGAGATCACTAAGATTAAAAAAAATAAAAACTTCGTCACAACACTTTGTAACATTTGATCGGATTCTGATATTATTAAGTACATACATACGAGTCTATCTGATAACAAAAAAAAAATATTATTTGAAGAAAACCTACAGATATTTCATCTTTTGGTATTACTTACAAAAAACTTATTTTTTCTCTCACTCCCAAAAACACACATAAAAAACTAATCACTCCAAGTAACGTATTCAAAGTCGATCTGTATGCTGGAGCAATGAGGTGCCATAAAGCAGTCTAGACTGAACTAAACGTCAATGAAAGCTAATAGAGGGATTTTGCAGGTATAGAGATGTTGGTATTTTGACCAATCACCATTATCTACTCTAAAAACCAATTTAAACCACTACAAACAATTCCAAAGGGAAAAAATTGTACTCGTTCTCTCTCTTAAAAAATACATAGTAATTTCTGATACATTCATACTGAAGTATGGTCTTTTCGATAACATATTTTAACTAAGACTAATACTAACCATAGAATTAAAGAACTTTACTCACCTTTTATTGATATGTTATTAATGTTTTTATTTTTATTTATTACGAAATCGTGAAAACATACAAATACCTGATACATATCTGCCTGATTATATAATATGTCTGATAACCATCCAGTTTTGAAGATATTTTTAAAAAACCATAACATACTAATTTCTCCCTTCACTCCCAAAACCACAGATGTAAAACTGATCACTCTCAAGTAACGTATTCAAAGTCAATCTGTATGCTGGAGCAATGAGGTCCCATAAAGCAGTCTAGACGTCTCAATGCAGGACACTGAAACTAAACTTCAATGCAAGCTAATGGATGGGGTTTTCAGGTGGAGTGAGGAGTTAGGGTTTTTTTGTATATGTGTACTTGTGAATATAGGTAGAAGCTTTGACCAGTCATTATCATAATTTTTTGCATCACCAGTCATCAATTTAAATCACCAAGTTCAATTAAATTTCTCCTGCATTAAGTTAAATTTATAGAAATAACTGTAAAAGTAAGTAACTGCTACTTCTAACTGCTATAATTATATATGCTACTAGTAGGTGTTCGCGGCTTCGCTCGCATTAAGAAGTAAAACTTGCATCCCCTATTTCACCCCTTTAAAAGTGGCATTTCCAAAAATCCTTTCTTAGCGGATGCCTACGTCATAACATCTACCTTCATTCCAAATTTCAGCCCAATCCGTCCAGTGGTTTGGGCTGTGCGTTGATAGATCACTATATCAGTCAGTCAATCAGTCAGTCACCTTTGAGTTTTATATAGATGAATAATCTAAACTTGATCTAAGTGCTATCCATAGACATTGTAATTCACTAAATGTCATCAAAGTAACGATTCGTTTTTTCCATGTTTGTACCTATTTGAATAATGCCAATGCCAATGGGCAACATTTTGTCATTTATAAACCAATTACATATGTAGGTATTCTAAATCCCAGAAAATGATGTCTCGAATTTGTCTCACAAAGGGGACTCAAACGTAGAGCATCTATTTTCTTATACTGTGAAAACAAAAATATGTCTTCCAAAATATACAAACTGTCTACCAACCCTGGCTCTGTAATAAAATGTTTCCTTTGAAGTTAGGTATTGAAGTATTGAAGAGGACCCTCATTCGAACGATCGCGTCTCAATGATCTACTTTGTCTTTGTTAACGTTTTCTTTTATGGCTAATTTTGTCGAGAACTTTCCAGGTTTAACTGACTTGAAAAAAAAGGAAGTTTTCTGTTCTATTTGTATCTATGTGATAGTATTAAAAACAAAAGTGTTAAAGGTAAATTTTAGCCTAGAAGTAAATACTTACAACTTAAAAGTGTGTTTAAATATAAACCTAAATTTTGTTACAATATTTAACACAATTTACTTAGATAAACCTAAGTTTTTTTTTTTTATTATTAATGGCCTCTGCGGCTTCGCCGCAATTTCGCCAATGTCACGTCACAAGAGAAACAAATGCTTATTTTATTAGCTAAACCTAAGTTATTCATTCATATGACTGTATATGATACAAGACAATAATATGTATTTATGTATAATTGACTGTTTGAATTTTGACAATTTAATTTGACATTAAAGCATGTCTGTTATAAAGTTATAATTCTGATAAATTTAATTAAGTATTTATTTTTATTGGACGAGTAAATAGGCTTTACGCAAATAAATGAATATGAATATGGTGAAAAGAATAATAAATGCTGTCTTAGCTATACAAATAACTAACAATAATAATATCTGGTCATTGGTAAGTTGAACAGGTTTTTTTTTTCACTCTGGTCAAATTATCAAAGATATCTAGAATAGAATTAACTAATCAGGAATAAGAAGAGAGAAACAAAGTAAGAAAACATTTTTATAGTTTGATTACTGAGCTTCCATTTTTCTTCTTCTATTCCTCGCATTAGAGTGGAAAACTCAGGCTGTATATTCCATTTTAAACGATTTTAAACAAGCATATTAATAATTCGACTCCATGTTTTTGAGAGTGATTTTTGACACTCATATTATGAAATTTCCTTTTTTTCAGTACCTAATTTAAGTGTAGTTGTATTTTTTCTTACTAGCTGAATATAAATGTGATGGTAACCCCCAGTTCTTCCAATCACATTTCACAGCAGGAATCACAATTGCAAATCACAATGTAGAATTGTAGATTTAACATTCAAATGTTGAGCGCCGCTGGATCTGTAGGGACTGCACTATTTACAAGTTCCTAAAACAAAAAAAAAAATTAAATAAAAAAAAACTTCTAGAAGATCTTGTTTTCAGGCCATAGTTTTTTGCTTACCGTCAGGCAAACCATGGTAAAGTCTGCTTGACTCCCTGTTCCCCACTGTACTATAGGTAATCCGGAGATCTTCAAAGCGAGAGTGAATCGGTTCGTATTGGGTAAGCACGCTCCATCTTGGGCAATACATTTGGTTTACTTTATTTATTTTTATTTAGTATGGTACAGACACAGACAATAAGTTATAAATATATGCACTAAACACTTTTAAGAATAATATTAAACTTAGAGTCCAATTACGACTATACACATCGTTGTTACCCTCAGGCAAACTATGTTTAAGTGCAAACCTGACAATCAATCAATATAGCTTTATTGTACACCAGAAAACAAAAATCATAGATATGTACATAGAAAAATAAAAAATATTCCGGGACATTGCACACAGCGCCATCTAGCCCCACACTAAGCAAACGCTTGTGTCGTGGGAACTAGATAACGGATATAATACTTATATACTTTTGTTTTGTAAATACATACTTATTATACATAGAAACGACCAGACTCAACACAAGTAAGTAATTATAAAACAAAAATATTTTGTTTGTCCTTTAATCTGGAAAAAATGGGCACCCTTACATACGGCTCATTCCGTATTCCCTTAATAAAATATTAATTAAATCTTGTAGGGAAATCTTAGACGAAGGAATTTATTAAGGCTTCTTTCTTACTGCCTATTATTAATAAGAAAATATTTCAACTATAATATTGTTCGGTTTTTATGATGTGCTTCTTCTATTTTGAGAAATTCGATTGGAAAGTGTTTAGAAATTTAACAAAAATAAACATTCTATAAATCTATACATACAATAAAACTACAGAGGGTCAAAAATACATAAAATATATTCGATAAAAAAAAATGTTTGGGTATACGTTAAATCGATAAAAGAACACGTTTTATCAGTTTTTAGATTTTTTGTCTTTTTATCTCTTTATTTAGACGCGCATCACGCAAAAAGGAATGAACGGATCATCTTGATTTTTGTTATGTAGGTAGTATGAAGTCCTAGAAATTACATAGACTACTTTTATCCCGAAATTATACAATCAAAGCCACGGGCGTCCACTAGTATATTAATATGACAACAATACCGGTATTAAAAGGATAAATTAATTTCTTCCAGATGAATAATTACTATTTTAAGTAGTTTTTAATTAGTATAGGATAAAGGTAAGCATAGGTTCCGTTTTCTACTGTAAAAAATCCTAAATAGTGAAATATCATTTATTTTAACATAAATATCTGGCTGACCTGTTTTTTGCAGATCTCTTAAAATAAGGCCATCTTTTCAAAGTCGTCACTCGAATAGCCTTTTTAATAATGTTATCAAGATTCTGAAAATCTGATTAAATAATCACTTCTTCGAGACTAATTACAAAGTTCAGGTCTGAAGCGGTTAAAAATGCAAATAGGTTAATTAGAGATCCGTTGAATAGAAGGTAAAGTCTTGGCAAGATAACTGTAGTGGATGGTATCGGTACTAAAATGTTTCGACCGATATACGTTGAAACTACGAAAAATTTGATAGTGTAGAATTGTAACTACTACTGATAGACCGCGTACTATCTTAAATAATTAACGAACTAGCATAGATTTCCTGTCATTAAAAACAATGTGATTTGTTTTTTAATCTCTTACTAATGTCACGTCGAAAATCGATTGGTTACTAAGTCAAAGATTTTTTTTTAGCGATACTTGGTTACAACTTGCCTGATGTTAAGCAACGTTATAATCTACGATCTAGCACGCTTGCCTAGAAGAAACCGGTTTACTCTCGACTTGAAGACCGACAAATTATAGTTCAGGGGGAATAGAGATTCGGGCAAAGAGTTCCACAGTTTAGCTGAAAGATAGCCAAATGCTACTTGATCGCAGTTAGTAGCTAAAATTTTAAGCTTTGCCCACTAACTCATTAGCGGCGGCGGAGGTTGACCAGCTCAAGAAATTACTTTTTGGCTCAGATACGTATCTATTATTTCAATAATTCACAGCGTTAAAATCACAAATAAATAAAAAAACAGTGTTTAAAGCTTATAATAAAAATCTTTATAAGTGCTCACGCTTTGAAACCATTTATTTAATATCAAATAACGCTACACGTTAACTCGTTTCGTGTTATTTAATAATAATTCTGTTTTTATCAGATAAATACAAAAACAAAATGCACATTATCGCCCGGGTCACGTTTTGTGCTTAATTTCAGGGTATTAATAATCTCTATATTTTTCCCCGTTAAAGTTGTTGTCGATGATTGGAAATATAGATGAGGCAAGATACCTGACTTTTGGCATTTTGTGAGTAAGTAAATATATGTGTAAATTTTATTTTATGTTGTATTACCAAAAGCAAATTTGGATTTTATTTTTCAACGTATAGGTTTAAACTTAGGTATGTAAGTACGCGAGTGTGGCGTAGCGGTTCCAGTGTGTGCTTTTCATTCAGACGCACCCTGGTTCGAATCTGGCCCTACACCAATGACTTGTATTTTCAAGTTATGTGTGGATTTGCACTCACTTAGCGGTGAAGGAAAACATCGTGAGGAAACCGACATGTTTGAGGACCACAATATTCAAGGACATGTGTCTTCCGTGGAAGGACCCGGGCGCCCACCACGATGTATATGCCCAAGAAAACTCCTCTAGCGGATTAATTCTGCGGGAGTCACGACCCTCAGTCATGTGGAATACGACTCAAGAGAGAGAGAGAGTTGTAAGTACGCGCTTATCTAAACGATATTGGTTCACTCTTGCTGTAAAAACCGATAATTTTACATGTCTTTTATTTTGATATGATAGGTCATAAATTAAAAAAAAACAGCGAGTAGTTTCCTAATAAGCCGCTAACAATATAATATGTAAATTAAAGCAGTGCAATTAACATACCAAACCTTACACAAGAATACGCTAAAGACACATATATAATAATTAAATGAACAAGTCTTCTACTTAATATATGTGAGCTTATTTTTAAAATAAATAATCTATTAAACACAAGTGGACGCCCGCGGCATCGCTTGCATTATTTTGAGATAAAAAGTAGCCTATGAAACTTCTAAGACTTCATACTACCTACATACCAAAAATCATTATTATCCGTTCATCTGTTTTTGCGTTATGGACGTTTAAATAAACAGACAAAAATCTTAAAAACTGCTGAAACGTGTTCTGTTGTAGATTTAAAGCATACCTAAACAATTTTATTTCTTATATCTTCTATGTTCAGATTTTTTACCCTCTTCAGCTTTATTATATGCACAGACTGCTTATATTCATTGACAAAGTGTAATCTTCATCTACAACTTTTCCTATCTCCGCTATTTTCCTAATATTTTTCGCGCGGTTCTTTTGCTAACTATAATTTATTCGGCCTCCGTTTCTGTTCATAATAATATTGCCGTTGCTCAATAATTCATTGGCTGACCGCGAAGACAATATAATTCAGACATCTAATAAAATAATAATTTATTATTTACCATTCTAAGCACTTCTAAATTAAATATTAATAAAATTGAAGGCAAAAAACATCCTAAATGGAAATGCGATTACCAATGTTAAGCAACGTCAAGTCGACGCGGTCAGTTCTTGGATGAGTGACCAAATTGTTGCTTTCCATTATGGGTGCTTCTGTGGGTCAGATGACACGTTAAATTGTAGGTCCCAGCTGTTTGTCTAGTATGGCAGTCGTTAAGCCATGTCAGAGGCCTTTAGGGCGGGCGGCTTGATAAACTCGTGACACCAGAGTTGGCCACTCTCATTCGGTAAGAAGAAGATGTGTGTCGGAATTTGTCTCTTCATTATGAGGGATCAATTCGGTTTGGTGTCCTTTGTCAGCTACTTTGATTACGGTTTTTAATATTCTAAGAGTGCTTAATAACTTTATCTAATAAAAAAAAATGTGAAAGTGGCGTATATTTCTTACTTGTTTTTTTATGACATTATATTTATTATTGAAAAAATATTTTCTTATCTTTTTTCGATTATTAATTTACTGAAGTTCAAAAGTTAATACTCAAATAGTTTTAAGAGGTTTACTTTTTCCACACTACACATGTTTATGGCTATGCAGTTTTTAGATCTGTTTAATTCTAAATATGATAATAATATCTAGAATGAAATAAATAATTTCTAGACATGAAAAAAAGACTACAAACAAAAGTACAGACATTGCAATAAGACCAGATAAAATGAAATGAAATAAGAAAAATATATATTTACAATAATAAAATATAAAAACAAGGGAAGAAAAACTAAAGATACTACTTCTAACTACTACAAAAAGGGGCACTTAGAAAATCTTTAGAAAAGCCTAAAGATAATCTAAGTGCTCCAGCCCACTACCAGAGGGCAGCGTGCCCAGCATACTGGCCGCATTACCACGCTGGATGGCAATGCTGATACGTTGAGCCAGAAAAAGGCCAGCATTTTGGTCACGCGTCGCGTCAACCAAGCGCTCCGAGAGGTTTTGGAAAAAAAATGAAATGAAAATTATCTATTTTGTGACAAGAAATTACATACGAACACATTCAGGAAAGTAAGACAAACACAAAAAGCTTTTAAATGGAATAAATAAAATATTTTATTCAATTCCATCTCACGAAACAAGTCCCTACTCTGAAAAATTCATAAACCAGTCAGATTTTTCATGTTATTATTACACGCGTATAATAATTTCTGTAATGTACTCGAAAACTTTATAATGACTTGAAATAAGCCCCCATCAATGAGAAAACTTTGCATACGATCTCTTCACATACATTTCAGAGTTTGTTTAAGAAATGCCAATTTTTTCAGGTATTTTTGCTAGCCTGTTAGCTCAGTTTATAGTGAGTTGGCCTTCAGGCTCAAGAGTCACGGGATCGATTTCCAGACAACGCATGTAATTTTATATTACTTATGAACTAATTGTCTTAGTGCCTGGTTATTTATTTGTCATAAATAAGGAGCAAATTGAAGAATTATTGACAACTAAGTTGGCAGCACTCATAAGAATTTACATATTATTATCATAATTTTACCAATTTTTTAACTAGCGGCGGTCCACCGAATTTTATTTAATGTTAGTCTATCTCCATACTAAATTTTATCCAAATCAATCTAAACTTAGCCTTATTGAGTGTAAAAGTTAACAGACATATATATATACATACGTATATATTTAATCACTTTGTTTACTAGAGTACGTGATCTTTTTTTACCATGGAAATCCGCGAATCACTTATTTAATATACCATTTTAGTTACTCTCAGTCTCGAACCACCGAGATACAGGCCCAGGTCTAGTTCAGGGTTCGCAAGAAACACACATTAACATTGTATGCATTAATCTAGTAATAAGTGCATCCAATGGTTGCCTGGAAGAGATCGCTTTTAGCGATAAGGCCGCCACTTGTGGCACATAAACGTATACATGTTTAATCTATTTCTTTGTATTTTATTTTTATTTCGTATGTTACAATAAAGAATATTCTATCTATCTATCTAAGTTATGTTATTGTGGCAACTACAGTGTTTTGTCAAATAAATATCTTTATACATATCGTTATATGTACCTACACTCTTACTTTAATAATCTTTACTATAATAACCTCTCAATTTCCACCAACATTTGGCTCGAAACAGTCTAAAAGTGGCAACTGAAAAGTTTTTAATTCCAACACCAAAACACTCGTTCATTCGTCGTCAATTTGGCGAATTTAACTTTCTACTTAAACAGAGTTCAAAGGGAAGTTTAATTTGTTAACTGAAACGTTATGGGCACTTTTATGCAGTTAATTAGTGCTATGACACTTCATAAAATCAAGTACCTACCACATTTGTACTGAATTAAAGAAGGTAAAACTTATTGTGAAACAACTACAGGAAAAGTTAGGTACTTAAAGGTTTTAACTGCTTTTTAGTATGTTGCTACACGATTACTATGCGAACTTTACCAGGATAAAGTTCTTAATTCAATTGCTTTTTAGTATTTTGATCTGTGGCTCCATTGAGTCTTGAATGCGGAACACACAGACACTTTTAATATAATGGCATGATTTTGTTTCATTCTATGGACTGCTTTTTATATCTTAACTAAGCGTTTTTTTGCCAATTATAAATTAATTTGAGAGATCTGTCTTTTTATTAATCACCTAGTCGTCGTTTGTGTTTTAGAAAGCCAGTTGCTTTTAGAAATATGTAAAATGACTATGAAGTATTTTGAAAAATCTTAAAACCAGTGCTCACTTTTCTCTTATAAACTTACTTCTACTTCTTCTTATTATCGAATGAGGGTGGCCAACACTGGTGTCGGAAGTTTATCAAGCCGCCTTAAGATTACTAAGATACTTACTTATTATCTACAAACCTACATATATATTCAGAACTAACAAATAACGTCTAACTCCTAACTGAGTTTGCATAAACTTATTTTAACCGCCATCTATTCTCAGATTTTTAAACTTGTTTTCAACAAGAAAAGAACTTTACTTAGAAGATAACTCAACGAGGGGAAAATGTGAGGATATTACTACATTTTGTTGTCTAGTCTACATTCAGAAACCCATACTTCTTACATGCATAAATAACACCTCAAAATATTCGGCACAAAAGAAGGATAAATAAATTAGGTCATCATACATTTTTAACTTGTTATAAAAAGCACCTACTACGATAATCTTCTTCTTATCGAATGAGAGTGGCCAACTCTGGTGTCGAGAGTTTTCAAACTGCCCTAAGGGCCTCTGACATGGCTTAGCGACGATAATGATACTCGTAAAATACAGCAAAACAATTAGAGTTATATTAAAATTGTAGGAATCCAAAAGCAAAATATTATATTTGTGTTTGCTTGAAACTACTCGGTGCGCTAACAAAATGGTGTGTTTTGACTACGCATTTATTCTCATTCCAGGTCTATAAATATTTTGACACCCACAGGTCAGTCTTAGTTAGCTATCACCTTAATAAAGTACGTAGAATAGAGCGTAAGGAACTTTGGACAAACAGCGTAGACAGGACCGGAGAATCTCTGCAACTGTACAATACTGTACAGGTTTAAGCTGGGAAAAGCAGCTTTTTACTTATCATTGTATTTATAGGCCTATTTTTTTTAGATAAAACAGTCAGGCATTTGATTACTTGGCATCTGAAGTGGTACACATAAACGACATTAAATGCTAGACTTTTAATTAATTTTATTCCTCCTGGTAATTCAGTATTTTTGCAGCAAATTACATTACATAAAACCAGAAGTCTTAGAAGACAAAAGAAAAAAAAGAAAGAAAATGGGTAAAAAATAAAAATAAAGCTGAGCTTACAGGCCAGTCAGTTGCTTGATAGTACTGACCATAGTTGCCAGCAACAAACTTTAAACTCCCCCGCGACAGACCGCCTTGCAATATTTATCATATTTCTCCCCATTCTGAGGTAAATATAGTGGGAAGTTTTTGACAGCGCATTTGGCATTGTGTGAGTATGTTTATTATGGTCCCAAAGGAATGTAGAGAAAGTTTGGACGTATTTTGATATGGAGTTAAAAGTTTTTATGTGGTTGGTGACTATTTTTAACCGACATGTAAACGGAGAGGCATTTAGGCTCTCTTGAATAATGATTCTACACATTTAGAAATAACATAAAACAATACCTATGTAAAATGGGTTTATGATTTGTTGTGCAAGGGACTTTAAGGTTTTTTTTTAAGATAAAGCAAGGTACAATTATATTTGCATTTTTAACTTCATTACGCCGCGGTGTATGAAATATTTCAAAAAAAGGGAAGAATAGCTAAACATACTACTTCTAACTACAAATAGGGGCACTTAGAAAATCTTTAGGAAAGCCTCATGTCAACCAAGCGATTGGAAAGGTTTTAAAATTTAGATAAAATGCGAAGTTATCCGATATTTCTAAATAAGTAAGAGTAGATGATAATAAAACAAGGAATAAGTTTTAATGTATTTTCGACTCAAGGAAATACCACCAGTTATTTTTATGTACCAGTAATTTTTTACCAACATTTCGTTAAAAGTCGATAAAACCAAGTATTCATAACTTATTAACTAAAAATTTATAATTACTTGTGTTGAGTCTGGTCGTTTGTATGTATAATAAGTATGTATTTACAAAAGAAAAGTATATATAAGTATTATATCCGTTATCTAGTACCCACGACACAAGCGTTTGCTTAGTGTGGGGGCTAGATGGCGCTGTGTGCAATGTCCCGGAATATTTATTATTTATTTATTTATTACAAACATCAACACGGAACCGTTCTATATAAAACATTTTCTTTCAAATATCTTCAGCATCATAAAACGACCTTTGATCTAAAATACGATCCATAACAGTGTTAGATAATATAAATTGAAGACTCCACACAAATCATAATAAACAAAAAATAATATTTGTCTTTAACATTGTTATCAGTTCCTTTTTGACTTTTAACCGTTTGAAAAAGATTTAAAAGCTTTTTATAACAATCTGAATCACAAGTAATGACACAAATGTCATTAATTGTTATAAAAAGCTTTCAAAAATCACTATACATACACCGCGTATTTTTGTCTCTTGATAAACATGTATTTAACCTATATATACGAGTACGTATGCATGTATGTACATATGTCGTGCACAAATTAATCAATGCTTGATATACATAAATTTGGGGCTATTATGGGGCTGTGTGAATCGTCTAAAATCAGGTGAATGATAGGCAAAAGCAAAATGATAATCTTATGTGTAGTGTTGTAAGATCTATCCCTATATAATATATTTACTTTCTTAAAACTATTTTGCTAAAAAATATTTTTTATTTATCTGCAACTTTGGTAGTCTTGCACTTGCTTAGCTGTTCTAATAAGTTGGAAATATAGTCCTTTCTTTTTCATTAATGCGGCGTTTATTATGTGTGATATCGTTGGTAACAGTACATCTCACAAAGACCTTTTAGGTGCTGTTAAAATGCCATTCATTTCGTTTGGTTCAAAGACTCGCTCCTTGCCACCGTTTGGGTACCGATGAACAACAGAGCGGAGGTTGTTGTGCATTATATCAAAATATAGATTACGAAAAGGAAAAAATGTTGAAGTAACTATGCCATACAAGATTTAATATAAAGGAAATTTTAAAAGAAATATGGAAATATGTTAGTGTTGTGCTAAATTCTCGTCATGTTAGGAAGTGACGCTATTTCTATTGTGTGCAGTGTATAAAATGTATTTAAGTGTTATGTGATATTTGTTAACATTAACTTTAGAAATCTTTAGCGTAGCTGCAATTGCCATGTATCTACTTACCACTTGTCATAGCCAAAAAATATAGGTCCGTTTTTTTAATACCTGTGCCATGCTTGATAAGGCAAACGGTTAATTTTTTTATTTCCATTTTGGGCGCTTCTGTGGGTCAGATGACACGTTAAATTGTAGGTGTCGCCTGTTTGTCTAGTACGGCAAACCATGTCAGAGGTCTTTAGGGCGGCTTGATAAACTCTCGGCACCAGAGTTGACCACTCTCATTCGAAAAGAAGAAGAAGCATTTGTATGATTTCTATCAACAACGAAACGATTAGTTTTTTATCTATTATATAATAATGGTAGCTTTTAATCCAGTACATTGCGCGTAAACCCCAAACCACAGTAACCCACCACGCCAGTTAGAGCCAAAATTAACCCGACTTTGTTTGTAGTAAATTAAAGAAACCGACAGAATAAACAAACGAGCAGAAAACATGTATTTAACTTCTAGTTGCTTTGAGGAAAACGATTTTAAATCTCTACGCGAGCGTGGTGGGTTTTTAAATTACTTGTCAGTTGGTTTTTGGAATAATTTGTTAAAGGTAATTAATTTAGCTGTAAATCATTCAATTTTTATGGAAGACATTACTAATTTCAATCTACTCACTTTAGCATTGCCAGTAAGCGTGGTAATGCCGCCAGTATGCGGTGAACGCTTCCCTCTGTAAGTAAAACCAAAAAAGTTCAGTATAATAGCACCCCAAAAAACTGTGGTCAATATTGCCAACGTAACATTATTATATTAAATAAAAATAGATAAATATTTTCAAAATTTATGTAATGTCATAAGTACATGAAAATCAATATTATTTTATTCATTTTCACTTATTTTGTTCTAAAGCCAGTCAAAAGTACTATTCCACTTACCTTCACAAAACGTTTCACTCCCCACCAAAAGCTGGTATAAACAAAATTAAATGTCAAAAATAAGTTTGAACGTGGTCTATTTATATTCAATCACCAAGTTTAATTTGAAACTTTAAGTGGACGAAATTAATTTTGCACGTAAACCTGGAGAAAATTGAGAGTTTGAGTTTTTGCTCATAAACTATGGATGTACATTGGCTGTTTTGAATAGAACTGGTCGAAAATAAATACCAAAATTTGTGATGGATTTGCTATATCTTGTTTTTTAATAAAATCTGTACACTACTGTGTGTCAAAAACCAAAGGTACATTGAAGATCTTTTAGGCAGATTAAACATATGTTGAGTATTAGGCGATCAGATCTCTCCGCTTCTTCTTTTTATCGAATGAGAGTAGCCAACTCTGCTGTCGAGAGATTATCAAGCCGCCCTAAGGGCCTCTGACATGGCTTAGCGACTCTCGTACTAGGCACACAGCCGGGACCTACAATTTAATGTGTCACCCGATTCACAGAATTGCCGAAAATGGTATGCCACTTTTCGGTCACCTATCCAAGGACTGACCGCGTCGACCTTAATCTTCCCATTACATTAGTATGTAATGAATTGTATTTCAAAAAGTGAATAAAGAGCACTGCATATGTCATTTTATTTACATGACTGGCTACCTGTGGTTATGTAGATTTATTCAAATATCGTAGGTATGGTTGTTATAGCTTTTTATTTCAAAAATAACGTTTGAGGTCCAAATTTGCCATTATTTTTGGAGTTTTACCTACTAAGTATTCAATGATGTATACCAGAATACAATCAGATTAAAGAAGAAAGAAAGAAAGAAAGAAAACATTTATATTGAAACACATTTAACATTTATTTATGAATATTTGACAAAACTAAAACCTTGGGTTGGCCATAACACAAAAATTACATTACACAACATTCTACATGAAAATTTTGTTATATAATAAAAAAACTAGTTTTGACATGTTGGTACAATAAATTATTTTCAAGGTTAAAAAAGTAATAAAAATAAAACCAATGCCAATCCAATTAACTGACAATATCTTCTAGTACTTTCTACCTCGTTCACTTAAAAATTCGCTAACAAAGTTATTTCATAGATATCAATAATAGCTGCCGAGTGAATTGAAGCGTAGAGGCGCATTATTATTGGAAATTGTACTCACGGGCTGAAAAAATGGCGAAATTATGACTCAAAATTTGAAAAATACAAAATTAATTTATTAGGTACTCTGCTAGTAAATGTAAGTACGTTAACTCCTTCCGTCTTATTACAAAACGCGGTTTAAATATTAGTCTAGGACTTTGAAAATAAAATGTCGGTTCTTGTTGTTGAAACATTTCATACACACAATTAAATGTCAACTTCGAATTGGGACGTTGATTTATCATTGGTAACATTTTGACAATTTGATTATTACGACAGTAGACAGACAAATTTTGGATAACAAAAACGGACTGCAACTACATAGGTAAGCGTCTTACACCCAAGGCTGATGCTTAACATCAGATATGCTGTAGTCAAACGTAAGCCTATTAGTCCATTGAAATGTTACATTTCAATACTTATATATATTCATTACAGTGTTAGGTCCGAATATTGCATTTCTTAGAGGTCGCAAATTTTATTTTTGGGGCATGTTTGGGGATCAATAGAAGCTTAACTTCAAGTTTGTAGAGTCGCCACTCTTGCCCCTGGCCGGCATCTTGGAAAAAGGGGTAAAAACGCTTTTTTTGATATATCTCGGAAACTATGCGTCTTACAAAAAAATTGTCAAGACATAATTTGTAGCAAATGGTTTTGCCTACAAATATGTTTATATGTATATCTTTTTGTTCTAAATTAAAAATTAAAGAAGTTATAAGCTAAATTAAAAATTAAAGAAGTTATAAGTTATAAGCTAAAACACAGAAATAAAAAAACGTTTGAAAACAAGGTCCAAAATGCTTTTTTTGTAAATTGATGACGTGTGACGCCTTCAACATTGTTTTCAATTTATAATTGATGCATGAAACCATTAAAGTTATACCTAGTCAAGCCATTAAGTAGGTATGAAGAAAAATATTTTTCATCGCCAAAAAATGTTATTAAGTTTTTCTACAATTCATCAAACTGTTCAGCCGTGTGTCCGTTGTTCTTGAACGGTTAGTTTCCAGCAATATTGCAATATCAATATTGTGGAGGTCTCAGGGGAGTAAACCATATATTACGTAGCTACAGGAGAATTGAATAATGTTGGTATGAATGTATGCTTCAGTAGCTTATTTTGTATTGGACCTTCCAATACCTAAAAAAGGTCGGCAAAATAATAGGAGCATAATGTTAAAACTTTCAAAATCCTACACTATCATCACATCATGAAAAATGATGACCCGTCGCCCGACGCAGTGTGAAATTAGAATAAACAGACCAACAAGCCAGCAAGCATGCTTGTGCATATGCTTTTGTGATCTTCAATGTCAAGTCAAACAAGCTTTTTTTATAATTACATTATCTTTCTCTGGTGTTATTTTGGGGTATAAAAAACAATATTCAGAAGAATTGAGAATTTAACGTAACCTTGGTATTTTTACGTTAATAAGTTTATGTCATTCTTAGGACTATATTTTTTCGTACCAAAGATCATGTTAATTCCTCGATCAATTACATAATCAACTGATCTACGGATTGATAAGGAATATACAAAGCGACAACTAACTAAAGCAGTTTTATGATTTTCTTCGCATCTCTGTACTTTATTACTTATCTTCTAGGTAAACGTGTTACACCCTAGGCTGCAGCAATGCTTAACATCAGGCAGGCTGTAGTCAAACGTAAACTTATCCCACGTAAAAAAAAACCTAAACAAAAGACGTGGCATTTTTAACGTTACTTTCACTCTACTAATTCAAAGAGCTCAAAAACACAGCAAACATTCGTATACCTTATTTAAATTTATCTATTTTCTTGTTACAATCAATAATCACCATTATTTTTAGACCAGTAAAGTTGAAAGTACAATATTTCATTCAGCATTGTTCGTACAATTCATACGCACTGAAAAATGCATAAAATCTCTTTTCTCTTTTAGACCGAGCGATTGAAGTAGGTGAAGCAAATTTGCGCTATTTGAATCTATAAACCAGTCGTGAAAATCCCACCTCTAACAAAGTAAAAGTGTGTTTGATGGTTTATTATTCTATTTTTACTGTTTTCATGCTGTTACGGAGCAATGGATCATCATGGTTTTTAATATAATGCTAGTATTGAGTCATAAAACGACGTACTAGTAATTAGTATGATCTCACTAATATTATAAGGTGAAAGTTAGTGCGTGTGTGTGTTTTTGTGTAATTATTCTATGGTTACTTCACGCCCAAAGACATGAATAAATTTGGATTATGAAAATTTTATGTACAGATAGAATTATATTTTTTTTTATAAAATAATTAGAATATATCACACATTGCCATATAGCCAAACTAAGCATACGCTTGTTATGAGTACTAGATAACTGGATTAATAATATTTTACGTTTTATTCCGAATAAACGCGGGTAACACCGCAAGTACCTTTATTATTATTATTAAGAGCCTGTGTTGTCCCATTGTTGGGCAAAGGCCTCTCTACCCTCTTTCCACTTATCTCTGTCTAGTGCTATTGCATTCCAGTCTGGTTGGTGTTTATCCAGGTGGCCTTTAGTAAAAACATTTGTTTTACATTAGGTCTACTATTCGTATTACAGCTATGATAGTTGTCATTTTCAGACTTTAGATGCTACGCGACTCTTTTGTGGAGTGAAGGCTAGACTGGCATTTATTATGCTATATGGCAACCCTGGGACTTTTGCGTTGCTTTTACGTACTATTTGTAGGTGGATTTGACTTATGAGTATTGTTTTATTTTTGTTTTTTTGTCTATGATAGATCGTTTTTAGCGATAAATCCACCACTATTTTAAAGTCCTTTGGGTTTCTGTTTCTTTTTTTATTAATGTATATTTGATGTAGTGAAAAGTAACATATTATATTCATTCTTTCTTTTTATACATACTTTAACTAAAACAGGGCTACAACAAAACGGACTATATCTAATGTTGTGTTACTTATTTATACACATTTTCATCCTTGCCTAAAACGAACAAAATCGGCGTTACCTTCATTTAAAGCTTATTGAAATGGTTCTTAGCCATTACCATTTTAGCTTTAAACTGACCTCGCCCCATCATATCCCATTAAAACACCATAAGCATAACTTTTAACTACACCACTTGAGTACTGAATATCATTTGCTCTTTACCTACAAGGGTTAAGGACAAAAGAGTATTATATCTAAGGAGCTATGGTTAACACATCTGGGGCAGAACGATAACCGTGAGAATGTAGATTTGGGATGTAGGGTAGAAGCTGTGTTTCCTGCGAACTACAATCCAGGGGTTTTCAAATTTAGAGTTAATAGGTATCTTCTAGGTAAACGTGTTACACCCTAGGCTGCAGCAATGCTTAACATCAGGCAGGCTGTAGTCAAACGTAAACCTATCCAACGTAATAAAAAAAAATGGTTTTAATTATGTACTTACTAATGCGGCGGTTTCTTTAAATGGGAGAGGATCGTGCTCTGAAGAAAACGTACTTGGGACGACCAACTGGTCGACGGCCAGTCGGACATCCCAAGTACCGCTGGAAGGACCAGATAGAGGAGGATCTGCAACAACTCCATGCTACCGAGTGGCAGGAGATGGCGCAGAACCGAGAGGAATGTAATGTGGCGCTGCGACCCAAAGTGTATCCTGGCCTCCGACACAAAGAGACGCCACTTCTCTCGGTTTTGCGCCACCTCCTGCCACTCGGAAGCGTGGAGCTTTTGAATTAATGGATTTAGATCTGTTCAACTAATCCATTCATAGTAATACTTAGTTAGTATTAATTGATTAGATCAAGTTTTGAATGAACGAATCAAACAGCCTGTCTATATAAATTCATCCTATTTTCACACCTCTGTTGGAAGTAAATGCGCTTACTCCTCAAGACCGCGATTACGTAAATTTTAGGGCAAACCTGCCCGGGGCAAACGAGCTAAGGTGCTTTTGCCCATTTTACCCTAGGCCGGGTTATTTGCCCCAAGGGCCAACGGGAAGGGCAAGTTTTGATCACAGACAATGTAACATAGAGAGTTATGAATTCGGTTGCTTCAACAGAACAGTGATAGAATTAAATAATTCTCAGGAATTATTTTTGATGGTAATTAGATGTGACTTATTATTGTATATAATAATATCAAACTAAGCCTTAATTGAAATAATGCGTGCAGAGTGCCTAATTTACCTATAAATGTAAGTTTTTTATGTCTTTAGTTGAATTATTGTTATTTCTAAATAATAGATGTATAGATTAAGCCGTTGTATTATATAACATACTAGTGGGTGCTCGCGGCTACGCTCGCATTTAGAAGTAAAACTTGCATCCCCTATTTCACCCCTTTAAAAGGGGCATTTCCAAAAATCCTTTCTAAGCGGACGCCTACGTCATAACATCAACCTGCATGCCAAATTTCAGCCCAATCCGTCCAGTGGTTTGGGCTGTGCGTTGATAGATCACTATATCAGTCAGTCAGTCAGTCACCTTTGAGTTTTATATATATAGATAGAATATTTTTACTGCGTATTTACACTGGCAAACTAAAAATAAATCTGAGAAAAGTTCTTAAAAAGTTAGACGTATGTTAGCAAAAACTCTGTATAACGATATACTTCATAACTTATTTAAAATTGTACCGCTTCAGTGTGAAATATTCGAGGCGTTAAGTTCTCACTTTATTGCCATTTACCTGGGTATAGTTTGACACGTCATCTATCATGGATGGCTTATTACGTATAGGAATGGCAATAGATATTGTGTCAAATTGTGAAAATAATTAATACTAAGCTTTGTGGCAACAATGTTTTAAGGATCATTTATATGATTTTATGTGCATTTTATATGGATTTAGATTGTTGAGTAGCGTAGTACCACGCCTGAATTAAAAAAGTGTCACGAAATCATAACTAAGTATACAAATAGTCAGTATCTTCTTAGACCTTATTACCGTCTTTAACATAATTTTACTTCTAGGCATACGTTTCACGAAAAAACACATTCACGAGACGCAACAACTCGAATGAATTTATATATTATATTTATTTAAATTCATAGCTATGTGCCTATATGGGATATAAAACAAAGAAACACAAAATATACCATGCATTTTCAGACTTGCCTTTTGCCTCCGTCTTCCTATCAATCACATGAAAAAAATGTCAAATTCTATGACACGTAATAAGACCCCAGTTAAATATTGGCGCAGTCGCGAGATAAACATAGTTGGAGCGTATAACGGGATGTGATGGACGAGCGACTTTAAATCGATATAATCGAGTCACTTTTTTAATCGGGTTCAAAAAGAAAGAGGGTCTGCGTTTCACTCAATAATAAAATAACATAATAAAAAAGCATGACCAATAAAAAACTCTATACCTAGTCTTAATAATGTATTTATAAATTCCGCACTGAATGCTGAAGGTCTCCAAAACAAATAATTTTCGTTTTCAGATTTGAAAATGTTTATAACTACCTACCTCAGTAGGTACATATTTTTTTTACAACCAGCATTTTATATATTACCCGATCTATCTGAATAGAATAATTATCAAGTAATGAGAATTTATTTACAAGTCAAACATAATATTAAAATATACAATATACCTAAAATAAAATAGTAATTAAATAAGTATATTAAATATATTTTACAAATTCTAAGTATTATTAGTACTTGCCTTGCAGATTAAGAACAATCCTCTTGTTCTGATCTGGCTTGATCTTTACTATGTCATTACTAGCCATACCTACATATATTAAGCTCTTTCATCAATCTTTTAAATTATAGAGCACGTTATCTCACCAGTCAAAGATGTCTGATTCACTTCAAAACTTACTAAATTGATCTTTCTCTTATTGAACTGTCAGATTCATATTAGCTATTTCGGTTTCATTTTTAGCCTGATTGCAACCCCATTTTTAGCTTAGTTTTTAGTTTTCTTTCAGCTTTATTTTTAACTCTATTTCAACTTCATTTTAACTCTATTTCAGCCTTATTTTTAAGTTTATATCGGCTCCATTGTTAGCTTTATTTGACGTCATGTTTAGCCCTAATTTGACATGATTTTTAGCCCTATTTTTAGATTTATTTCGCCATCATATTACGCCCCATTTTTGCTTCATTTTTAGCCTTATTTCAGTTGAAATGGCGGCCATATTGGGCCATTCGGCTCTCAGCCAGTTATCGGCACATGGAGACAGTTGGAGTGTGAATGTTGTTCACGAGTCAACGCGTTTTTCGAGTAGATTATGACTTTTGATCGAAAAAGGTAGAATGGTCATTTATCGTACAATGTATAAAGCAAAGTCGCTTTTCTCGTTTGTCTCAAGTCTATGTATGCTTGGATCTTTTTACCTACACAACGGATTTTGGTGCAGTTTATTTTAATAGGTAAAGTGATTCAAAAGCACGGGCCATATGTATAATAACGCGGGCAAAGCCGCGGGTAAAGCTAAAATAATTTACAAAGAGTGTTGGAAAATATTGTGTTGAATGGTACGAAAAAAATATTATCTAATATTAGGCTTATAGCGGTGTTTTCTATTTCTGTTTATAATTTAATTACATTTTTCTTTATGTAAAATTATATGTGTATTATATCACATTTGACACGTAAAAAGATATGGTATGGTACGAAAAACGGAATGTTTTTCTTAATATACTGATTCAATCTCCAGATACCGTTTTTTTATTATAATTTCAAAGAATTTGTATTTAATACACACAAACACTTTTTCTACACATTAGAACGGCCATTCTATCTGATCACATATCTTTATATCCAGCCCATTGCGCCCGATCTTCGGGTCCCAAACAAACAGAGTGGCGTTATTGATAGAATATTCGGGTCAATAAATATCTATAGACTTTATAAGAACGGGGTCTGTGCAATCATAATAATAGGCTGAACTAGTTACATTAAGAAAAGAATAGACCGCGGGGACGAAGCCCAATGCGTTGGACTGACCAGATTCGCACCACACTCGAAACGAAAGTTCATGAAGCCATTCACACGGCAAATGAGCGGAGTCGATGCCGCAAGATCGTGCGCGAGAAGATGATCCGTGGCGGGGTCACGATCCTCAGCACTGAGGAAAACGACGCGAGGTGGAGGAGTTACATTAAATGGTGGTAGAACATTTGAATAAATTTGAATTTATTTGTTTGCACTCGCTTGACAGTGAAAGAAAACATCAAGAGGAAACCGACATTTTTTTTTTTTTATCTTGAACGTGTTTGCACTTGACTATAGTTTACCTGATAGCAGGCAAAGGCTATGGCCTAAGACATGTCGACATGTTTGAGGACCACAATATCCCAGGACATGTGTCTTCCGTGGAAGGACCTAAGCGCCCACCACAATGTATCTGCCCAAGAGAACTTCCCTAACGAATTAAATTCTGCGTGGGAGTCACGACCCTCAGTCATGAGGAAATACGACTCAAGAGAGGTTTAATTACTTACACAAAACAAAATATATCCTTAAATTAACTAAATATTATATCTACATTTTAAGCTGCTTGCGATCCAGATCAGATTCCATAAAATGTTATCAATGAATGTATTATTATTATATCGAATTTATGAATACTATGTAAATTTTAAGTTAGTTTAGTACTGAACTCTTTAAGTACTATAAGCATTTAAAAGGGATTGAGAGATTTAGGAACTGATTTTTGACATCGCTTTAAATAAACTATACTCGTACATAACATAGTAATAAAATAGACTGTGAGCGGTTTCTAAGATATTAAATCCTTAATTTTTATGATTTTTTTTTTCACATCGATTACAATAAGCAAGGTAACCAACCCACTGTTCTATCTTCATAACCTACGGCAAAATATAAATACATTAACTAAAACAACAACTTGATAAACCAATCTCATATTTAAGTATTCCGATTTCATAAGAATCGAAGGAAGGGAAATAACAAACGCCAAAAAGCCGAGATGCAAAACAAAAGCTGTTTGGTTAGCTGAAGTAAAATGCTCGAAGAAAATGTTCTGGATAATCTTCTCAGACTTCTTAAAAAGCAAAAGATAAAATATCTTATAATAATGTTAAATTATTTTCATACTAACTGCTATTTAGTAAAGCTCAAAAATTACGAATCGGGTCTTTATGATTTTTGGTAGGTATGTAGGTAGTATGAGGACTTGGGAGTATCATGGACTACTTTTTATCCTAAAATAATGCGAGGGAAGCCGCGGGTGTCCATAGTAGTGAAATAAAGATGTTTGAAAATCTCGTAAGAAGACGAGTAAGTTTTACACTTATGTATTCTTATGTACTCGTGTATATTACGTCATTTCTTCTGACGAAGTAGACCGTAGTGCTCCGTAACATGTCGTGCTAATTCTCGGTACAAATTTTGACGTAAGTTTTTAAACATCGTTTTTTCACTACTATATATCTACTCGTAGCTTCTTCTTATCGAATGAGAGTGGCAAACTCTAGTGTCAAGAGTTAATCAAGCCACCCTAAGGGCCTCTGACATGGCTTAACGACTAACGTACAATGAGAAACAGCCGGGACCTACAATTTAACGTGTTATCCGATCCACGGAAGCGCTCAAAATGGAATGCCACTTTTCGGTCACCCATCCAAGTACTGACCGCGTCGACCTTTGCTTAACATTTGTAATCGCATGCGATTGCCTCCGCTAGCTGAGCTACGGGCGCTTCTACCACTTCTACTTGTAGCTATATAAATAAACACACGCATGTCACAATGTTTATACGCTGTCACCGTAATGAGGAAATACTGGACAAAATCTATTACAGCTACTGTGATAGTATCTATGGCAGAGTAACGTAATTTCGCGTCCCTTAGCCCCGGAATGATTATTACAAATTAGCCCATGTTTGGCTATTATTTATCCTTTTGCCATAGATTACCCTCGGTAGATAAACAAGTATTGCCAAGCAGACTACATTATTTTCTTATGTTGAAGTTGAAATATTTATCTCTCTCTCTCTCTTAATATTATGTAGCTCTCTTTGATTGTTTAGTGGATATAAAATTTATTTCTTGTTACTTTTTACTATAGTACATTGTATTCTTTGCGATAATTAAATTTAACCCATTGCTGTCCAAGGAAAAGGATAAGCCATAAATAAAAAAAAAATCTTCTGCCACTAACACGCACTTATGGTTTTATTTTTTCTTTATACAAACAGAAAAGGCATTAGTCATAGTTGTTTAGTTGAAAATGAATGTTTTTTTTTGTATTTATCTATCACAGTTCATTTATTTATTTACAGCTCATTAGATTCAGACTGATAAGTGACAAAAATCAACAGCTGTAACTTTTGACCGGGAAAAACTGTCAAAACTTTAAAGTTACAGCATTTTTACAGTTCTGATTCGGAACCCTGATAATAAAACAAAAGATATACTAGTAAAAGTCTAATCAAAGTACGGTATAAAAATTGAGAATCCATTACAAGTAATCCATGTCCCCTTATTTAGCTATTACTATTCATTACCAAGCTATTACTACCCCCGTTTTAACGTAATATCACGCGCTAATTGCAAATTTTTGTTTGCGTTTAATCTCATGACGCCATTTTGCATGAAAGATGTATTAAACATAATTGTTGGTTGAGTGTGTGAATTTTCTGAGGGGTAACGTTTGCTGTTTTGATTAAAATTTTGATTACACGATAAATAGTAAGATAATAATATTAGCGAGTGTGAATCGGTTCTTATCTGGTAAGCACGCTCCATCTTAGGCCATGTTCCTTTGCTTACCATCAGGCAAACTACGGCCAAGTGCAAACCCGTACCAGTTAAAAAAAATAGAGATACAGTGTTATGTTTTTTTTTTTTTTTTTTATTGTGTTAGTTGTTGACAATACAACCATTTTTACAACCTTTTTTCGACCTATTTATTTGGCTTTGAGCAAACAAAATTTGCAAGATAAACTAACAAATAAAATAACTCACGTCCACCTTCAAGTGAGATATAACTAGTGTATCACCGCAACGTACCCTAAATTGTATTGTCCATTATCTCTTTTAAAATCCTACATTAATACTACTAAAATCACAATATTAAGAGTACTTTAAACATCAACAGACTAACAAGCAAGCCTGCGTCAATTTGTAATGAACATTTTATAAAAACTGTTAAACTTAGATTTGTAAGACTTTAATTATAATTCTATTCACTTATTATTTTACTAAATACTCAACAATTTTACCTTTCCTGATGTTTGTAATTTCACTATACTGCTCCGTTAGCTTAGTTGGTAGTGGCTCTGCCTTCTAATCTAGGGGTGCGGGTTCGATTCCCGCATAACACAAGTAATTATGAATACTAAAATTTGTAATTACTTGTGTTGAGTCTGGTCGTTTCTATGTATAATAAGTATGTATTTACAAAAGAAAAGTATATATGTATTATATCCGTTATCTAGTACCCACGATACAAGCGTAAGCTTAGTATGGGGCTAGATGGCGCTGTGTGATATGTCCTGAAATATTTATTTATTTATTTACTATATTTCATTTAATGTACTCTAATTTGATTATTTTGTAAAAGTAAGTTTTTAAATGTATACTTTCCAAAGATAAGACCCCGGAAGGAGCTAATCAACGTAACACAGACGCACCGGCGTTCAGTACGGTGTTTTAGAGTTATATGTGTACATTTTTTATATGTCAATAAATAACTTTGTTTTTTTTTGCTTTTTTTGTAAACCTGCCTTCTGGTACGTGCGTGATGTCACAGCCAGCCCCAACGAAAGACCAGCGCTGGTTGCTTCCACACAACCAGCATTATGCTGAGTTGGTAGCAAATATTATGTTTTTTTGTTTATTATGGACTTACTTGTGTTTGTTTCTCTGTTAAATCTGCCAAAATAAATGTATTCTTTCTTTCTTTCTAAAAAAATGGTAAAAAGAAATATACACTTTTCCTTTCCGAAATCCATTTTTGTTTAAAATACATTTTCTATCCATAAAAAGATATCCGTACCCGCCCAAGCAATACCCAGCGGCCTTCAAGGGCGGTTCGTATATCCTTTTAATGGCCGCCCTATTATTTATACCTTAATTAGTGCAATTATGCCGTGGGAGGTTACTATGGTGTAAAACACATGAAGAAATTGAACTTTGCAAATTTTATGTATACTCACTTATTTTGAAGATTATATCCCTGTCAGATTGGTTGCCTGGAAGAGATCGCTCTTAGCGATAAGGCCACCAATTAAAACGCATTTTTTTTTCTATTTTTTTTTTTATTTTTTTTTATGTATGTGGTGTTTTAATAAAGAATTTATCTATCTATCTATCTATGTATATACCTATATATATATTTATCTAGATATCGCTTTTTTGTGAAAACTTTGGAGAAATGTGTACACTAAACTCTTCCCGTTAGTTACAGCAGGAACGTCACTACAATGTTTTCCCGAAATTTTTCATCCGCCATGGATTTACGTAAATTCAATCACCCATATCAAATGGGTGATTCCGCTGCAGAAGATTTCCAAAATAATTTTATAAATCATGGTATTTGTTCTTTATTTTGTCAACACTGCAAAGAAAAAAATCTAATGGTAATAGGTTAAAATATACGCCAGCTTAAATTGTTTGCACCCGCGATCAGAATTCTGATCGCGGGTACAACATTTTTAAGCGGGTTATCATTTTTGTATTTGACTCTTTAACACATTTGTGTTTTTTTTAATGATACCTACTTTCGTCAAGAGCAGTTTGCCACTGTCTTTTTTCTTTTTTTTTGGTTCGCACTTGACCATAATTCGCCTGATATAGTACGCGATTGAGATGGACCTTGTTTCCGCAGTAAACTCATACAATACCTACTCCGATAAATTTTCTTGTTTAGTGTAACCCCTAGAGGGCCGAAATTACAACCAAGTGTGGTTTTAATAGAGAAGGAAGGGCTGAGTTAATTATTTTGATGTCTATCTTTTTGGATGCGTGTGACCGAATAAATAAATTAATGGTAACAATTTCTCTTTTTTAAGGCATTATTGTATCACACGAAATATATATAATTATATAGGTACATATATTTAAGAAGAAGTCAATACAAACATTATATTATAATTGTAATTGTTTAAAATTAATTAAATTAATTGTTTAAATTAAATGTTTGTATTGACTTCTTCGCGATACATAAAGTAGTGCTTGAATATACAAAACTGTAGTTTTACTGGTAGTTGCGCCGGGATCTATTTATTATTATTAAAAATAATCATAACAAAGGAATTCACACGATTTCATCCAATCTATAGGTACCTACCTACATATAGGTAGGTACTTACATACAATAAAGCTGATGAGGGTAAAAAAACTGCACAAGTTATTAGAAAAAAAAACTTTGGGTATACTTTAAATCGTCAACAGAACTTTAAATCGTTAACAGAACACGTTTTAGCAGTTTATGGGTTTTTGTCTGTTTATCTGCTTGTCTGTTTATTTAAAATCTTATCAAGCAAAACGGCTGAACGGATCATCATGATTTTTGGTATGTAGGTAGTATGAGGTCTTATAAGTGTCATCGGCTACTTTTTATCCTAAAATAATGCGAGCGAAGCCGCGGATGTCCACTCGTTCCAAATAAACGTACAAAAATAACTAAAATATTAATTTATTCATGTTAAAATAATTACGCGATAACATAACCTTTTAGTCATCGTATTTCATTGTTTTTGATTACTTCATATACCTATTATATTTTGATAAAAGACATTTTATGTTACACTAAAATATACAACGCTTAAATAAAATATTTATAAACGAACGCCGTTTCTACGCACTCGTAGGTATGAAATATAATACAGACAGTTACGTTGATACGCAAACACAGAAATAGGATAGCCATTAATTTTTGAACACGTCAAAGTGTGTATTCGTGCTCCTCAAGTATATATAGGTATATATGCAAAGAGAATCACGTTAGCGACGAACGGAGATATAGAGTTTCATCTAGATATACTTTAAAAAAAAAACATTGACATTTTGATAGTTTGATTAGATTTTTTTCTGATTGATTGAGTGAGTATGCGGTCAGAATTATCAATTATATTCATAGGGTTAATTTATTTTAGAATTATTTTCTTTTGCATTCAAACAATATTTAAAGTTTTCTTTTTTATGTGTGTGTTACAATAAATTTGTCTATTATCTATCCTCAAACAATTTCATACACATATAAATAATATCGAAAGTGTTTATCCAGTTATAACCAACTCCATGTACCAAAGTATCGCAGTCGCGGCAAAGAGTAGATAATTTCGTTAAACGTCAAAGGCTCCGTAACGATAATTCCGTTAGTCGTTAGCGTCACGTAACGGAGACGTTATACGGATGTTGTATTTATAATGTGCCGAGAAATAGTTTATTTAACACGCTAAAAGCAATATGGTGGGAAAATTAACAGGTTAAGTAATGTTAACAATATTTCGGGACTGTGTTCATTTGAGATAAAAAGTGAAATGTGGATTTTTTCACAGGATTCACACATACTCTCAAATGATCTCCTTACCGAATTTTATCCAAATCGATTCTGTTCGTAAACATTTTTTTTTCCCTGATATCTGCCAAATTCGTTACCTAGAAGAGATCGCTTTGAGCTATAAGGCCACACACACACAGCCATATTAACCACCATATAATATTAGGGAGAAACTGAGAAAAAATTCAAACTTTTCAATCTAAATACATATATAAAACTCAAAGGTGACTGACTGAGTGACTGACTGACATAGTGTTCTATCAACGCACAGCCCGATCCGTCTGGTGAATGTTATGACGTAGACATCCGCTAAGTCATAATTTTTTGAAATACCACTTTTACGGGGGTGTAATATGGGATGCAAGATTTACTTCTTAATGCAAGCACAGCCGCGAAAACCCACTAGTTAAAAATAAAAGCCATAAAATTGAATATTAATTCTAACTAATTACTTAAAAGGTTTTTCTGATTTCATGATAAAATTACTCGTAAATTTGTCTTTAACTTCATCAAGTTTATCTGCTTGCCTCTAATTGCACAATTAAAAGAAAATAAGTGTATTTACAGAGATAAAAGAAACTCTGAGTTGATTAATTAATCATTGCAGAATAGTTAGCACTGATAGCAATAATGTTACTGATTCATTTACAGTTCAATGCTGTATTATAGTTAATAAAATAAATATTTAAGAACATATCACATATAACATAATACATACTTTATACTTTTCTTTCAGTTTCTGATCAACTTTGAAAAAACCTTTAAATTTTGTTGAATTTCTTTTTATTTCAATAAATGAATTGCTAGATAGTAACAATTTTTTGTTTATGATCGAAGTATAATATATTTTTTTTTTTTTTTTACAATAAATAGGCTTACGTTTGACTATAGCCTGCCTGATGTTAAGCACCACTATAGTCTAATATATAAATTATATATTCTCATAATAATGCTTTTTAGCTATAAATTTTCAAATAAACCACTTTTTCTAAGAGCCCATATTTCTTGCATTAAAAATTCAACAAGCTGAAGAGAAAATAAGAAAAACAGCATAGACAATTTAAGATATGGACACCCTTAATACATACACGTAACTAAGCTACCACCTTCAAAAATAAAATCAACTGTCGCCTTTCGATACAGGAGGTTATAGTGGTCAAATGACCGTAAAATGTTTAAAATAAACTTCTATATGGGCAAAACGGGCAAAAATTTTTCTTAGGCCATATTATCAGCACTTGTAACTTTTTTACGAATAAATAAATATGAATATTAAAAAATAAAATCACTTATATGATAAAACGCGTGTCTATATCGTAAAAAAAACTTTCAGATGACTTGATAATCTCCTTTTTTTGGAAGTCGGTTAAAAATAAAATCACAAACCATTCCAACAACTTTTACCTTAACCTTTTATAACTTTTTTATCTTCGCGTGATATTAGTGATCTAAAACATAACAAATATTTATTTGGTATAGGTATTGTGTGCAAGGATTATTTCATAATGAGCCTTCTATAAAAAGTATCATCATTGGAAAATAGGGTTGCCCTTTCTCGCAATCCCTTTATATTTTAATGCTTATGGCAACTTTTGTTATTACGTGGTTTTTTAAAGGTGGAAACGGAAGGTAGAAAGTTATTTTTGGTCGGAAAAAGGTTTCAAAGAATTGATTATGGAGTTTATTGTTCGGTGGAACAATTACGCCCGAGATTTATTTTCAGGTTAGAGTGGAATATTAATTAATCAGGAAATGAAAATATTAATTACTTTAAATAAATAAATAAATAAATATTTCGGGACATTGCACACAGCGCCATCTAGCCCCACACTAAGCAAACGCTTGTGTCGTGGGTACTAGATAACGGATATAATACTTATATACTTTTCTTTTGTAAATACATACTTATTATACATACAAACAACCAGACTCAACACAAGAAATTATACATTTTTAAAATGCATAAATACTTATGTCAGGCAGGAATCGAACCCGCAACCCCTAGATTAGAAGGCAGAGCCACTACCAACTAAGCTAACAGGCCAGTCCACTTTATACTTTATACTTTTTTTTAGGCCAGTTAACTTTGATTAATTATTTCTATGGCTTTATTAAGAATTACTGGAATAGCTAATGAAACCAACTTCATTACATAAAATTGTAATGTTTTCTTTTTTTTATATTCTTAATGTGTGTTATTACAAAACATTGCATGATTCGGTTACCTCGTTTAAGAGACAATATTACAAAAAAATTTTCAGAAGACTTGATAACCTCCTTTTTTTGGAAGTCGGTTAATAAATTATTATTTGCCGCTTATGCGAGTGTCGCGATCATAATGTTTTAATACTTGACTAGCAAATTGAAAAAAAAACTATAATATCAACTTTGCTTAGTTATATTATGTTTTTTAGTTTTTGTTACCAATACACAGGTACAGGTAGGTACTAGATAGGCTCACGCTTGTCTACAAGTAGCCTGATGTTAGGCAACGTTATAATCTACGATCTGGCGCGCTTGCCTAGAAGAAACCGATTCACTATCGACTTGAAGACCGATTAATAATACGAGTAGCTCGAGGTGAATAGAGATTCTGGTAAGTAGTTCCACAGTTTGGCTGTACGCACTATGAAAGTCGAAGCAAAACGCTGGGTGCGAGTATTTGGAACTTCAACTATATGTATATCGATGCCTTCTTGCCGTTCCTCTACTCATGATAGTATATATTTCCGAACTTTGTTTCCAAAAAATTATAAAGAGGCAACAAAGATATTCACCACTTAATTGCTAGCAGTTGAAAACCTTTCCAAACTTTCAGCAATTTAAAAACTTTGCGGACTTAAGTTATCACTTAGGTAACTTAATAAATTCAAGTGAAATTTCATTATGGACGCCATCAGGCGCTTCCATCGTGTGAAATAACTTGAATACTTAATTTAGGGCTTAGGTAAGTTGGGTTGAAAAGAAAAAGGCTGTTTATATCATCAGAGAGATATTATTGTATATTTTAAAAGAACCATTTTGGAATTAAATCTCACTAACAAACAAAATATATACATTAGCATGTCTCTGTATAATTGTTGTTTTTACCAGTTTGGGTTCGATTCCCGCATGACACAAGTAATTATGAGTTTTAAAATTTGTAATTACTTGTGTTGAGTCTGGTACTTTCTACGTATAATAAATATGTATTTACAAAAACAAGTACATATAAAAGTATTATATCCGTTATCTAGTACCCACGACACAAGCATTTGCTTAGTGTGGGGCTAGGTGGCGCTATGTGATATATCCCGAAATAAATATATTTATTTTTATTTTTTACAGTTTAAATTTCGTATTGAACTAATTTTAGTATCTAAATCACTATCACTACATAGTATAAGCTAAGTCGCTTCCCGCGTCTTTCCCTATGTATGTATGTTCATATTCACATTCATAAAATTCATTTCTTCATACAATTCGTCTATGCTTAGATCTTTAAAACTACACAACGAATGTTGATGCAGTTTTTTTTAGTAAACGAAGTGATTCAAGAAGAAGGTTTATATGTATAACATAAAGCGTGTGAAACCACTGGCAAAAGCTAGTTACGTATATCTATCATCTATCTAAATATATATTTAATTCAGAGGTGACTGACTGATTGATATAGTACTCTATCAACGCACAGCCCAAACGACTGGACGAATCGGGTGATATTTGGCATGCAGGTAGATGTTATGACGTAGACGTCCGCTAAGAAAAGATTTTTGTAAATGCCACTTTTAAAGGGGTGAAATAGGGGATTCTAATATTACTTCTTAATGCGAGCAAAACCGCGTACACCTATTAGTTAGGTTGTGTGTGCCTAAGTTGATACTACAACTTAGTAATTAAGTGTGATACCCATTAAGATACAAGTTTATCACACACAAACAGACATACATACGTGCACTTTCATTAACCTAATGGCTGATATTAGACGTTTACTTTTCGAAGTTGTGTGGTGCGACTTGCAGCGGTTAAAACAAAAATATACTTTAGTATTAAAACTTTCGTGAGACATTTTATCAATATGTAACAAAAAAAAACTTACCTTTACTTACTTTAGTTGGTGTTAAAAATATACTTACCTACACTTAGTATTGATACTTTATTGATAGGAGGCCTACAAATATATTATAATCTAGCTATTTTAAACAGTGAAAGTAAATTGGTTCTTGTTACGGTAATTTACTTTCTGCATTCACATTTAATTGAACTGTAAGTTGCCAAAATAATAGAAAGATATTTCTGCAGTATTTTTTTAGATGTGTTTTTCTGTCACTAAGCCTGCCAGTCTAGTTTCAAATTAGTAAATAAATCGCTCCTCGCTATCATTCGGTCTCTAAACCACAAAGTCAACGCAAATATAATTATTAAACATTTAATGGATTTACATCTATTTAAAATACAGTAAGTTTATTAGTTTAAAAAATTGCCTGTTTGTTTCTCACCTCTTTGTACAATGTAGCGACAGAATATCATAATTTATGACATTCGAAGTACTATCGTTATCATCCCAATTAGTACCACATCATCATCATCATCCACAGCCTCTATCCTACTGCTGGGCATAGGCCTCTCTTTGAATGTGCCAGCTGCGTCAATCTTGTGCAGACCTCATCCATATAAAACCAAGTACCAACCTCTCTCTTGAGTCGTATTCCTCTTGACTGAGGGTCGTGACTCCACCGCAGAATTAATTCGTTAGGGGAGTTCTCTTGTGCAGATACATCGTGGTGGACGCCAAGATCCTTCCATGGAAGTCCAACATATCTTTATTTACATATTACCGTGTAAATAAAAAATGTAAAAGCATAGTAAAAAGTTTATTTCATGAATTCGTACTTAGGTACTACATTTTAATGTTCACAAATTATATTCACAATACATGTTTATTTCACGTACCTCGGTAGGCCTCTGGGTCCTGCACTAGGTCTGCTTACACAGCCTGTATAGCAGTCTAAAAAAATCTAATGTAAAAGTGTTTTATCAACCATTTGACATCTGAATGTTTCATATTAATTTTAAACAGACATTTCTTAATGATATATTAACTTAAAATCTGAATTTGTTATGACTTGTTTGTAAATTGACTTAATCTTTGTAAATTTTATTGAATTGAAATTGTTAATAGATTCTTAGTGACCAAATTGTGATTTTTGCACACCAGAAATGGTAAGATGTAAGATACTATAAATGTTTTTGTACCATGATTCTCACTACATCTTTGCTAATAAATGAATTTGAATTTTTTAAATCGCTCCCCGCTATTTCTAGCCCCACACCCTCACGCCCCGACGGCCCACAACTCAACAGAAGTAATTAGTGAACATTTAATAGATAAACAACCGTTTTGTTTTCTACAAACAATCCGCTAATTAATTGTTATGTTTATTTGGCATTTCCATGATTGATTTCTAGTTTGGTAATTTGATATTCGGATAAAATCGATCTCGTTTGCCAAATTAGATAGATTGGGAGGCGTCAACAGATATTAGGAATAAAGTGAAAATGGTAATTATTGCTGTTTATTACCTGCTAGTTAATAATAATATAACATTTTTTTAATTGGGTTTCGGAAATGTGTATTCCGCGGTAAGCTGAAAGAAACTACACAAATTCGTCATTTTTGTACTAAATGGTAATTTGTAAAACTAATTTATTAATTGGATGCCCGCGGCTTCGCTCGCATTATTTCAGGATAAAGGCCATTACACTCCTAAGACCGCATAATACCTACCTACCAAAAATCACGATGATCCGTTCAGCGGTTTTTGAGTGATGAGCGTTTAATTAAACAAACAGAGACACAGATAAATAGATATACAGACAAAAATGACTAAAACTGCAGAAACGTGTTTTATTGTCAATTTCAAGTATACCCAAACACTTTTTTTTTTCTAATATCATCTACGTATGTTCAGAGTTTTGAACCTCTTCAGCTTTATTATATGTATAGAAAATACCTACAGATTATGTATTTGTAAAACCCTAAATAAACCCGACAGATTCTACTTGCGCATCTAAGAAACATAGGCTGTATCTATTTGATTAAAAGGCTAAGAATACCCTACATTTTTGATGAAACCAAAAATGTACCAGATATTATTTACAGCCTATTTTACACACAATAGCCTCACGTGCGTCCCATACCTAAATTAATCTAGGCACTTACAAAAGATATCACGAAAAATCTCTCTCCTAATCCAACACACAAAAGAATAAGATTTCTCGAAGCCTCTTTGTTCATATTACTCAAATACTTTTTCTTTTGTCCACAGATACAAAAAGGCAGAATGACGTGACGCTCGAAGCAACGTGAAACACAAGAAAAAAAAACAAACATGTCAAATATAAGAACTGTCAGATAACCAAAACAAAAATGGAGGGAAAAGACAAAGAATGGGTCGATTATTTTGGCGATTTCAACGTGACAAAACTAAATCCAGAAGTTGCGGATAAGATTAATAATTCGATAACGTTTTTTGGGAATTTAACTCAGGGGGATTTGTATTCTAATTTTTCTTTGGATGATGATTATTGTTCGTCGAACCATTCCCATGTCTATTTGAATGTCACGTGCGAGTTTCCCATCAATTATGCAGAGATTATGTATGGGTACGTATATTTTTTTATTATTGGCTTTACCAATCTAATACAGTCATGCCATATTGTTTGCTTGTGCGCTTGTGTATCGCTGCAGCCCCCTTAGACAAGAGGCGTATTTTAGTGAGCGTATTGTCGCTCACTTATAGAATAGAAAGAGCAATGTATGGGAGTGACATCCCGACGATTGACATGCTACGTCACTCCCATACATTGGTATTTCTATTCCTTAGGCGAGTGCAAGGATTTTTTATTTCATCCCTCTCTTTCCCTCGGCGAGCGTCAGTACGCTCACTAAAATACGGCTATTGTCTAAGGGGGCTGGTGACCTAGTAAACAATTGCCTGACTGTAAAGTCTTAAAAAAATATGTTATACAATTTCAAAAACTTTTTACATGGAAATAACTCGCCAATGAACGACGTCTAAACAGACATAATTCAAATTAAAAAAATCAGTGACCGTTAAATTAATCCTAAGGTGATTTGTTATTCAAGTGAAAAATTTCCAATATCTTAAAACATCCTGAAAACAGCATCATATTATTCAGTAAAAGTTATCTTTTATTTCAGGACAATAAAACTGCAGAAATGATTAAATCACTATCCGAAAAGCAAGTTCCGGAATCGTGATTTTAAATTTAAAGTTACGAAATGTAATTCCCGGCTTGGATCTAGTTTTTAATCGAATTTAACTCAGTTGTCGTTGTTAAATTAAACCTTCGCGCCAGCAAATTGTAGTACTGACGTTTCATACAATGTAATCTTTATTTTAGACATGTTATTCTAAAAATAGCAAATCTTAATTAATAACATTGAATTAGTAATTTTCAAATTGGCTATATTTAAGTTAAGAAAAGAAAATAGATAAGTATATTCTTTTCTTTAAGAATATTCACTGCTTTGCTAATTTCATTCATAGTTCATGTAATAATATCAGGACAGTATAGAAAAAAAAATACAATTTAACTTTATAGTACACCAGAAAAAAAATTAATAGCTTTTATTTTGTTGTACTCGTATTTTAAAATGGTATATTCTGTTTTTTTTTAAATAAAAAAGTAATCCATTTGTATGAAACAGCCAATAACTTTGGTACTACAGTAAAGTCTTAAATAACTTATTGCAACGTCTTAGAGCTGCTAGATTGAACTTTTTAACTTAGTCTAAATCGAAAAAATACGGATTTTAAGTTCCATTTCTCCTCTTGAGTTTTAACGAATCTTTTTAAAGTTCAAGTAAGGATTTTGTTTGTTCTTTTTAACTGAATTTTTAAGAAATGCTTTTTCTACTTTCTTCTAAAGATTTCGTCTGAATTTCATTAATAATAAAAAGTAGGTGTTTTATATTATTCAAGCAATATTTCTGAAATTAAAAACCACAATACTCGAATCTTATTTAAAAAAATATTTTTAGTCAATTCTGTACAATTTATATTCGGCGCTAAGACCTTATTATATTTTATTTTGTGGTTATTTATCTAGAAATTTGAAACATTTCAAGTCGCGCAAGACTAGCAGTGCCTCGCAGTGTTACTTGCAGAAATTTGGAATAAAATGAAAACAAACGAGTTCGAGATTGGTTGCCTGGAAGAGATCGCTCTTAGCGATAAGGCCGCCAATTAAGACGCTAATTTTAATTTCTATGTTTTTGTTTTGTATTTTATATATGTGGTGTTTTAATAAAGTATTTATCTATTTATCTATCTATCTCTTCTTCTCCAGAGCCAGTTCTTTTGGCATCATTTTCTTCAAAATAGAATATAAATATACCAACTTTTATAAGGCAGTATACAATTATAAATTAACTTTCTCTTCTCATTCCAGATGGATAGCCCCCTTCCTGCTAGCAATAACAACAATATTCAACACGCTGATCGTAGTAGTCCTCTCCCGCCGTCACATGCGGACTCCCACCAACGTGGTCCTGATGGCCATGGCTCTGTGCGACATGTTCACGATGCTGTTCCCGGCGCCGTGGCTTTTCTACATGTACACTTTCGGCAACCACTACAAGCCGCTCAGCCCCGTGCACGCCTGCCAAGCTTGGAACTATATGAACGAGGTGGGTTTTACTAACATATAACAAATCAATGGCTCCAAACTATGTAATACAAAATAGCAGTAGTCATAACAAGAACGACAGCAAATAAACAATAGAACATCACGCTCCAAACTATATAAAACAAAATAGAAGAAGTCATAAATAGAACGACATTCAATGAAAAACAAACGAACGTCACGACCCAAACATGTGAGTGGTCACTAGGCCTGTTAGTAGTAATACATTCAAACTAAAACAAATGACGATCGGTTCTAATTTAGCTAGAATCAGTGTAAATTAAACAAATGGCAATCTAAAGAACACAAACAACAGTTCAAAATGTATAAAACTAATAACAATCGGTCAAAAAATTAACGACATTTGATGCAACACTATCCTCTTTAATCCTAATCTATAAAACAAATGAAAACCGTTTCGATTTTAGTAAAGCAATAGATAAATGTTCATAAATAACACTTCAGCTAATCAGAAACAGAAAACAATCAAAAGGTACGCTCTCTTCTTCAGCACGTTAATCATTAAAACAATCAATATACTAAACGGTTTTCACTCACGTAAAAGAATCGTGAAGAAGGATGTCATAACATCCGAAACGTAAGCAACTTACGCGATTCACACGTGAGTGAAAACCGTTTAGTATATTGATAAAATCTGTCTTAATTAATGTTGTAACGTTCATATTTGGTGGATTTACTTTTTGAATTTGGCGGTCATTTTAGCTTTTATATTAGTATGGTAACTCCGCCTTACTTCTTTTATCTCATCCCTAAAAAATCGATAGAGTCTTTAGTCTATGACGACCCTCGATTTTACCGATTTTGGGAAAATCAGTCTCCTCCCTATCTGATCGACGTGGCCGTCGTGGAACTGCAGATTGAGTTTTTTCTAACGAAAAATGTCGGAATAAATAGCGTGGAGCCGGGGTCCGGGCCTCTTTCTCCGTTCGGCGGTCGTCCTAAATCAATACCTCGCAGCAGTGAACGACTGCCGGTGCCAATCACCACGCGGAGGGAGCCTGCTGCGAGGAAGCCGAGACGACAGGCCAGGAAGCCGCAATACCATCCTCGCGGACGCTGCCCAGGCATTTCCCGGCGTTCCTGTTGGCACGCGCTCCTACATTCCACGAACAACCCCAGATTAATACTGGTGAGTCGTTTTTCCTTCATTTAGTGCGGTATTACTCGCGTTGTGTTCCGATTGCATGTCACGCAATCTCGCCATTTTGTGTTGCGTGCTCCGCAGATTTCCCGTCATCGGCGCGTCCGAATCCTGTCGGGACGGCCCGTGACGTGATCCTGCAGGACGAGGCACGAGCTCTGAGCACGAGCGCATGCTCGAGTACTCAGCGACCCGTGGCCTTTTTGGCATTCCGTGCACGGTGCTAGCCACGTGTCGCCATCTTTCTTTTCGCCTGACCCCTTCTTGTGCTTGCTTCATTTTTTAGCTGTTTCCTTTTCTCGATTCCAGGGGTTGTTCCCGGGGGCTTGACCTCGAGAAGGTAGCCCGACTGTCTGACGCCGGTCCAGCCGAGTGCTCGACTGCGTCGCGATTCCCCGCTGCCGCCGATCGCCTGCCGGTGTCTGACAGCTGGCGCCGCAACCCGCCAGCCTTTGGTCCGCGCCGGCTCAGTCCTGCACCACGTGGTGATCGGCCAAGTGGTAACGCTCCACCCTCACGGTACCGTAAATCAATTCCTCAGTTATAGCCTCCGGTTTAATTTAATATGCGATTGGGTCATACCATAGTCACTAGTGTAAAAAACCAACCAATTTTCATAACTTAATTTCCAAGGTTCACCTCGTTGAGTTATCCCTAAGTCCGTTCCATATGTAACTTAATTGTAAACCTGTAAACTGTTATCCCGGATCCTTCCGAGCCGAGGTAACTTAACTTTCTTCCATTAATATAATTTCTATAAATCTATTTCTTAATGTGTTAAATACTGTAATATGTTACCCGGATCCTTCCGAGCCGGTGTATCTTAATTTAATTTAATTAATTTCAATTGTATACAACTATTTCCCATCTACCTGAATTTGTATAACTTACTTGTGCATTACCCTATATTATAAATAAAACAACAATTTAATGTGTCTCTCTTCGTTTTATTTGGGTCATGCCACCTAGGTATAAGTAGTTAGGTATAGTAAAATAGATTTGTAACAATGTTTATAATCTATATACAACAAAATAGAATACTTTCAACATTAAACTAGATTTCGACTAAAAAAGATTCAAAGGAAACATAGATTTCGATTAAAATAAAAAATATAAATAGATATTCCGGGACATTGCACACAGCGCCATCTTGCCCCATATTAAGCAAACGCTTGTGTCGTGGGTACTACACAACGGATATAATACTTATATACTTTTCTTTTGTAAATAGGTATACTTAATATACTATACATACAAACGACCAGACTCAACACAAGTAATTATACCTATATTATCTGAATATCGCAATATTTCTATAATATTTAAATAGCCCTACAACCCTTCTTGCAAATACAATAGCTTCCTTACCTATACTAAAACCCGGTCTTTGCTTGTCCATCCAAAATAATTCCTCCACTTCCAAGCGACGTGTCCTCCAGATATTAAATCTAACCCTCTAAAATTAAATTTCATCGTTGCCAACATTCTGTATTCGCGTCACGAAATGTACTTACTCGTATTGACATAACTTTGCATATACAGTGGTTAGGGGTGGGATTTCTGTTTTAGACGGATGAATTTGGGCGGATTTTACTGGTAGTGCTTTTATATAAATATATGCCATGTTGCTGAAAAACCTACTATCCTAGGATTAGCATTAAGGTTTTTTTAATTACATCTTTCTTATCGAATGAGATAACGAACTCTGGTGTCGAGAGTTTATCAAGCCGTCCTAAGGGCCTCTGACATGGCTTAACGACTGCCGTACTATACAAACAGGCGAGACCTACAATTTAAAGTGTCATCCAATCCACGAAAACGCCCAAATGGAATGCCACTTTTGGTCACCCATCCAAGGATGGACTGTGGTGACCTTTGCTTAACATTAGTAATCGCATGGGATTGCCTCCGCTACCTTAAATTACTTATATTAAAGGAATGACTTGCACAATATGTGTAATAAATATATGATTTAAACAAAAAAAATCACGTGCAAAAATGTAAAAGTAATTAAAATTTGGAGATAAATAAGGATATCAGTTTGCTATATAATTAAAACATAAAAGTCTACCTAAAAAAGTCATTGCTTTGGTTTATTAACACCTGAAAAAGTTATAAAAACTATAGAGATACTACTATAGTTTATAAATATTCAAATTAATTACTATAATTAATTACTATAATTTACTATAAACATAAATTATATATCCATCCATATGAATAAAATGGTAACAAACAAAAACATATTAATTTTCATTTCTTTTTATTTTAACCGTACCCAACACAAACAAACCATTAAAATACATACCTATCTGGGGGGATAGGTATAAAATACCATCAACTCAGAAAAACACGACCCCTCATAACCTTCATTTTCAAACACTCGATAATCGTAACTCAATAATAGACAAAAATTACAAAGACTTCTAATTGCTAACAAAAAACCCATTGTTTTATGAGTAATTTCATTTTATTTACTTACAAGCTGTGCTCGCGACTTTGTCCGCGTGAAATAGTTATTTTGGGCATCATATTTATTTTTGCAAACAACCTCTCAGCTTTATAAATTAGGTATAGCTGTTACCCACGACTTGAACCGTTTTCATAGCGCACGCAACGAAAGCCCTCAAAGATAAATAATTTTCCCCGTTTTTTCCACATTTTCCATTGTTTCTTCGCTCCTATTAGTTGCAGCGTGATGTTATATAGCCTAAAGCCTTCCTCGATAAATGGTCTATTCAACACAAAAAGAATTTATCAAATCGGACCAGTAGTACCTGAGATTAGCGCGTTCAAACAAACAAACAAACTCTTCAGCTTTATAATATTAGTATAGATTTTAGTAAGTTTAGCACAGTATGCAGAAATCAATATCTATCTATCCATATACCTAATAAAGCTAAGTAGGATAAAAAATCTGAAAATAGAAGAAAAAAAATGTTTGAGTATACTTTTAATCCATAACAGAACACGTTTTATCAATTATTAGAAATGTTGACTGTTTGTCTGTTTATTTAAACGCCCATCATGCAAAAACGGCCGAACAGATTGTCATGATTTTTGGTATGTAGGTAGTATGAGGTGTTAGAAGTGTCATAGTTTACTTTTTATCTCAAAATAATGCAAACGAAGCCGCGGGCGTCTACTAGTAAATACATATGTCTTATTTTTACATCAAAATGTCCCATCTATTAAAAACAACATCGTCGCTACCAATCCAATACTCGGCAACCCTTCTAAAGTTCAATAATCCGCCGGATCATTCCGGATGAAGCCGGATTAGAGTAAATCGCCGGATATACGCCGGTTCGTCACTAGAATTATAAATGAGACAATATTTTCGGCTAGAGCTATATCCTTATCTAGGAGACACTGGGTTGGGTTAGTTTATGGTATGTGGTAAAAACATGGATAAAATAACCAATAGAGGTCTACTTAAAGTCCAGGAGTCGTATCCTTGCTTCGTATTTCTCATTACTGGTGTCTCATTTAGGGTCAAGAATCCTCCGCAATATTTATTCATTTGGCTAGTATTCTTGGGCAGATACATCGTGGTGGGCGCCTAGGTCCTTCCACGGAAGACACATGTCCTCGGACATTGTGGCCTCAAACATGTCGGTTTCCTCACGATGTTTCCTTCACAAATAAAAGAGTGCCAAGCTTAACAAAAGTTAAAAAACTGCCACTATGATTATAACTTAAAAAACCATGGTGAACAAAATCAGTTGTTACATACAAAAAGGTTTTTACCCTGACAAAATATATGACAAGCCAAATTATTCTTGACAATTTTCAAAACTCGTAGAAGAAAAGTTGTTCCTTTTACGAAGTATATACCCTTAAAATGTTATGCATTAGTTACTAGAAATTATTTATATGATTATCGAGTGTGGCTCAGTGGTTCCAGTGTCTGCTTTTCATCCAGACGCACCCTGTTTGGAATCCGGCCCTACACCCATGACTTGTATTTTCAAGTTATGTGTGGATTTGCACTCGCTTAACGGTGAAGGAAAACATCGTGAGGAAACCGACATGTTCGAGGATTACAAATATCCGAGAACATGACGTATCTTCCGTGGAAGGAGCTGGGCGCCCACCACGATGTATCTGCCCAAGAGAACTCCCCTCACGAATTAACTCTGCGAGGGAGTCACGACCTTCAGACAGAGAGATATGTATATACATAGATGTCTCGAGTTTTGTCTATTCTAGTGAGCTATAGTGCTCGTATATCAAAGTGTTCTCGTAATTTAGGTGTTAAGCGAGCGTCTGTGTCAAGTGATACGTCTTAACAGAATATGATCTGATGTATGCAAATCAACGTATGAATTTCAAGATTACTCTAGAATCAAGGTTTGATTAACTTTTATCTTATAATTAATACACTGGATGATTATAATAATCTATACTATATAATATTATAAAGCTGAAGAATTTGTTTGTTTGTTTGTTTGATCGCGCTAATTTCAGAAACTACTGGTGCGAATTGAAAAATTATTTTAGTGTTGAATAGACCATTTATCGAGGAAGGCTTTAGGCTATATAACATCACACTGCAACTAATAGGAGCGAAGAAACAATGAAAAATGTGGAAAAAACGGGGAAAATTATATTTGAGGACTTCCGTTGCATGCGCTGCGAAAACGGTTCAGAAAGTCGTGGGTAACAGCTATAATTTATAAAGCTGAAGAAGTTGTTTGCAAAAATAAATATGATGCCCAAAATAACTATTCCACGTGGACGAAGTCGCGAGCACAGCTAGTATACAATGTTTGTACGTAGTTTTAAGACTATTCATCTTAGTTTAATCTTACATTAGGTAATAGGATTGGTAACTAATACATACCACTTAAATGATAGCTTTAACTTTTTCATGAACCAATTTGTGTTCTGTATCTTTGACTTTAAGGTACCTATGCAAAGAAATATCAGAAATTTTAAACAGTCAAAATGTGAAAAGTGCTGAAATATGTAGGTACTTATCCACTTTTGTGTATATATAAAAAGCTAGTGCCCGCGTTAAGCCGGGATCAAATATCCCTGAGTCTGAATCTATTTACAAAATTTCAACCGAATCGGCTACGTAGCAAACCATAAAGTACTGCGTAGACCCTCTACGTTACTGCTACGAATCCCAATGGCTCTACGAATGTGCTACCCATGAATGTGCTACGGTAGTGAGCTGCTTGTGATTATTTATAATTATATACTAACAGCGCCCAGCAGTTTTGCTTTTAATTCAGGTTAAAAATTAAAAGTAACCCAAAGACCATACTATTTTCCAAAACCTCTCGGAGCGCTTGGTTAACGCGACGCATGACCAAAATGCTGGCCTTTTTCTGGCTCAACGTATCAGCATTGCCATCCAGCGTTGTAATGCGGCCAGTATGCTGGGCACGCTGCCCTCTGGTAGTGGGCTGGAGCACTTAGATTATATTTAGGCTTTTCTAAAGATTTTCTAAGTGCCCCCTTTTTGTAGTAGTTAGAAGTAGTATGTTTAGTTTTTCTTCCCTTGTTTTTATATTTTATTATTGTAAATAAAGTTATATTTGGAAAAACCCAAAGGTCAAACCAAATTCTAATCTAGCTTCATACTAAATTTTTTGCCAAATCACATTAACCAACTGAGCGTGAAAAAGTAAGAAAATACACACACAAAGTTTTAGTTTTATAATATTAGTGGGCTGAGATGGGATAATAAAGTACTTAAGTAATTTCCTATGAGAGTGGTGTAGAGTTTAAAGTTTAAAAACCCTTTTTGACATTATAAATGGACTAGTTGGTGCTCGCGGCTTCGCTCGCACTAAGAAGAAAATTTGCATCCCCTATTTCACCCCTTTAAAATTAGCATTTCCAAAAAATATTTCATAATTGAAGCCTACGTCATAACATCTACCTGCATGCCAAATTTCAGCCTTATTCGTCCAGCGGTTTGGGCTGTGCGTTGATAGATCACTATATCAGTCAGTCAGTCACCTTTGTTTTATATATTTACATAGATTGGAATAGTTTCTTTATTAACATAAACTTAAAATACAAGAGCAAAAATAAAAACTAAAATTATCCTTAAAGCTAAGCTTTGACAATTTAATACTTTAAATAAGTAACTAGAATTTAATACTTTTATTTTAGTTTCCACCTATTAAATTAATATACCTCTATATCTAACCAAGAATCTAGAGTGCACAAAGAGTTGATTTCCCGCCAGTTCCCGCGGAAATTGAACTGCAGGGGCGGGAAATAGACTTCTTGGGAACGATGACCTTGTGACCTTGGAGATTATAATTTTGACTAAATATCAATAAATGAAATAAAATAATAATAGCCTTTATTTAGTTGCATTCTCATAAAATATTTTAAAATAAAATTGAAATTAAATGTCACAAAGAAAATTAATAAAAATTGTATCAATTAATTTCTTTTTGACCATAGGTTTTATTAAATTAAAGTTTTATGACACATTTTTGTGAAAACTTGAAGCATGTTCACGAGCACTTATTTATCATGTTTTTTTTTTTATCATGTTGCAATAAATGTAAATAAACTGACCGACTTAGCAAATTTTAGCTAAACGAACATAGTAAGAAAATTATACCGTAACACTTCCGCAACTGATATAAAATAAAGAATTAATTATCCATCGCGATATGAACAGACACAAATTTACTAAAAAAAAAACTTGTTGTTAAAAAAAATGTTCCCATTTTTTTTTTGCTATTTCTTTGTTTGAATTATGTTTGGTGTGTGGGTTAGTTGTGTATAAATGTGGAAGTTGTGGAATCCCCTGCCTGACTCCTAGTTCCCCACGGTCTTCATATAATCCAGCGAACTTCAAAGTGAGAGTGAATCGTTTCTCGGATAAGCACGCTCCATCTTAGGCCATAGCCTTTGCTTACCATCAGGCAAACTATGGCCAAGTCCAAACCTGTTTTAGTTAAAAAAATAATTATGTTTGTTACAAGTAACATCAAAAAATGTGATTTTCACATATAATAATTACAACTACTTATTGTACGAGTACATAATATATAAGAAGTTACAACTGCAGTCAATAAATCTCTGTCAAGTGATATAGTGTAGAGTGCAATCCCGAAGTTTCCGTCGCAACTGCACGCTTCAAGCGAACCTGGGAAATCGACAATAGATCGGTGAACGGCTAAACTCACTACGAGCAAATTATGATAAAAGAAAAAATATAAAAGGCAAAAAAGAAAATATTGTAAAAGAAATAGTTTCCTATATATAAAGGTATGTAGAACATTATGGTTAAGCCAATTATGAAGTTTTGTTAGCTCAAACATGTTTTTTTATTTGAAATAAGGTTACTTGCCTAATTAAAAAAAAACACATAAAAGTCAACTTAGCTAAATTCGGGGTGAATAAATTCATTTTGAGTCCCTATACAGCCAGTTTGTATTAATAGAATCTGTATCTGGTTAAAGAGTTTTGAATATTATAACGTTTATAGCAAATTTATAAATCGTAAAAATGTCGACAAAGCCAATTTAGAATTGTATTTCCCTCCTGATTATAATAATTAACATGATTGCTAATAAATAATTTCATTGCAACAAACAATCACACAAGGTGGCAGATAATTATGTCAAATTAAAAAAAAACATTTGTTGTTATATATTGTTTAAATTTGTTAAAAAATAATTAAATCCCGGTAGCATTCGACCTCTCTCACCAGTTTTGCAGACACGGAACTTTTCAAAGGGGTTTTCCAAAGTACTGCCAACTGCGATTGAAGCCGACATTTTGAACGTTTTATGTGCACATTTTAGGTGCGATTCGTATAAAATTTTAATTGCTCATTTCAGGTGAATTTCCGATAAAATTATGTCATGTATAGATTTTGATATATTTTTACTGTTTTTTTTAATGGTTTTTCAATAAAATGAAATCGTTCAATGCAGGTGCGATTTTGCAATAACTATACTAATATGGCTAACTATTTCCGATAAATTTATATTGTTCGTTTGATAAATTTATATTGCTCACCTCAAGTGCTTGTCCAACAAAATTATATCGTTAAATTCAGGTGCATTTTCGGGAAAATAAAGTCGCTCACTGCAAGTGCTACTTTGATAAATTTATATTGCGCATTTTAGGTGCATTTCCGTAAATTTACAAGTATACCGGTTCATACTAAGGTGAGAAATTGTTAGATTGGTTGTTATTGTGCACATATTTCTATGGTACCGTATCTTTTAATACCTTACCAACACGTCTCGAAAACCACTAAAACTAAAAACTGTAATTTTGTTTTAAAACCCGATCATAGTTATTATTATTGTAAACTAAAATTACTCTTACATTCTAAATCGACATTTAAAAACATTTTTTTGTTACATTGGCTGTTATAATAGTGTCCTTTAAGAATAATCTGAACCCTATGACCCAAGCCAATAGTTCGCTTCGCCCTCCAATCTTAAAGATACCACAAACTAAAACGACAACACCCAAAGTCACCTAAAGGCTTAATAACCAGTGTTACCATTACAAAATCCGTAATTACGAGGCGAAAATATCCGTAGATCGCAGCTAGGCTATTGTGCCCTGCTTTCAATGGCCTATTGTTGCTAGACAATGTTGCCAGCTTCGGTAGATATCGGTTATTCACTATTAAACCCCCAGGGGATAAAAAGGGGACCAGTTTACTCCCCAAGCCCCTCATTTTCAGTCATTAATGCTGAAAGCTTTATTAGGGGACGTTGTTAAAAATGTAGCAGATTTTTGTATCTTGAAAAACAATCTGAAGACATAAGACCTCATAGTAATTGTGTTTGAGATAATAAATTATGGAAAGATTTTTTTGGGTGCGAGATCTGATCTTGTCTTGATATTTTAGCACTTTACTTTATATTCGTAGAAAATGGTATGATTTAATGTTGAACCTTGATAGATATTTACATATTATATTTCTCAGGAAGATTACATAGACTGCTTTAGTGCGAGCATAATTAAATAGATACATACTCTGTCGCCTTAAAACCAAAATCAAGCGTTATGGCACGCCTAAACTATAGCATCGAACTAAAATTGTGTGAACATTACAAATAGTTAAACCCCGGTTTAACTATTAGGTCAAAACTTTGAAAATACAAGTCCGTTTTTGTTGTAAGAAATTCCTCTTTCTACTGTCATAATAATTAAACTGTCAAAATGTTACCAATGACAATCAACGTTCCTATTTGAAGTTGACATTTTGATTGTTTTTATGTGATGTTTGAACAACCATAAACCGACTTTTTTTCAAAGCGAGAGTGATTCGGTTCTTGCTGGGTAAGCACGCTCCATCCTAGACCGTAATGTTTGCTTACCATCTGGCGAATTACGGTCAAGTGCAAACCCATTTCTAGTTTAAATCTCTATCTATCTATCTATCATCATTCATTCAAAGGTAATTATTCATGTCATGTTTATAATTTGCAGGTGATCCCGGCCATGTTCCACACAGCCAGCATATGGCTGACCCTGGCGCTGGCTGTGCAGAGATACATCTATGTGTGCCACGCACCGCTGGCGAGGACCTGGTGAGTCACTTGTACTCCTTATTATTGAGGGTCCTTCCAGGTTCTTCTTCTCATCGAATGAGAGTGGCCAAATCTGGTGTTGAGAGTTTATCAAGCCCTAAGGGCCTCTGACATGACTTAGTAAGAGTAGTAATTGGTGTTAACTGATTTTAGGACTGGAATACTGGAAAAGTAATATTAAAAAACGTAAAATACCTATCTGACTGCCCTGTTAGCTTAGTTGGTAGTAGCTCTGCTTTCTAATCTGGGGTTAGCGGGTTCGGTTTTCAAATAAATTCGTATCTAGACGACTCCTATTACTAGTAATAAGCGTATTTGAGACTTTCCCCAAAAGGACAAAATAATTTCACAATTTGGGGAAAGTCCACATGTCCAAAAAGTCCTTAAATCAACATAAATTCAAACAGAAACTGCTATCAAAGTCGCCCTTTTACATTTACACTACATATTTAGTATTTGTAAAGTAGCGTAGATAGGATAATCTACAGATTCCTAATTAATCAGTGCATTTTCTGTATATGTTGGGTCCAACATAAAAGTAACCCTGAAGAAATATATATTGTTTTTTCCGCTGTGACTGCTGTTTGACCGGCTTGAAATAGCATACTTGTTTGTTTTTAGGTGTGTTCCTCCATATACCACCGCCACACCTCTCCTCCTAACCAAAGTGGCCTTCGTGACCCTTGAGATCTAAACAACACCGCTCCTTGTACCTTTTTATTCTATAATATTATCCAAGTATCACTAAAATATGCTGTGTGCAATGTCCCGGAATATATATTTATTTATTTTTCAATAATTTGTTTGTTACAATAAGGGGTTTGCTATTTGTAATATCGTTGTTATGTACGAACAAGTTTATAATCGTTTGAGTTGCTTAACACGGGTGCGTGCAAATACGGGTGTTGAGACTAGTCAAATATTGGATACGCATGTATATGTATCTATGGTACCGTTTATGAAGTTCTGTTCGAAGGACATTTGACTACAGTTTCGCTTGTGCCAATTCAGCAGACCTTGTGATCTAAGCTTAAGAATTCAGGTACAAAATAGTTACTTTTGTAATATGCCAGTTCCAGCTTCCTCTTTTTCTTATCGAATGGAAAATAGAATATAAGAATAGAATGGAATGAAGTCTTAGGGGTGTTATAGGCTACTTTTTATCCTGAAATAATGCGAGCAAAGCCACGGGCGTCCACTAGTATTGAATATCAATAGTAGTATATTCCTAATATGTCCGTGAGTCTCAACGTATGGTGGGATCTTCATTACAATCTTTTTCTAAATCTAGCTTATAAAAATATCCAACCGCTTACCACCGGAACTTAAGCTGATGATTCACCGATTGAATAATCGCTATTTCTCGAGCTAACTGCCGCTTGTGGATTCGCGGCTTAAACACTTCCACGAACGTAAACACCCTATACCTGACTGGATTAATAGGGATGGGATAAGATAACCGAATTGGATAAAAATTTATCGAATAAAATAAAAACCATACTTACCATTATTTTTTTATACCGTTAAGATATAAAACTGCTTCTAAGATCGTAAAGACCCTATACCTGCCTGGATTAGTGGGATGTAAACGAATAGGAATAAATTATTCGAATAAAACAAAAACTAAATTTACCATTAAATATTTTTTTTGGATGGGACACAAAAGTATAATCTTGAAATATTAATATAAATGCATCAAAGGCACAAGAAAAGGCAAAATTATGAGTTAATAAGTTTGGGACCAATACGGCCACCTCACAAACGTAAAACCTTTTTAGTTCTATTTTTAGTTCAAGTTTCCCAAAACAAAAATTATGATACAAGTTTTTTTTATTCTATTTGCATTTAATTTCAGCAATTGCAGTCTCCGCCATTTACTATCTTTTCCTATTGCCCAGCTGTGGGACAGATGCGGTAAATAAATATTTGCCAATTTATTCGAATAAAATTGCTAATCAATCTTCACCTGTAAGCTCAGCAGTCTTAAGGATAAACAGTACCGTAAATAACTTTATCTCTTTTTTACAGCATTTTTCCGATGCCAAACCGACGTTTTACGATTTTCGAATAATGCGCGATCATTCGATGTTCCTTTTTTTTCGGGAAATGTATTTTTTTTATAACACTTACGCGAAAGATTTGAGTTGCTGATTGAGATCTTTTTTTCGGATTTTTCTTGGATTTTTGTGTTTTAGAGGTTTTTTATCGGTTTCGGAGGGGTTTAGTGCATTTTTCCTTTGATCGCAGACGGTCCGGTTACTTTTAGACAAATTTATGGCACATTACATTGAGGAAATGGTGCAAATAAAGGTGTTTTCGGAGTTATTTGCGTTATTCAGGTAAAACTTTAGCTTTTTATGTTATAATATGTTAAGCTGCTTTTTATTTTGTTGTTCCTTTAAAAATAACGTCTCATAAAAAATACGAGATCATTAACTAACTAAATAACTTTTTTATTCAACAACATAACATTTAGTGACTAATAATTTATGTCATGTCGTTTTACATTGTGTAAAAAATGGTAATTCTCATTAAAAAATTTTTATAAAACATATTACACCGATCAGGAATGCGAACATTATTTTTGATAGTAGGTAACTAAAATGTTTGTAGATCTATACTAATATTATAAAGCTGAAGAGTTTGTTTGTTTGTTTGAACGCGCTAATCTCAGAAACTATAGGTCCGAATTGAAAAAATATTTTTGTGTTGAATAGACCATTTATCGAGGAAGGCTTTATATATAACAGCACGCTGCAACTAATAGGAGCGAAGAAACAATAGAAAGTGTGGAAAAGCACGGGCAAAAAAACGTGAAAATTCATCTTTGAGGGCTTCCGTTGCGTGCGCTGCAAAAACGGTTCAAGTCATGGGTAACAGCTATAATTTATAAAGCTGAAGAGATTGTTTGCTAAAATAAATATGATGCCTAATATAACTATTCCACGCCGACGAAGTCGCGAGCACAGCTAGTCTATACATATAAGTACTGAAATAAGTCATTAATATAATACACATCTACGAGCACAGTAGGTATAGTATACTCAATTTCCTAGAACTATAGATTACTTAGTACTAGCTCAATAGTTCCTAGAGATAAAGCACAGGAACAATAGAACATAAGCCCTACGTCAATACTTCATATATGTACATATGTACATAAGAGCAATGTTGAGAATTCCATGTATTTGTACCTAGCTGGTGCGCGCGACTTCGTCCGCGTGGAATAGTTATTACCATAAAAACGGTTCTAGTGAGTTAACCTTAAAAGATAGACATATACTGTTGTGGACATTTTGTTAGATCATTTTAAGAGAAATAATTCTTACATACACAGTTTTTTGATATCTTGAACCGTTTTCGCAGCGCACGCAATGGAAGCCTTTAAAGATGAATAATTTTCCCCGTTTTTTCCACATTTTCTATTGTTTCTCGCTCCTATTAGTTGAAGCGTGATGTTATATAGCCTAAAGTCTTCCTCGATAAATGGTCTATCCAACACAAAAAGAATTTTTCAATTCGGACCAGTGGTTCCTGAGATTAGCGCGTTCAAACAAACAAACAAACAAGCTCTTCAGCTTTATAATATTAATATAGATATAAGTTTAGCATAACTTAGATAATAGATACAGTTGCTACCGTATTTTCATACATTGTGGACTCTATGGGCCTTATTACAAAACGTGGTTTAACTATTAGTCCAGAATTTCGAAAATATGCAGTCCGTTTTATCTGTTCGAAATTTGTCTGTCTACTGCCATAGAAATCAAACTGACAAAATGTAACCAATGATAAATCAACATCCCAATTCGAAGTTGGCATTGGATAGATTGTACGTGAAGATTGAACAACAAAAACCGACTTTTATTTTTCAAAGTCCTGGACTAATATTTGAACCGCGTTTTGTAATAAGACGGAAAGACTAAGAAAGATCAATTAATGTTAAAAATCAACTCTACAATATTTATGGCTTTGTAGTTTCCATGAAAATAGTTTTTGTATTGAAACAATTTATGCGATAACATAAGATTTTTTTTGACAACCCTCTATCACAGAGCTTTGAAGTCCATGCTTGTTGCCCGAGGGGGGGGGGGGGGCGCGCGGGGGCGATGTGGCCCGATCGTTGTTCTGTGACCCTCTATAGTGCTAATCATTATAATACTTCGGATAGCTAAGATATTTCTTAACAGCTGACAAACTATACAATTTCCTCACTTATTAAATATATATTTCATCTCTCTTGTGATAGTCATGATAAATTTCAGCAACCGATTTTAAATAACACTTTATTCATAAAGATAGGAATCAACGATCAATTTCTAATGTAAGGAATTGTTTTGTGTTTTCACTCTTTACCCTGTTAAGACACAGATAAAAACACAACTTAGACAATTTTCTTTCTATTAAGAATTATTTAAGCTTTCTTCTTTTTTTGGGACGTGTGACCAAAATGCTAATGTTTTTCTTGCTTAACGTGTCAGCATTGCCACCCAGCGTGGTAATGCCAGTATGCTGGGCACGCTGCCCTCTGGCAGTGGGCTGGAGCACTTACCTTTAGGCTTATCTAAAGATTTTCTTAGTGCCCCTTTTTATGTTGTAGTTAGAAGTTGTATGTTTAGTTTTTCTTCCCTTGTTTTTATGTTTTATTATTGCAAACAAAGTATCTTTCTTCTTATCTTCTATGTTTTTTACGACTGAAGCAGTTACCAAGAACTCTGCCATGACGTCACTAATTAGTGTGACCGTGATACTCATATTAAAACTAGTTTACGAGCCACAACTCAGCGTTATTTCGGTCTGCGTGGTCGCACTGTATAAACTGTATGACTGGTATGCCGGGTTTATGATGCCTAGGGGAAGTGTGTGGATAAATTTTAGACCGCCTGGTTAGTAAATTATCAATATCTAGAAATGTTGCGGTGCTTAACATCAGGCAGGATTGGCCGTCAGGCAGTCAAGCGATGGCCTAACCACTTTCGTGTAAAAAGTAAAAATAAATAATTGCTGAATCATCGAAGCTACCTACCACCTAGTACGATCGCATTCAGCATTTGGTATAATTAATCTCTTCTTCTAAAAGTTATGCTCTTATCGGCAGTATTCTATATTAGTATTCCTAAATAAATAAAAGCTGTTGCCACAAGTTCCTGTCTTACGTCATATCCAAAGCGAAGTCTTACAAAAGCTTTTTTTGTAATCGCTGTACTAAATCAATGAAATTTCAGGGAGTATGTTTACATACATTTTATTGCCTAAAACTGGTTTGGCCCATGAACCTAATTTGCGTGACTGTAAGGATAATGGCGATAAAAAGAAGATTTTATAATTCTTACCCTTACATTCTACGCAAACTTTTTAAAAACGGCCAGAGCAGCCATAAAACCTGCCTGAAACTGTACAGTCTGGTTTTTTCCCGCCGTTTCATCAGAATACTTTTACGTGACCGATCCCAGTGACGACACGCCTAATAGACGTCTAATAAATAAATAAATGACGTTTTAAATCAAATCAAAATCATTTATTGAACTAAAACTGTTTCCGTCTTATTACAAAACGTGGTTTAAATATGAGTCTAGAACTTTGAAAATAAAAAGACGGTTCTTGTTGTTCTAACATCACACACAAACATCCGAAATGTCAACTTCAAATTGGAACATTGAGACAAGTTATTATTACCTGTATGATAAAATCCCAGATGCTGTCCCTCGTCCTTGTAACTTCTCCAATCTTCTTCCCCTTGTATATTCTCCTTTTGCATATATTTTGTATCATTTTATTGTCTCTAATAAAATAAAATTGTAATTATGCTTGTATATATGTATTGTGTTAACACTCAAATAAGCTCAATAAATTTCAAATAAGTTAGTAATTCCGCACCGATCAAATGTTAATTATTTTTACTGGCTAATAAGATAAGCGTTTGTCCCCCTTGTGACGTGACATTGGCGAAATTGCGGCGGTGCCGCAGAGTCCATTAATAAAAAAAAAATAAGTTATTATTATGACAGAAGAAAACAAATTTTGAACAACAAAAACGGACTTTGTATTTTGAAAGTACTGTAACTAATAGTTCAACCAGGTTTGTAACACTTTTGAAACTAACTGTGGTCTATGATATAACATGCCTGCAATTATATGAAATATGACTAAACTACAAACTCAACAACAATTTTCAAATCTATCTAAATTTGGTATCATTCAGTATTCAAAACATAAACTATAACTAATTTACAGTTAATACATCATGTACCCTGTACATAGAGTAAAGCTTAGTTGAAGAGAAGTTAGTTAACATGTTGATTAGCAAACTTATATTAGCAGGTGCGTATTGACTTTAGATTTGACGGTGTATACCAGAAGCTTCGTTTTATAGACGTTGCTTGGTGCCTACTAATCAAAGCGGGTGTGGTTCGGTGATTTAAGCGTTGGGCTTTCATCCGGACGCACCTTGGTTCGAATCCGGCTCTACGCCAAAGACTTGCTTTTCAAGTTGTCGCGTCACTGTTAAAAATGATGTTTTGGGCGAACAATTTTTTATAATCTATAAATGCTTGCCTGTCCTAAGTTAAAATATATTGCGTAAATTGCAAAATTTACATTAGAAATCTTTTTGTTACATAGTCTATGCAGACCTCCTACCATTGGCTATCGGTTAGCCTTCGTCTTCCTGTTTCTTATTCGATATTTATTCAAAAACGTATTGACATCAGTTGTTATGAGTTGACTTCGATGTTTTTTTTTTTATTGGGGCGTGCTTTGAATTAAGCATGCAGATAACAAATGTATATCTATTTCTATTCGTTTGGTTTTCTCAGAAACCAATTTCAGTTTGTTTGTGGATATTTTTCGGGCTCATTTTGTTGTTGCTTTTACAATATTGTTTACTTCTTTCGAATTTGGAAATCTAGGTATTTTCTAGTATCTGTTGTTTCTCACAATTCTAGATTGTTTTTCTTCAAATTACCTTCAGTTAACCAAACAATTTTTACACAAAAATCTGTAAAAGTAGCATGAACATGAGCAATAGTTTCAGGGCTTTATCCCTCTTCATACCAAATTTCATCCAAATCTATTTAGCTTTTTCAACGTGAGGCGGTAAAAAACATACTAACAGACACAAACTAAAGAGAACATACCAACATTCACGTTTAAAATATCAGTGTAATAAACCTCATCCTTAGTCGTATTCCTCATGACTGAGGTCCGTGACTCCCCCGCAGAATAAATTCTTTAGGGATACATCGTAGTGTAATAATACGATTAATCAAAGAGACAAAATAACATGAGTAACGGAAAGTGCGAATCGTTTACGACATCTATAAAAAATTGGCTGAAATAAAATATCGTTGTCCTGTTTACCGGTTTTATGATTATTGGCCGACGTATCGACCAATGAGAGAGATTTATTTATGGGACAGTGGAAAAGTTGATGGGAATAAACGAGTGATTTGTGATGGGAATGAAAGTACAGCTATAGATTATTTGTTTTGGATTTTTCTTGTCTTCTTATCTTCGTCTTATTTAAAAAAAAGAAAATAAAGTTAATCGTTGATTATTGTACCTGCTCTATCTTACTAAGAAATGTATATTTTTTTTTAAATCATAATTTTATTTATTGGGGTCTTTGGCCAACACTGGCATGTCAGTCACATCATACCTTAACCAATATCATACCTTGACAATTTTAAATATTTATAAACTCTAAAAGTGTGTGTCATTTGCTTGTTATTTTTTCGAGTATATAATATAATATTATTTAACTTTATTATAGGTAATTCAATAAATTATTATCTTTACTTTTAAAAAATGTGCAGGAAAGAGTCAATATTAATTCAAAGTAGTCTTATTTCATAAACAAGGTAAGGTTAAAAATCGTTATAATCATCATCAGCCATCGCGTGCACTCCACAAAATAAATGTAAAAGTTAAAGAAAGGCCACAAAGTTTATCGCTTATGAATATACATAACCTCATGTGACATTTCGTGACCGATATTTTACTGGACACGCTTGTATGTAGTCTACAGGGTTATTTGTAACTGCATAGAAACTGTATTGTTTTTCATATATTCTGCGACATGTACCATTAAGAAGTGGACAAAACTGAGTTATGCATCTCAAAGAAGCAACAAGGGATCGCAGAAAATTTTGCCAATTGACAAACTTCTATATGAATATTGCCTGATGATGATTATGATTATTATCATATATTATAAGTAAGCTCATATCTGAGTAGCTAACTTTGTGGACGAGAGTTTAAAAACTACGCCTCTGGCGTCGTTTTACGAATGCTGTATTATGATGATCAGCCAGGACCTACATATTAAAGTGGCATCCAATTCACGGAAGTGCCCAAATTAAATGTTATGTTTTCGTTAATCATCCAAGGTGTGATTGCAAAAACTTAATATTAAGTTACGGCCGCTTCGTTATATATGAGAACTACCATTTTATTATTTTACTTGAAAACGTAAATACACGAAATATAGGTACTCGTATATTTTTCTCTTAAAATGTTGCAAATAAACACCACAATGGCGTGTGTTGTGTTCATATAATGGAGTACCTGAAAATAAAATTACAAGAAGTATACAAATGTTTAAGAACAATAATTTGGTCATAATATTACTGCAAGCTCTGTAAAAAAGGTTGAGATGAAAATAAATATGTGCTAAAATCTGATTTCTTTAAACATACATTTCACTACTAACCCTGTATATCTTTCACTTTAACATGTTTACGTATATATTATTATTAATACCTTGGGGCATAATAAGTCACGCCATGATAAATGGTTTTCTAGAAGCGGCAAGGGTGAATTAGTAGGTATTTTGCTAGGTCACTTCGGTCTCTAGGGCCGTAAGCTACGAATAATAGAATAGAAACGTAACTAAACCGAAAATAAACTTCATTTCTTCTCAATATGTTAACGAAACGGTTTACACTCACGTGTAATTCGCGTATGTTGTCATTACATCCGAAACGCGTAAACAACATACGCGAATTACACGTGAGTTAAAAGCGTATAGTTAATATGTTGATAAAATGTCTCACGAAAATTTTAATATTAAAATTCACTTCTTCTTATCGAATGAATAATTAACTGAAAACTCTCGACACCAGAGTTGGCCACACCAGAGTTGGCCACTCTGGCCAACTCTGGTGTCGGGCCAAGCCGCCCTAAGGGTCTAATAATTAACTGAAAACTCTCGAGCCAAGCCGCCCTAAGGGTCTCTGACATGTCTTAACTTACTTACTTAGCCTACGCTTAGCTTTACGTACTAGAAAAACAGCCGGGACTTACAATTGAACGTCATCCGACCCACAGAAACGCCCAAAATGCAATACTTCACTAGATGGTCCAAATAGCTGCGGTTGATCATCTTTACGTGATTTTATTTCGGTTAATCCAATGAGGCTGGCAAAATATCTTAACCAAAGGTATATTAGGAGAGAAGCCTATAGCCAGCAGTGGGCAAAACCAGCTGTGGATGAGATGATGATGATAATTCGTGGACGCGGCATAATCCTATAGCAAATAACTGCGACCAAGCATTTGACTATATCCACATCGTAACCAATCACGGGCAAGTATTGTGTACGAATGGTGTGTGGGGATAGAGATGAAAATTTGGAAGCATTTTATAAGGAGTTACAACTCTATAGTGTCTATTATTCATAGTCTGTAAGTAAGGGTTAAGCTGCTTCTATTTATTTATCACAAAAGACCACAAAATGCATAGATAAAGATAGTAATAATAACAGATCGTGACATTGTCTTGTAGTTACTGTAAAACCCTGAAGGAAAAGCGATTGTTATTTTTTATTTTGTTTTGTTAAGATCCTCCAATACCGTGGAAACTAAAATTGTTTTTGATTATTTTTTAATTAACAAGTTAATAAAAAAGTGTTTTTTTAGCTTCGAGAACAATCCATTTTTTTTTAATAAAGTCTATCCTTTTTTTTCTAGAATGTTGTTTTTAAATACGCCATAATACGAGTAAATTAAACGAAGTTGAAAATTCTTGGCAGAGTTTTGAAAGCATGCAAGACCATAATTAACTCACTTGCTTGGCCAGTTATCTGATAAAATTACAGAATAATCAACTTAAATTTATGTGTAAATTTTATAAACCAAGTCCACTGAATAAAAATGTTAACACACCTAAACAGACCCTTTTATAAAGGTGAGTTAATTGGTTTATAAAGTAAGTATTATTAAGGCAGCAGACGTAATTTTTGGTCTACAAAAAAAATGGTGTAAGCTGGGCACATAAGCGAATTACTGCTCGCCAAGAGGTACATTAAATAAATAATATAACATTTGTTTTTATAGTTTATCTTACGTGCATAATAATATCTTATTTTTTCTCTTGGGTCTCACACAGACGTTTTGGAAGAAGTTGTTAATTTATATGAGAATAAGAATAGTAAATACTATGTAACCAATAAAATATGCATTAAAATTTTGAACTATAAACAAAATATATGCACGTGGTTATATGAAACAAAATGAAAAAAACTATAGACAATAAGTAAATTGTAAAAAATAACTAATCTAGAGTAAATTATAGCGGTGTTTAACATCAGATGTGATGTAATCAGCCCCGAACATATAAGCTCAAAAAAACATACAAATAAACCCCAACTTAGCTGACCAAACAATTACATCTCATTACAAAACGAAAAATCTTACCAAAACGAAGCGTCGGTAAAAAGCTATTACAATTTTCTGACCTTACCTTTTATAATCTTTTAAAAATACACCGCCAAGGCTTGGTCACCGTAGGCTCTTAAATTTAAGAACCCTCGTCAAAAATTAAGTACGTTTGGTAGCGTGGTATTTATCTAAGTGTGTCAGTGATGTCTGTGCTCGTAGGGATGGGGTAGAGATTGTTTGGCCGGATGGCCGGTTGAACAAGATTTTTTTAGTATATAACAATAAAATATTACGTTTTGTGCTGTCGTTACGAGAGAGCCCACTCGGATCAAGCACCGAAGGCATGCCAGCGGTGGAAAGTGCCCGCCTGAGTAAATCCTTAAGCACCCAACATAATGACGATAGAGTCGGCCGGCACCCCTTTAAAAGTGGCATTTCTTTGTTGTCAATTGTGTCAATAAATGATTTTATTATTATTATTATTATTTCTAAAAATCCTTTTTTTAGCGGATGCCTACGTCATAACATCTGCGTGCATGTTAAATTTCAGCCCAATCCGTCCAGTGGTTTGGGCTGTGCGTTGATAAATCACTAAGTCAGTCGGTCAGTTTTCAACCTTTGAGTTTTATATATGTATTTAGATATCCATTTTCATACTTCTTTCCCAAATGTATCACTCAAACAACGTAATTTTCTTCAAGACTCTTTAGTTACAAGCCCAGCACTGTAAAAACTTCCGGCAATTAAATCACTTTAACATCACTAAAACGAATCTTAAATTATTTCCGAAAGCCCATTCGTGGTCTGGCAATAAATTTAACGGGTGTCTGGAAATTCCACTTCAGATGTAGGTATTTAAAATGTTGCACCGCTTTTATTTCAGTATCTTGGTCGTGGTTTTCAAGAGATTTTTCTCATTCATTTAGTTTCTCTTGTATTGTATTTGTTGTGTTAATTTTCTTTAATGAAATTTATTTTTACTGAAAATGAATGAAATAAATACATGATATTTATGTAGAATTAGAGACTGTCCACGAACGACGAAATATTTGTAAAAATGTCATTTTCGAAGTATACTTTAAAGGAGGAAGCAACTATTTTAATTCCGCTCTTATTATTTTGGAGTTGGTTTCCAAATTTGGCACAAGTTGTACCTATTGATTATATGGTAGGGTGTTTTTGTAATATCCAAAAAATGTTGTTTCTCCTGAAGATATTATAATACTATCATAAAATAATATAAATAAAGTGCCATTTTGGTCGCTTCCGTTGGTCGGATGGCACGATTGTAGGTCCTGGCTGTTTGTCAAGTACGGCAGCCATTAAGCCATGTCAGAGGCCCTTAGGGCGGTGATAAACTCTCGACACCAGAGTTGGCCACTCTCATTCGATAAGAAGAACCAGACTATTCCTTTCGTTTCTGTATATAATAAGTATGTATTTACAAAAAAAAAATTACAAGTCTTAAACATAACATTAAAATATACAATACACCTAAAATAAAATATGAAGCAAAATAAAAGAAACAAAAGTTAGTCAAAGAGCCCAACCCGGATCGCTCCCGGTGCAAAGGTTCCTATTACGCTCGCCGCGTTGCCACGTTGAATCGCGATGGCTAAACTTTGCACCAAAATTGAAAAAAAAACCGTTATTTAGTACCATGATACAAGCGTAAGCTTAGTATGGGGTTAGATGGCGCTGTGTGATATGTCCTGAATATTTTTTTCGCTCCCCCAGTTTGTAAAACCTTCTCTCTCTCTCCGCAGGTGCACTATGCCTAACGTGCGACGGTGCCTCATCTACATCTTCATAGCGGCCGCCCTGCACCAGTTCCCGCGATTCTTCGATCGACAGTACGTCCCTCACAGGACCGTGTGGCGGGGACATATGGAAGACGTTTGTAGGGTAAGTTGTATACCTATTTTTATTCCAATTAATTGTCATCATCATCCACAGCCTTCTCTATCCCACAGCTGGGCATAGGCCTCTCTTTGAATGTGCCAGCTGCGTCGATCTTGCGACCCGCCCTTAATCGTTCCCGGTGCAAATGTGCCCATCAAACTCGCTGCGTTTCCGCGATGAATGGCAATAGCTAGCCGTTACACCAGAAACAATCCAGAGCGGGAGTCACCGGTCGTAACTCAATTTAAATTAAATACTTTCTGGACTTTCTGAATCAAGGAAAACAGCAACAAACTTGTGGCCATTGACATTATTAAAGCACAAAGAACACGGATCTAAGGTACGGACGGTAAGTAACTGAGTAAGTTACACAAAGAGAGGCATATGTCCAGCAGCGGGAATAGAATAGGCTGTGAATTATGATGATGATGAGTAAGTTCGTTTGAGAGTGACATACTTTGGTTTCAGAGTTTAAAAAGTTCGAAATTATCGCTGTAACGCCTACAGAAAAAAAGTGGGCAAACTGATAGAAAAAAATAAGCAATGATATATTAACTACGGCGTTATGGTTACTTTAATTTACATATAGTTTGAATTACTTACTATTATTATCGAAACGTGGTATCATTATTGAGGTCAAGAAGAAACAAAATAACAGTGTGATATGGTTAGTTTTTCTAGTTAGATTAACACATATGTATATAGAGATGGTGGAAAATGTACCTGGACTGATTTATTTTGATGGCTACAACGTCTAAATATAATATGGTACCATCTAGAAGTCGCGGGTTCGATTCCCGCATGACACAAGTATTTAAGTACTTTAAATATTTATAATTACTTGTGTTGAGTCTGGTCGTCTGTATGTATAATAAGTATGTATTTACAAAAGAAAAGTATGTAAGTATTATATCCGTTATCTAGTACCCGCGACACAAGCGTTTGCTTATTGTGGGGCTAGATGGCGCTGTGTGCAATGTCCCGGAATATTTATTTATTTATTTATCTGTTTTAGACCTTTCCATTGTTATCGCTGTGAGACATTAATTGCATGACTTAGCACTGCTAATTTGACACATCATTAATTCAAACTCTTTTTTTATCAGAGCAATTAATTTTAGCAAAATTTTATGGGAAAAAGATTTAAAGCAAAAAAATGGCAACTCAGCTTTTGTTCTTTTGTAACTTTAGCGCTTTTTGGTGATGAAAGGGCCTTTTTCTATTTAATTAGAGTTGAAACTCTAGACTAAAGTTGGAAAAAGGCCTCATTAAAATATTTTAGTACTTTATGATGTAAATTGAAAAAAAAAGTTTTAATTTTCATAAAACTGTCTCATCATACTTCTTTGTGCCTTTAATGATCGAAAAAAGAGAAATTAATGAAACATAATTATAAAATCAATCAATCAAAACTTGTACAATGAATATACCTATTATTAGTTTTACTTTGAAGATACTGTGTGATTGACTATTTATAAAAAAAAATAAAAATCATGAAAAATAAACCTTTTACCTTTCTATGCTATTACTGTTATGCATCTTAACCAAAATCAGTAAATAAATAATAGAACCAAAAAACTAATAATGTATATAGTAATAAGTAATATACATGAAAAGTAATAATGGTGTTTGTGTAGTATGTGTAATGTATATTAGTTTTTTTTAATGTTATTTTCATCTTTTCCAGGTGGAAATGGCGCCGTGGGTGAGATCTATATCCCTGGACGTATACTTCATCACGTACTTCCTATTCCGAGTTCTATTCGTCCATTTCATCCCTTGCACGTCCCTAGTCTTCCTAAACGTCTTACTGTTCCGAGCGATGCGGGCAGCGCAACTTAACCGACAAAAACTCTTCAAAGAAAACCGAAAATCCGAATGCAAAAGATTACGAGACTCAAATTGCACAACACTAATGTTAATCGTCGTCGTAACAGTATTTCTTCTAGTAGAAATACCAGTAGCAGTTGTAACTGTTCTCCACATAATATCGAGTACGTTAATAGAGATATTAGATTACCACATCGCTAATATTTTGATATTAGTCACAAATTTCTGTATCATAGTGTCGTATCCGATCAATTTTGCTATTTATTGTGGAATGTCAAGGCAATTTAGGGAAACGTTTAAAGAGTTGTTTATTAGAGGTTCTGTTACGAGTAGGAAAAATGGAGGTTCTAGTAGATATTCCTTAGTGAACGGACCTAGGACTTGTACTAATGAAACTGTGCTATAAACATGCAATTATGTTAAAAATATAATATATTCATTGTCAACAATCCAGAAGCTTTTTTTTTGATCTGTTACATTATTTGAGTCTCATTTTGATCATGATTGCAAGACAAGATGGTACAGTCAAATTTATTCAAAACTTACGCCTGCATTGTCATCATTATTAACCTGTTATTGATACTTCACTGTTATTTTTATGTAAGTATACGTTATTTGTCTGATAAATTTATAACTGTTACTTTCATTTGTGTACAATGATTTTAAAGCATTTTTACAAAAATTATTGATTTAATTCTGATTTAAAACTAAATTGACATTTCTAAAAAATCTGCGGTACTTTTGACATAAAAAATTTGATTATTTGCATGAGATGCGCAAATATTTTTAGACATGTCAAATTAGTTTCAATCAGAATTAAAGCACGATTCTTAAGCCTAATATACAGAGATTTAGATAATTTAGATGGAAATGTTGATAATTAAAATTAGCTAGGTAGGTTTCAATATATATTTTGCAAAGAATCGCTTTTAACTATTATTTCCTTTTAGTATTTGTAATACTTTTCTTGATTGTGCGTCTATTCTATCTTTATTAAATTAAATAGTTTTGTGTATATTTATAAAGATGGCTAGAGGCACAGTCTTTAAATGGAGAGCCCCCATTTAAGAAAAGTATTGTATAAATTGTATGTACATACAGAGTTAGTGGAACATGAGCTAAATCTAAAACATTAAATTATTCATTTATTTTCATTTTTTCATTATTATTAATTTAAAATTACTCTTATCACTGAAGGACCTTTCTTTTTAATTGCAAAATTTTCTAGTACTTATCAATAAATCCTTAGATTTTACGCTACTATTACGTTGGCTAAAATTTTGCATATAACTAAGTTTTTACAATTAAAACTTTCGTGGGACATTTTATCAATATGTACCTAACTAAAACGGTAAAAATAATTTGTAACTAAAAAGTTACAAATTACTAAATTTTTGTTACGTGGACAATTGAAAGGGGTATTTTTGCCCCAAATTTTCCATCTGCAATAAATTTCCATAAAGTAAAACCTGATTCGATATCTTATTTAGTGGAAACATTCTTAGCAATACATCATAGGTATTTAATTCTTTTCAGCATAGATATGCCTTATTTATAGACCATATAGTGGTTTGGGCGTGAGCCGTCAAAAAAAACTACTAACATTTACGTGAAGTAGCTGTTTTGTACAATGACTTCATAAAACAAGTTTGTATTAGGCTTAATGAACGTTATGTTAACATAAATGTTGGCCTAAGAAGGCCTAAAGTTGTTGATCTAAAGTATAAATTAATTTATCTCGCTAAATATTGTTGATATTTTCAGTAACTCTGTATATTTTTTAATTAATTTTGAAGTGGTGTAAATATTTTAAATAAGTTTAGTGTGCTTTCTGTGTAAATCTGTAACATAGATGTATTAATGTAATATAATAAATGTAGTCGGCAAATATGTGTACAACTTTTAGAGAATTTATATGAAAAAATATCTATAATTTATAATGTAATGCAATTTACTAAGTGAAGCTTTTGTTTTAGGTCATATTATTGAATGTTTGATTTGTGTAATTTTGTATAAAGATTATAGTTCGAACGTATGGCGGGTCGTATCTTAAGAACTTAGATGCGTATTATTCAATAAAATTGTGTAAAAATGTGATTGCTATTTTTATTATTAGCTTTAATTTTATTTTCATTTGACAGTAGTATTATAGCCCAAACCCTGGTTGCTACATCATTAAAAAGTCTTAGTTGGTGGAAAAACCAAATAGCATCTTATGCTTATGATCATCATAAAGCTTATATTTTTCTTCATTAATATTCAATTCAAATTAAATCCTTAAAACTGTGAATGCTCTCATAAATAGATTAATTAATTAACCAATTGTATTGATCAATTGAAACTCATCAACTAAAAGTTTATGTATATCAATCGGTCTTATTCCCAAATGAGAACTAGAAGTTTGAAGTTATAAGAGTGTTTTCTCAATTCTATATCAATTTAAAAAAAACAGACATTTATATGTGCCCTTACAAAACGATGCACTTATGTCAGTCCAGTTACTCTTCTACGTAAATACATATACATACCTACATAATATACTACACTTATTATATAGCTGTATACATATATTATACCTATACGATGTAATACAATAAAAGTCCAATAAGAATGACGTGTCGGCCAATATTGTGTTACAACCAATCAAGGGGTGTGCCTGTTTCATAACTATCATAAACCTAGTATAGCAGGGCTGCTATTTCACAGAGAATATTTATTTTTTATTATAAAATTGAAAGGATGTTTGTTGGTCAATATCACGTCTATATAATACAGTTTTACCTGGCAATGGAGCAACAGATCATCATGTTTTTTGGTACAGACGTAGTGATAAAGTACGGGTCTTAAAAGTAACATAAGCTAGGTACTTATTATACAAAAACAACGCGGACGAAGCAGGGTTCTTCTACTAGTACGATTATTTTCACCACATATGCAAAGTCTGACGGTTTTCAGTCAGGACTTCGGTAACCGCGAACGTATATCGCAGTACACTGAACCACGGTCGCTTTGAAGAAAGGCTGATTATAATGATAATGAAGACGTCATTCACTAATCACCTATCTAGAAGAAGCAGTAAACCTACATTGTTTATAGTCCGGAAAAATTAATAAATATTCCGGGATATTATACATTTTAAATCAGTAAAACGTTCTATATCACAAACATTGGTAAGTCCATATTCACCAACAAGAAAGATAAGGCTTAAGATGAAGACAAACATGAACTCGTTAGGTTTTTTTTAATATGTATTTATTTTCATATTGGACGTGAAATTAGTATTAATAATTTAATCTATATACCTATATATACATATAATAAAACTGAAGAGGGTCGAAAATCTGAACATTAAAGATATTTAATAAAAATAGTAGGATTTAGTATGTAGTTGGAATTTGCAGATTTTTGTCTGTTTGTCTATTTATCTGCCTCTCTGTGTCTCTGTTTATTTATACGCTCATAACGCAAGAACGGCTTAACCAATCATCATGTGTTTTGGTGAGTAGGTAGTCTGAGATCTTTGGAGTGTCATAAGCTACTTTTTATCCTGAAATAATGCGAGCGAAGCCGCGGGCGTCCACTAGCTTTTTTTAATAATAATAAATAAATTTACAAAGGGCTGCTTCTGATGATGATGATGCAGACGTCACCAACCAATCACCTAGCTAGAAATGGTAATAAACCTACATTGTTAATAGCTGTGACCACGGTTGTCACGTGGTAGAGTTTATGGCGATCGATAATACGGTCAGGCATAAAGATGTTAATGTACTGATAGGTGCTTTAGTACGTTGGCAGGGAACAGTAATTCTGCGGGGGAGTCGCGACCCTCAGTCATGAGAAAATAGGACTCAAGAGAGAGAGGGAATAAGTAATAGGTTGATCTAACCGCACGGTTCTGAGCATTCGCACCAATTTATTATTATTTGTAGTTTGCCGCTATCTCTTATTTATTAGGCATTTTCTTCACTAGAAGCACCCTAGAAGTTCCCTGTGTTAACCTGTGATCAAAAGAAGTATCCATGCATGCGTGTGTGTGTAAATTATTTAAAAAAAGAATAACACAGAACAGAACAGAAAAAAAAAACAGTTTTTCCTGAACTTTTTGTTTGATTTTGTTAAACTTTCACCTTTATAATGTTAGCGGAATAGAATGGGATTAATCACTCCATGTCCAATGAATTCCATTTACGACGGATGTAGGAGTTATAGAATAGAATAGAATAGAATATAACTATAATGTACACCATAAAAACACAAATATTACATAACAGAAATAAACATACTTAAATTAAAATGTTGCACATTGGGCGGCCTTATCGCCTAATAATGTGCGAACAATATTTTGCCCGCATTTTACTTATAAAACTCACGTTTATTGAACTGGATTATACGATAATTAAATACTACCGACTTCGCTCGCATTTAATCTTCAGCATAATTATTATAGGTATAGATATACATAGATAAATATATAGATGCATAGTTATTGTTTGTAAATTAACGTTTCTAAGAGCATGTAATTGCCTACAGAAATAAAACTTTGAACTGAACTGAACTTGACAACCCTATAAATATGCTGTCTCCAATAGGTATATCTAAACATTTATATTCCTCCCCAGTGAGTAATGTATATCAGACCTGCTTTATTGGTTTAATCCTTCAACGGCCTTCAACGGCAGTGTTATAGTGACAATAGTAACTTAGTCGTATTGTGGTTGTTAATTTAGCTATAAGTATGTCAAGTTAGTTTGTATGAGACAGGACTCCGGTGACGAGAATTCTCAAACTGCCTCCAAAAAGCCCTTTGATATGGCTTAACCACTGTCTCACTATGACGTGTCATCCGACCCATGAAAACGCCAAAAATGAACTGCCACTTTTTGATCACCCATCCAAGGCAAGGACTGACCGCGTCGACCTTTAGCTTAACATTGGTAATCGCATGCGATTGCCTCCGCTAGCTGAGCTACGGGCGCTTGTGGAAACTATTCATATTGTAAAAAAAAAAGGAAAAGCTTATAAATATTACTTATTATATAAAAATTACTTCATATACTCAGCAACAAAACCTAATTTCGTCCTAGACCTTTCAATAAAGGGAATCCATTAATTTGCCGCAAAATAAATAACAATAAGTCCGTAAAGACGTCCGTTGTAATTATAGACCGAAACCTTGGTACGTGTTATTTAGGTAAGCTGGATCTGGATTTATTGTGAAGCCTGTAGGTACCTGTCCATTTGGAAAGCTCTTTACGTTGTATGAAATTCTGGTACTTGTGACTCAAACTCACTCAACAGGGTAAAGTAATCCCAATGTCCCACTTTCCACTAATATTATAAGTGCAAAAGAGTGTGTGTGTGTGTCATAAGTATTTATTTGCTAATTGTAATGTACACAGTTACACAAACAAGATGTGGTAAGTGAACACTGAACAAACACCCTGATAGGAAATGCATTTAAAAATAATTTAATATATTATGTTTGTCACGGTCCAACGGCTGAAACGATTTGAATTATATTCGGTATGGAGATAGATCAAACCCTTTAAAATCTTGATGTTTGAATGAAAAATGTTTCAAACAATCCCTAGACACTGTTTATGCAAAAGATTTTTCATTTCCTCATGACTGAGGGTCGTGACCCCCCTCCGCAAAATTGATTCGTTAGGGGAGTTGGTGGGCAGATACATCTTGGTGGGCGCCTAGGTACTTCCACAAACACCATAGATGTGTCTATATGTATTAAGTACTGACAAAAGGTATGCGATTCAGTACACATTTATACCATTGTGTAGGCTTCTTACAAAGTCCTAGGTCTCAGGCGTCAGGTAAGTATCACCTTAGCGGCTTACCCACAATACATATTGAAGGAGATACAGACGATGTGAAGATCAGTGTCTATATCATAGGAAGAGCTCTTTACCTCTTATATTACCCTGGTACTTTTGTTTTTTGCATACTTAATAGGTTGGGTAAGACTGGCCAACTCTGGTGTTAGAGTTTACAAACTGCCCTAAGGGCTCGGGATCAACAAATTTAACGTGATATCCGACCCATGGAGGCGCCCAAAACGAAGGCCACTTTTTTCCATTCAATGGTAATGTTTTAAAGTCCTACAACAATATCTCATACTTTTTGTAATTATTACCTTTCGTCAAGCCTCGACACCGAAACATAATCTCCTATTAAGTACTAAGAATATGGGTAATACAGAGCTAGTTCTATCCTACTTCCTACAAATATAATAAAGGCGAAGTTTGTATGAGTGTATGTATGAGAAGTGTACAGCCATAAAACGAGCCGCTGGATATTATACGTTTTGGATATATGTTGTCATCTTTAGGTAGTTTTAATTTTAATACTTGTATACCTACTTGTCTCTAATATAAAATTTCTGAATAACTTAGGAATTTGCATTAACCCAATATATACATTATATACACAACCCAATATTTCCTTTGTCACTGCCTCCCATTCCGATTCTTTGCGCTCTTCTCGTTTCCTTCACTTGAAATTTCCTGACTTTAGCCATCCCAATCTCTACTATCACTCCTCTTTCACTGTGCAAGCGGTTCGCTTGTGGAATGACCTGCCACTTAATATCAAGCAGGCTAAATCCTTGCCCATATTTCAGAGCTTGGTTTTTAATCATTACATTTCTACTTTGTGATGTTAATTGGTTTGTGTAAGTCTTTTTATTTGAATTATGTTCTGCTTTCTTTTATTTTTGTGTGATTTCCTTCAATGTAATATATTTCCTTTAAATATCAGTAATATGTAGTTCTGTGTGTAATTATGTTTGTATGTTGTTACTTTTAATGTTATATTTGTTATTGTGTTTTATTTTTAAATTATCTAATATTGTGTTAAGTACGCCAGCTTTACGGATTTCCTCTAGTGTTGTCCAAACTAGGTTACCTGGAAGAGATCACTTTAGTGATAAGGTCGCCCAATGTCCCTGGTTACCTTCGACCTTTATGTAAAATATGTTCTTTTTATTTGGTGTACAATAAAGTATATTTGATTGATTGATTGATATACATATATGTACCTATATATACCCTGTATAATGTATGAAGGATTGAATCAATTGACATGGCTTGGTTAAAGTTTGTAGTCGTGATAGTCGTTTGTTTAAAATTTAATCTGGTAATTTCCATACAACATACACACAGTATATACAATTTTATAGTACACCAGAGAAAAAAATACCAAACAAGTTCCAATAATATACTTAACATTGGAAAACAAACATTTGATGACATTATTACATAGAGCGATCTCTTCCAGGCTAGATAACATTTAGTTTAATTCGGCTTGTGAAATGTAGAGATCCGTTGTTTCGTATAAGCTGCGATAAAAATATATTTTTGTAGTTTAAAGTATAAAAATTTACAAATATAGTTTTTTTTCAGGTTTCAACGCATTTAAAGTGTAATGGAGTAGTAAGTATAACATTAAACTTAATTTTGCTTAATGTCACTTTATCGAGAAACTGTTTCCTGCAAACTACAAGCCCGTCTTAAAATCTTAAGTTAATAGGTATATTCTCAGCCTAGGGTGTAACACGCTTACCTAGTGGTAAGCGTGTTACACCCTAGGCTGCGCAATGCTTAATATCAGGCAGGCTGTAGTCAAACGGAAACCTGTCACATTTAACCCGTGGCGCGCCCCGCGAACACAAAAAATATGTTGCCGAAATGTCCGCCCTCTTTGTAAACAATCAAACTTGTCGGTGTCATCATAGAAAATACTAATTTAAAGCTATGTTTTACAGGTAACGATATATAATTAGTACACCATTGTTTTTATGAAATTTCTGAATTCTCGCAAATGCCAAAATAATGAGATATACTCACATTTAGATTTTATGATGATTGTAAATTGCGGTTATGATTTCTTCACTACTCTGAACTCTGCACTCTACTTCACTACTCACTTTTCGACATCATATTTTGTTAACAATTACACATCCAGTTACAAAACTCACTATAATCACTCACAATATATCCAGACATTCATATCATAAACTTTTTCACACTCAAATGCAATATTTACATTAAAAATCATATAAAAACAAAAGGATGACGCAATAATCCACCCGCCATATTTGCCGTTTGCGCGGAACTAACTTTGGCATTGTTTACTTTTTTAATAATTTTTTCGTTCCAACTTGCGCAAAAAAAATATTCGAATCAAGCAGAGTTTGATGTGCTTTTCTGCACATAAGGGTGTACGCTGGACGTGCCACGGGGTAAAATAACAACTTGCGAACAGGGTTGTATAAACATTTCTAACATTAAAAGATTTTTACTGAGGAGGATAGAGCTTGTAGAAACATGTTGAAAAACATAACTACTGATATATTCTGTGTTTAACAGTGTCCTGCACCGAATTGCGATATTGAAGTACGTACAAAATATACTATAATATTATATAAAAAATAATTTTATTTTATATTACTTGATGTATATAGAGCATTTTATGCATTTACGCTCGAAGTTTATCTTGGTCTGTGACATTTAGTTACAAACGTTAAAAGGAAATAATTTTATATGATTAAGGTACCATTTAAATATGTAATAATAAATTAGAGATGTGCTCCCTCCAAGTCCATAGTGTTGCTTAAACATCTTTTGCTTCAGGTGTCCTAATGGTCAAGTGCCTAACAATTCATTGTATTTTTTTCCTATTTCTAGTGCCTCGGTGCTTCCGCGGAAGTAAGGGTGTGTTAATTTGATACTTCAATGTACAATATGCGACAGAAAAAACAATCAAACTATCGTGAATACAACATTTCATAGAAACTTATTTACTTTCGATAAAATAAGTTCAGTTTTTTTATTTTTCTAATGAGTGTAGTTTTGTGGTATTTTTAATCCCATGTAATTCATCCGTTTATCATAACTTTCAATTGAAAATATTACATTTTATTTTCAGTGCGATAATTGTGAATCATCGGTGTGTTGTGTAAGTATATTAGAAACTATAATTATGTATAACTCTAAAAAATATTTGGCTTATACAAAAAATAATATGTTTTTTTTAAACAAAGGAAAAACAATTATACAAGGGAAAATAATTACAATTTGATTATTTTTTGGAATTTCTCAGACGCGAAACAGAAATTCATATGGGATTGTAAGTATAATAAATTAAAAAACAAATACATATGACGTATTTACTTTACCCCAATTACCCTAAGCACGGTGTAAATGACTTTTATCCCTTTTTTTGCTCGCTTTTTTCATGAACTTACAAAACTTGAATTTAATGTAAATGTTTATTTGTTTTTTCAATAATAGGTACTAATATTACTGCTGCAATACTCTTGTGTCTTCTTCTGTGTTTTTTAGTGCCACGGGCGGGCTTGTAAAGCAACTGTAAGTTATATTAAATCGCTTTTTTATAATTAACTAGTTGATGCCCACAGCTTTATTCACGGTACACCGAGAACAAATTAGCTTATGTCACTTTTGAGACCTTACACAACTTTCCAAAAGCCACGATGATCCATCGCTCTGTTGTTGCGTAAAACACACAGGTCAACAAACTCATTTTCCCTTTTATAATAATAGTATGACATGAAAAATAATTAAGAGGAAGAGGAAGGCCGAGGAGGTCATATAATGGACCAAGTAAAAAAGTTTGCGGGTGTCATGTCGTATAAGGAGGTTAAGGAATTCGCAGAAGATCGGGAAGGATGGCGCATACTACACAGACAAGGGCCTCGCCCTTAAATTTGTGGTGATGATATGATAAGGGTTGAGTAAGATTATGATGAGACAACAGAACAGGATATTATAATATGATATTCTTTGTATATACCAAACCAAACTTAATCAAAGAGATTCAAGCTTAAATTTGTATATACTTATTGTAATTTTACATACACATACATGTCATGCCAATATTATTTTTAATGTTTTAGTGTACTTCCAAAACCAGATCTTGTGGTTCTGATGTAAGTAGTAATTATTAAAAACTTCCCAAATTGTATACTAAGTTAATAAGTTAATTATAGTACGATAATTACATGAAGAAATTATAATATTAATCAATTTTATATATGTCAGTGCTACGGTGGATCCTGCATATCAAAGGTATTCAGAATTTTACATTATACTGCATACTAGAAAATTCATCAATCAAATGAAATGTGTGAAATAAAAAACTTTGCAAGTGATTTAGATTTTGAAGTAAACCATTAATTAATCACACATAAATAAAATTAGATCGAGATTTAGATTTTGAAGTAAACCACTTACATATAAATAAAATTAGATCTAGGTCAATAATTTTCTTCGTTATATTATTTCTAGTGTAAAGCCCCGAATTGTTATGCTGAGGTAAGTTTTATATTATCTGTAAAAATATTTCCTAAAATCTTATAATGCTCTTTGCATTATAATGAATATTAGGAAATATTCATTATTTTTCTTAAACACAACTTTATTTTGTATAATAAATTATGTCGATAACTTTTACATTATTTTCTTATTTTAGTGCGAAGGAAATAACTGTACAGCAACCGTATGTTAATTTATCTTAATCTTTCTAAACATGTAATAAAGCTGAAGAGGGTGGAAATTCTGAACACAGAAGATATTAGAACAAAAATCCTTGGACGTACTTAAAATCCATAACAGAACGTGTTTCAGCAGTTTTTATATTTTTTGTCTGTTTGTATGTTTATTTAAACGTTCATAACGCAAAAACAGCTGAATGGATCGTCATGATTCTTGATTTGTAGGTCGAAGGAGTGTCATAGGCTACTTTTTATCCCGAAATAATGCGAGCGAAGCCGCGGGCGTTCACAAGTTTAATTTAAAAGCTAACCCGTAATGTGAAAGTCAAAGAAAATTTATTAATTTTCAGTGTGAAGGCTTCAAATGCAAAGCAATGGTAATTTTATTTCATAACACTACCTTCTACTATCACTTCAATTTCTTATCACTTAAATCGAAATTTTTGCATATTATAGTAAGTCAAAAGTTATAAACAACAGAATGTAAAACACCACTACAGTGGTTTGTGGTTGCATATTTTTTGATCTGAGTATAAATTTATTTTAAAGTATGTATTGCTTTTTATCACGAAATAGGCTTACGTTTGACTACAGCCTGATGTTAAGCACCACTGTAGTCTAAGATGTAGCACGCTTGCCTAGAAGAAACCTATTTACTCTAGATTTGAAGATCCCTGGATTATATTTAATGCAATTATATTTTTTATCTGTTGTTTGAATTTCAGTGCATTGGACATGATTGTATCTCAAAGGTAAAAATAAATAAATAAATATTTCATGACATATCACACAGCGCCATCTAGGACCATACTAAGCTTACGCTTGTATCATTGGTACTAGATAACGGATACAATACATAGGTATATACTTTTCTTTCGTAAATACATACTTTGTTCGATACTAAGTGGACTGTATGGGGTTGATTTTGACGTAACAGAATTGATGCAAAGAGGGCAATCATAAAAAGCATTCACCAACCTTTCATCCACGACGCTGCTTCTCCGGGGATAGCCTCCGTGATGCGCGACAGACGAATGGTGCTGCACCTGCTCCTCTTCTATATGAATTCCTTTAGTCCTGTTCCAGAGTCACGGACTCTGAAGTGCTGGTGTGTCACGGACACATCCAACGCGCACGGCGCGATCTTAGCAACTCGGTGAAGTGCTGGTGTGTCACGGACACAACCACCGCGCACGGCTCGATCTTCGCGTCTGCGACGCGCAGACGTCCGGTCGGCTCTTGCAATTCACAACTACCCTCAATTGCATCAAACACTATCATTAAAACCCAACATACTTATTATACATAGAAACGACCAGACGACTTACCATGTAAGAATCATTATTTGTATTGTGAGTTTCGAAAATGTTAAAACAAAAATAAGTAATTTATACAGCATTTTAGAGACAGTTCGAATCACACAAAAAAATTTCATTTAAGCAAACTTATAAAATCCTCTCTCTTGAGTCGTATTCCTCATGGCTGAGGGTCGTGCCTCCCCGAATTGAATTAATCCGTTAGGGAAGTTTTCTTGGGCAGATACATCGTGGTGGGCGCCCAGGTCCTTCCACGGAAGACACATGTCGTCGGATAAATAAAGATAAATTCCTAAATATCTTATGTACAGTACATATGTAGTATAAGGAACATATACAAACTATATTTCAATAAGTAGCAGTTTCCACTATATAAACGAATACATAGTTAGAAACATGCCCCTAAACACACGACTGTGGTGCCGCTAAATATATCCTCGTACAAAATGTGAAGAATTTAGGACAGGGCCGTATTAAGTACTCATAAATCTGTTATATCGGGCACTACTTCTTTATTTTTTACTACCAGTCAGTCAAAGTCAAAGTTGGCTATTTTAAAGTCAAACGTATAAATCAAATCAAATCAAAATACTTTATGGTCAACAATTACAAAAGAACACAAGTATAAGGAAATAGGAACACAAGATTGGGACAGAGGGCGGCCTTATCACTTGGAGTGATCCTTCCAGGCAACCTAGCTTGGACAACATCAATAGGAAAACAGTAACGCTGGCGTATATACTAAAAGTAATACCAACTAATTCGTCATGTATAACAAAAAAAATAAGAAATATAATATCTATCTCTCTATTAGTCGTATTTCCTCATGACTGAGGGTCGTGACTCCCCCGCTGAATTAATTCGTTAGGGAAGTTCTCTTGGGCAGATACATCGTTGTGGGCGCCCAGGTCCTTCCACGGTAGGCACGTCATGTCCTCGGATATTGTGGTCCTCAAACATGTCGGTTTCCTCGCGATGTTTTCCCTCCCGTTAAGCGAGTGCAAATCCACAAATAACTTGAAAACACAAGTCATTGGTGTAGGGCCGGACTCGAACCAGGGTGTATCTGGATGAAAAGCAGACACTGGAACCACTGTACCACACTCGCTTCAGACTTGTAACTATGGAGTTAAATAATTGATATTTGTAATACTGAATAAATCCCCCATTTTAGTACTTATAAATCCGGGTTCAAATTTCTAACGTAAAATACCCAGCCTGTTCTGTTTGGGTAATTTTATATTCACTCTGACATTGTTTGAAAATATTTTAATTTGCCCAAATGGTTTGCGTCTGTGAAAATGATCTTGTTTAATTAACGATTTAGATTTGGCACGTGTACTTTTACTGTTGTAAATAATAATATAAAAATATTTGTACTGTCTTACTAATGAATATTAATAATTACTTCCTATTTTAATATTAAAACTTTCGTTAGACATTTTATCAATATATTAACTAAACGGTTTTCACTCACGTGTAAATCAATCGTGTAAATCACGTGTAATATTGAATTACTTCCTAATAAAAAAAGATAAAATATAGTCGACAGCAAAACCCGTTTTTGGAAAAAATATATATAAATGATTAAACAGTTGCCAACGTTAATGTAAATAAAGTATTGGATATTATATTTAAAAAAATCCATTAAGTTGAGATAAGGTGAGAATAGGTGTTTTGCCATTTTCGCTTTTTGAATAAACCTTTTTAAAAAAAAAACATATCTATACTAATATTATAAAGCTGAAGAGTTTGTTTGTTTGTTTGAACGCGCTAATCTCAGGAACTACCTGGTGCGATTTTTTTTTTTGTGTTGAATAGACCGTTTATCGAGGAAAGCTTTAGGCTATATAACATCACGCTGCAACTACTAAGAGCGAAGAAACAATGAAAAAATGAAAAAAAACGGGGAAGATTATTCATTTTTGAGGGCTTCCGTCGCGTGCGCTGCGAAAACGGTTCAAGATATCTAAAAAATATGTATGAAAGAATTATTCCTCTTGAAATGATCTAACAAAATATCCGGGACAGTATATGTCTATCTTTTAAGATTAATTCACTAGAACCGTTTTTATACTAGAACTATTCCACGCGGACGAAGTCGCTGGCACAGCTAGTCTTTTGATAAACGGTAGAAGTAGTAGATATTTTTCTAAATCATTTCATTGTAACATTTCTAAGAAAATCTATTAGAGTAAGTTATAATGTACCAAATAAGAAAATGTCAGATTTTGATATATAAATATCGTAGGTAATAAGATATGTAGGCGTACCTTTCTCATTATACTCCAAACATTATTGTTGTTAAAACTATACCGGGTTATGATAAAACTATGATTATTATTATTATTACTATTACTGATGACTAACGCTTACATTACTTTTAATTTTTAGGTAGGTGTCGTTCGTATTTTTATTGTGCAACTCAAAAACTAAGACGCAAGGATTGCTTGTACAACGCTTCTTCAATACATTTTGCTATTTTTAACTAGAAAATGTTGTCGCCAAAAGTTTTTAATTTTTTTTGCAAGTGGTCGTTAGTGAATAATTGTGTTAAATTAATTAAAGTGCACAAACCGAACTACAGTTTCATAAAAAAATAATACAAACTGTCGTAAAGTAAGACTACAAAACTAAGTATTAGGTACTTTATAGTAAATTTGTTGATGAATTACAATAAAATTGTTTTTTTACAAAACAAAACAAAAATATTTTGCTCGTAGAAAACCAACAGTTTCTCTGTATCTATTGAAGATTTCATGAAAACCACAAAACTGCTGAGAATGGTTTTTATAATTGGTGTGGTGATTCTACAACTACACACTACTCAATATTTTTTACATTGTTTCTCAATAATTAGATTTGCAATTCAAGAAGGCGGAACTGATAATTTTTTTTTGTCCAAAATTATCTTTAAAAAAACACATTACTTACTACTAACTCTGTATACGAAGAAACCTACTAAACAATCCTTTGAATGTCAAAAAGAGATATTTAAATATCAGTTTATTTTCGACACAGACTGACTTTAAGATATTACTCGGAAAATCCTATTGTCGGTGAATCACTTTTGTCGGGAAAACTTAGATTTGGTACTATTTTAACCTTATCAAAGACGCCTACGTTTAAATTTATATTTCTATACTTTATGGTAACAATATTGATGGAACTATGGAAAAGAGCAAACCCCTTTTCTGTTAAAAAAATCTGAGCACCTCGATAACTAAACAAATATTCCGGGACATTGCACACAGCGCCATCTAGCCCCATATACATGTAAGCAATGTGAGGCTACCATCGATTTGTCGATTTGAGGATGTCCAGTTTTTTTTCTATGAAAACATATAATTTGGTATAACATCGTCTGGGGACATTTTAATCCTTACTTAGACATACGGAGATTCCGCCATTTTTATTCCTTTTTTTTCAGTGCAAAGGCCAGCTTTGTATGCAGTCAGATGTGGACAAACTGGTTCGAGAGGTTGGCTACATGAGGGAGCCTTATCATAAAAACATTTATACAGAAAACAAACCAAAGCCAATCGCTAAAAAAGTAAGTTTTTCCTATTATTTATTTACCTTATAGAATATAACAATGAAATAATCATCATCATCATCTTCAGCCCTTGTCGACTCACTGCTGGGTATAGGCCTTCTGCCCTAGGTGTCGTTCTTGTGCCTTTCTTGTCCAGAGAGGCCCCTCGATGGATCGGATGTCATTGATCCATCTGGCTGGTGGTCTGTCTGCGGGGCGAGTGCTCTCCCTGGGAAGCCATTCGGTAAAACAAAGATAGAATGATATCAAATATTACAAGGGACAATTTATTGAACATTACAAGTATTTAATAAGCTAGAACTAAAAAATGTATAGATATTTTAATCTTGAATATTATTATTAGCCGTACAAACCTGCATAATATTATTATGTGTAATAAGTTTATGTGCTTTTCTTTAACCGTATCATATTTTTTTTAAGTTGAAAGCTATCTATTCGAATACAAAAAGAATCATTTGGTTGACGCGACGCATGACCAAAATGCTGGCCTTTTTCTGGATCAACGTATCAGCATTGCCATCCAGCGTGGTAATGCGGCCAGTATGCTGGGCACGCTGCCCTCTGGTAGTGGCCTGGAGCACTTAGATTAACTTTAGGCTTTTCTAAAGATTTTCTAAGTGCCCCTTTTTGTAGTAGTTAGAAGTAGTATGTTTAGTTTTTCTTCCCTTGTTTTTATATTTTATTATTGTAAATAAAGTATATTTGTTTTTAAAAAAACAAAAAAAAATTTGTAAGATTTCAATTTTATTTTTTGACAATTGTATGGCCAAACATACAAACACAAACTAAGAAATTTAGTAAATGTATACAAGGTTGATTCTTTTCATTGGCCTAAACAAAGAGATTAAGATCATCAAAGGTACACACATTTTAAGCCGACATTATTATATCGGTACTTTCAAATTAAATTAACGACTTCGAGTTAAAAAAGTCAACAACTATTTTTTTGTCTTTGAATAAACTGTTGCGTAAATAGTTTACATCCCTTATTTGTAGCAAAAAAAATCAAGCCTATAAAATAATTGTAATTAAACCTGTTTTGATTTCAGACCGACAAGAATGGCACTTTTATAGATTTAACTCGTATAGTTCGACTATTCAGAAAGTTTTCGGCAGTTTTATAATTAAAAATAATAATAATAATAATAATAATTGTGAATAAACTACTGAACATAATTTTGTTTGATTTAATTAGCTACTTACTCTTTCAATTTATCAAAGAGAAGATAAATAAAAAAACAAAAAAATGGTTTTTAGATTCCATGAGGCTGTAAAATGACATAATATACTTATAAAATATCTGTAACTACTACTAAAAAATTAGTCTGATATTAGAGTTTTCAAACCACCTTGGGAGCCTCTGCCATGACTTTAAATTATTCCTACATAGGTATATCTCAAAAGCATATGTCTAATATTAGAAAGAAATAAAATACTGGTATTAAATAGGCAGATATAAAAAATATTATAAATTTCTTAAATTTCATGGTCATATTTTTTTTGTTTTGTATCTTTTTAATCAATTTTCCAAGTCCGTCATCGTACCATTATACAAAAATTCATGTATTTTTATAGTTATAAATAAAGTTCAAGAAGTATAATATGGTTACTATAACTATTAGGTAGTAATTACATTTATAAAACCGATAAAACGCGGGCAAAACCATGTTCTTCTACCAGTAGTAATCAATGAAATTAATAAATAATTTACCTGTGGAATCATTCCATTCCATAGTAAATCAATTATACCGCAGACTTGATTGGATATCATACATTCATGGTTATATCTTTTGATTAACACGATGCATCTTTGCAGCTATTTTATTACGGTGCTTTTAATTTGTTTCTACCATGAAGTAAGTTTTTTTTTATTATGGATTATATTTAACTAAACATATATCGTATTACTGAAGCGCCCGTAGCTCAGCTAGCAGAGGCAATCGCATGCGATTAAGCAAATGTTGACGCGGTCAGTCTTTGGAATTCCATATAGGGTGCTTTCGTGGGTCGGATGACACTGGCACTAAAGTAAAGTCAAGTAAAGTTATATTATATTGGAAAACAATCGTATATATAGTTTACATGAATCTGCCATTTGGAAGAATTTCTGCTTAAGTTGGAACTATGTTGCAAAGAACTATATTTAGGCTTTTCTAAAGATTTTCTTTGTTGCTTATATGTTTTTTTTTCTTAGTATGTTTGGTTGCTTTCCGTCCAAATAATTGGACGTACATAAGTACGGACATATACATACATAAACATAACGTAAGTACATAAGTTCGTAGTAGTACTTATTAGATGTACATAAGTACATCTAAATTTTCTATAGAAAAACGTTATATAAGAACTCACTTTCAGGTGTCAACACAGGCACATAACCATTTCGGGTCATCAGAAAAAACGAGCATATACCTGAAGGGAAGAAAGACGAATCAAGCTATCAAACAACCAAATCACCAAGTAGGTTTTAATGACCATTTTTTATTATGAAGTTTAACATGGAACAATACTTTTTAACACACAGGACTCAGGACGATATAAACATAAAAAAGTTGAGAGAGACACAGAATACATAGATAATATAAGTTACATTGATGTTCCCTCGTAACATATGTCATACAATAACATTAATGCTGCAGATGCTACAGTGCTGATTTGGAGAATTAGAAAGATCTTTTCGATTAATATTATATATGTATAAGGGGCCGTCCATTAATCACGTGATGTTTTTTTTGGCATTTTTTAACCCCCCCTCCCCCGTGGTGATACATGGTGATGTTTATGATTAACCCCCCCTCCCCCCATATATCACGTGTATTTTTAGACCTACAAAGAATTTTAATTTTCTACTTTTATTCAAATTAAATATTACAATAATGCCTAGCGGTAAACAGAAAGGTTACAGGACCTGCAGATTGTTTTTGCTTTTCGCGCGTTAGTCGAAAAAATAAATACACGTGATATGTCACTACACCCCCCCTCCCCCCTTGTGATATTTCGTGACTTTTTTATGGTCCCTTCCCCCCCCCCCTTTCGAGCCTCACGTGATTAATGGACGACCCCTAACTAGTCTAAACATGAGATTCAAGTATAAGTATTATATGCGTTTCCCACGACACAAGCGTTTGCTTAGTTTGGGGGCTAGATGGCGCTGTGTGGAGTGCCCCGAAATATGTTATATTTATTTATTAAATAAAATAAAAAACTGTTTTCAGCCAAACAAGAATGACGGCCTCAAAGTAGACTGGTCACATCTGGCTCAGCTCTATAGAAAATTCGATTTCCATAACATAAAGAAGTTGATACTATCGAAGTTGAAATTATGAGTTTGAATAAATAAATCGTCACACCGTTTTCGTTTGTTTCATCTATACTAATAAAGCTGATGAGGGTCGAAAGTCTGAACACTGAAGATATTTAATAAAAAAAAAGTGTATAGAGATATTTCGCATTGATAGCAGAACACGTTCTAACAATTTCTAGAAATGTTGTCTGTTAATCTGTGTCTCTGTTTATATAAACGCTCATAACACAAAAATGGCTGAACGGATCATCATGATTTTTGGTATTTAGGTAGTACGAGGTTTTTGAAGTGTCATAGAGTACTTTCTTATCTCAAAATAATGCGAGCGTAGCCGCTGGCGTCCACTAGTTTTACAATAAATATTTATCTGAGTGTTTAATATATATTCTTATTTATAAATTAAAGTTACCAACAATTACTCTAAGGACCACTTTCAAAACGATTTTTAAACACATTAAATACCGTGTTAAAACCAACATTACCTATGTATTTGTAAAAAAATAGCTAAAAGTGGTAAAAAATTTAGCCATTCTGCCTTTTCTTACAAGAAAGTTATTTACTTAAGATTATAGCTGTGCGAGTTTATAGTATAACAAAAAAATAATGAAGTTCTCAATTGAGCTTATTTAATTTATTTGTATAAATAGGACCTCGTCACCTAACAACATATTGAAATAAAATCAAGTGTATATATTCTTGATTATGATTATTTCTTGATATAACAAAAAGTAGATACTTTAAACCCAATGTTACATGAGCCAATACGTCATGAATTCATAAACTTTAATTAAAATGAATGATAAGTCATTATGATGTTTTGAGAAGTTGATTTTTTTAATCATTTCTATAACATAGGTACTAGCTGTCCCGGCAGACTTCGTACTGCGACCTAAACTTTTGTATTTTTTTTCCCTTTTAAACCTTCCCTTGACCTCCACGAACATTTCAAGACTAAGATAAGATAAATCCGTTCAGCCGTTCTCGAGTTTTAATCAGACTAACGAACAACAATTCATTTTTATTTATAACTAGCTGTCCCGGCAGACTTCGTACTGCGACCTAAACTTTTGTATTTTTTTTAGTTTTTTTTTCCCCTTTTAAACCTTCCCTAGACCTCCACGAACATATCAAGACTAAGATAAGATAAATCCGTTCAGCCGTTCTCGAGTTTTAATCAGACTAACGAACAACAATTCATTTTTATTTATAAAGAAGATTTGCAAAGATAAGAATTTATTCATAAGCTACTTTAACTATATATCGATAAAAACAGACCAATCAGACTAAAACGCATCAACGCATCTATGATAATAATTTTATGATGATTGCACCGTACCGTATCAATTTACATGCATTCGTGGATTTATCTACTCAATAAGACAATGTATCTTTGGAATTACTTGTTTCCAGTGATATTGGTTTTTACCAGCCACATAGTAAGTAATTATTTGTTTTATATAATATAATTACTTAGTAATATAACAGAATTATATTATTTGCATGATAATGAATTCATTAATGTGTTCATGACATCCATAAAACTAAAGAATAAAAAAAAGATTAATTCGAGTAAAAATATTTCAGGTGACAAGCAAACCGATAGAACACTTCGATTCATCTGAAAGAACAAGCATATATCTTGGAGGAAAAACCTTGAAAATCACATCAAAACCGAAACTGCATTTTCAAATTCGTCCGCTAAAAACTAACAAGCTTTCTGATCCAGACATATTGAGACGAAAAGAAATACTAAATGCACATAATTTATCCAACAAGAAAAAAGTGGCAAATAAACAGATACCAAATTCACAGATACCTAGAAATGTATTAAAAGAAAGGCCGAAAGATGTACAAAATATAATTCAAGATCACACTGGAAATAAGCGTATTAAAATACCACCGGTTTTTCTTAAAATCGACAAAAATGGTGTTGCAAAAACTGGTCCAGTAAAAAACCTTCTTGGTATCGACAAATCGGGCCTAACAAATCAAGCGTCAGACTTTTTACGAATAAAAGGTTTGAGTAACCATTACAAACATAATAATATTAAACACGCAAAAGATCAATTAACAATCGTTATGGCAGATAATAAAAATAATGCAAAAAATAACTTGAAAGTTCAAAGTACTAGGGAAATCAAAGCAATAACTGATTTTAAACTTTTACCTGATTTGGTAAAAATGGACAAAATGGATCCAGATTCATTGAATACGTCACAAGATTTGGTGCAAGATGATTATGCCTAAATATTAAAATAAAAATTAAAAATAAGTTGAGTTGTTTTGAATAAAAAGGCTTAAATAACTGGCTTAAAGAAATAAAAGAAATGACGAACCATTATATACAAAGATATTTTAATACAATGTAAATATATTATTATGTAGTTTTTCAATCACATACAACGCAAACAATAAAACGCAAACGCGTGTTAGCCTTTTTAGCTAAGTATGGCAGTTATAAAATTTCCTAATCTGTTAATAAATTCATTTATTGTAAGATTCACAGTCTGCTTCAACAAATAATAGTCAATCTAAATTATTTATTCGACTAAAAATCTTATACACATTAATGCATACGTTATTTGTTAGTATAAAGGGAATTAATTACATTTCTACACGTTTTGGTACAAAAATACCTTTAGTTTTCCTGCTAAGCTGTTTAACATTATAATCTGAAATCAGTGAACTGTTCAAAGCTCTTTGCCAAAGACCTGAATAAATGTAATTAAACTTTAAATCCAGGCCATTCAGAAGCAAATTGCAGTAAACAATAAAATTAAGTCAAGTTGAAAGTGTTTATTGCATGCATTGTGTTATTACAGTATATTTATTATAAATAAATAAAAAATATAAGTCATGTATTTGACCTTTAAACTTAACTACTTAAATTAAGACATTGTGTAACCGCCGGGTTACAATCAATTGTAGGTCCCGGCTGTTTATTATAGTACCGTAGTTGTTGACCCATGTCAGAGGCCTTTAGGGCGGCTTGATAAACTCTCGTCACCAGAGTTAGACACACTCTTTAAATAAGAAAGAAAGAAGTTTATTATAAGCGTGTCTTATGCAAATAATATCTTAAGTAAGTGTTGGTTTCTTTGTTTCAATTTCACACCACATATAATTTGTGATAATGGTCTTGATTATTTTTGTCAATGACCGCTATCCAGTAAAAAAGTAATATTTCAAAAACTATTTCTGACAAAGATAATTATTTTATTTATCAGGTTATATTACTAACAAACAGAATCTATAACTCTCCCAGCGTGGCATGGCAACATAATAATGTAATTCCAAACTTGCAACCTCAGTTTAATGTTGCCATTATCTCATCAAACAGCTTTACTATAAATCTTGATGACATGAAAAATGTTTTACGCGGTTTTATGTCACTTTCCTTTCATAAAATTGTAACACTGAAATCCTTTTTCAGCCTATTCATAGGTTTTGTAAGACAGGCATTCTCTGGTAGAAAGATCCATCATTGCCAAGTGAGTTTTTAAAGTTATGAACTAGTGGACACCCGCGGCTCCGTTCGTATTATTTCGGAATTAAAAGTAGCCTATGTGTTACCTAATAAAGGGTCTAATGTACTACCTCTATACCAAGTTTCATCAAAATTTGTCTTGTAATTTATGAGATATGGTTATATAATAGTGCCAGTGAAGTCTGTTATTTTTTTTTATTCCAAATTACGGCTTGTTTAATCATCATCAATAATGTACACTCAAACACAATTTTAATTAAAAACGTGATGGCATTCTTCATTTTTAATTTGTGTTTCAGAAAACTGATATTCAACAGACATAGAACATGAATCTTTTTTACTATTTCGCAATTGTTAGTATTATTTTAAGCTGTCATTCTGTAAGTATTTTGCTTATAATAATGTTTGTATGTCTGATGATTTAAACGAGTGTGGCTCGGCGGTTTAAGCGTCTGCTTGTCATCCTGCCACACCCTGGTTCGAATCTGGCCCTACAGCAAAATCTTGTTTTTCCAGTAGTGTGTATTTAAATTGGAAAACCGACGTATTTGAGGACCACAATATCCGAGGACTTGTGTCTTCAGTGGAAGGACCTGGGCGCCCACCACGATGTATCTGCACAAGAAAACTCCCCCAATGAATTAATTAAATAAGAGGAAATACGACTCAAAGAGAGAGAGAGAGAATCTAGATTCGAAGTTTAGGTTCAATCAATTGCTATTTTCTTGTCCAGGTTACGTCCGACTATGAAGACTACGAATCATCTGCAGAGCTTCGAAAATTCTTGAAAAAGAAAATGAAGAAAACCAAAAACCTTATTGCATCTCTGAGGGAAAATTTCCACCCATCGGGGGCTTTGAAGAATAATTTAATAGATTTCGCAAAGAGCGTGAACCCGAAAATGAATATTAGTGATTTGCAAATAGATTTTGTAAGGAAATTAGCTTTTGGGGAAATTAATTTAATCGGATCTAGGGAGCATAAGAGACGACGGGTTTTTGATATACCTTTGTATGCATCTGATGAGGCGGAACATCTGTTTGATGATTTGTAATGATTTAACAAGTTTATTTAAACTTAAACGAGTTTGCACTTAATCACATTGGCCTGATGGTAAGCAATAGCTGTGGCCTAAGATTAAGTTTTCATTAGATAGTACAATGTTTTTTTTTCTTTATTGGTTGTTAAACGTCTGTTACAAATAAACTGTTGGTTAAATCAAAATAAAAAAAAAAAACAGTTGATGGCATATGATTATTTCCTAGTTTCATTACTTAAAATTGTTAAACAAAGATAAATATACCATCAAGCAAATATATATGCCCAATATATGGCCAAGTGCCAATAATTTACAAAAAAATTAAGAGTCAATCAGTTTTTCGCATATATTTTTTTTATTATGATGGTCATCGTCAGCATATCTTATATTCGTCCACTGCTGAACATAGGTCTCTTCCAACGTTCGCCACATTGTACCGACTCGCTTTTATACTACTGTTTTATATTTATATGTTAAATGGAAATATAAACCTATAAACAGCGTTAAACTTTTTAACAGAATTATTACAATAGTAGATATTTTAACTAGCGTTTATATTAAGTTTGTACCGCGTTCTAAGCACAAAATTACAAGAATAGCGACGCCGGAAGCAGCAATTAAGTACTCTCGGTTACTTAATCAACGGTTAAACGGAGTAAGTTAACTGCTGTTTCACTCACCTTGTGGGGAATAGGCTTCGGTTAACTTAAGTTAGAAGTAAGTCGAGTAACTTTAGTAAGTTTTTTTTTTGTTTGGGCTCTGGTTCATTCATTATTAAGTTAAGTTAAAGGTAATTAAAGCGTCCTTTCCTAAGTTAGAGTAAGTTTCTTTTTAATTAGAGGCTGGTTCATATGCAAAATTACAATTAATGAGATCTCTTGTAGTTTTTGAGGATTTTTTCTACAAATATGAGTATATCATAGCTAGGAAATTTGATACATGTACAAGCCTAAATAAATCCTTACACACAAATTTAATACAATTCTGACATGAACAGGAATACAAAGAAATCGAATTCTTAACCACCTTTATAACGCGGTTTTATATAACTAATGAAGTAAGTAACTTTGTAATAAAATCTATTTCACACATTTCTTAGATTTACATTCAATACCAATCAAATTTTTTAAGAATTCCTAAAAGCAATCTATCGTCCTTGTTTGTTATCAAAAGAACTAAACTAACCTTTTCTTAAATATTTCTGATTACAAAGAGTAGTTTAAAAAAATGTTCTCTATTGAACGATTAATAGATAAGCCATTTTAGTATTAAAACTTTCGAGAGACATTTTATCAATATGTTAACTAAACGGTTATCACTCACGTACTGCCGCGGTCCCAGAACATACGCTCTGAAGTTGGATGTCATAACATCCGAAACGCGTAAACAACATACGCGAATTACACGTGAGTGAAAACCGTTTAGTTAACATTTAGATAAGCCATTATTTACTAGGCTAAATGCGTTAAAAATCAATGTGTACAGAACAACAAGTACAGAACTAGAACTAAATAACAAACCTTTCTAAAATGTCTCTGTATACCTAATTTCCATAATTTACTCGTCCCAACAATGCCCCGGATCTCCGATAATCGGCTTGCAAGTTTAAAACTTGATAGTAAGCCAGATAAAAGGCTTTAACGTTGTTTTAAACTTAAACTCCCGTCGCATATGGTCAGGATCAAGTCGGGATTAACTCGGGATTAACAGCTCTTGAACTCAGTTTAGTCTAACACTACTTGCATAATACCTATTGTATACTAGACTGGTCTATCAGTGTTATCTTATCTTAATATACAAAACTCAAAGGTCTGACTGACTGACTGACATACTGATCTATCAACGCACAGCCCAAACCGCTGAACGGATCGGGCTGAAATTTGGCATGCAGGTAGATGTTATGACGTAGGTTTCCGTTAAGAAAGGATTTTTGGAAATGCCACTTTTAAAGGGGTGAAATAGGGAATGTAAGTTTTACTTCTTAATGCGAGTGAAGTCACAAGCACTCACTAGTAGTAAATAAGTGTTTCAAAAAGGAAAGACTTTTTAATTTTGTTGAATATTGTTTACATGGTCTAAACCAAATTGTTATAATTACAGAAATATAAAGACAAATACAAAATTATTATTATGATTATGATTACAAAAGATACAATAAAACAAAACCACTTTTTAATAGTCACCATAATCAATTTTCTCATTTCCAGGTAAACCTCTATAATCGTCACCGTGATCATTGATCATGCTTTGGCGATCATTCTCGTCGTAATGCGCTTCTCTGTTCAGTCTATGTTCGTTGTGACCACCCTCAGGGTATATTAATTAGAATATACAAATTTGTTACTGAGATCTGAATTAGTGATAAGTATATTGGTCGATTTTAAAAGACAATTCCATTTAAACACATTCAATTAACTAGACAAGACTTTATTAAAAAAAAAATAGATTGCAGTTATGCAAAGAGTACTGTCGATTTATTAAACAAATTTCAGAAGTAATACAACAATAATCACTTTTAATAGTCACCATAATCAATTTTCTCATTTCCAGGTAAACCTCTGTAATCGTCACCGTGGTCATTGATCATGCTTTGGCGATCATTCTCGTCGTAATGCGCTTCTCTGTTAAGTCTGTGTTCGTTGTGACCTCCCTCGGGGTACATTTGGTCGAAGGTTATATCACCGTGGGACACTTCGAAGTTTTGTGTGGTGTAGCAGTCAAAACTTGTGCACTAGAAAAAATATTTTCTTAATACCTCAGTAACTGCTTAATACTGCTCCGTTAGCTTAGTTGGTAGTGGCTCTGCCTTCTAATCTAGGGGTGCGGGTTCGATTCCCGCATGGCACAAGTAATTATGAATATTAAAATTTGTACTTATTTGTGTTAAGTCTGGTCGTTTCTATGTATAATAAGTATGTATTTACAAAAGAAAAAGTATATTATGTATTACATCCGTTATCTAGTACCCATGATACAAGCGTAAGCTTATTATGGGACTAGATGGCGCTGTGTGATATGTCCTGAAATATTTATTATTATTATTATTTATTATTAACTAAGTTGCATACTCAATCTATCTATACATATAATAAAGCTGTAGAGGGTCAAAAATATGAACATTGAAGATATTAGACATAAATGTTTGGGTGTACTTCAAATTCATAACAGAACATGTTTCAGCAGTTTTTTGAATTTTTGTTTGTTTATCTGTTTGTCTGCTTATATAAACGCTCATAACGCAAAAACGGCTGAACGGATCATCCTGATTTTTGGTATGTAGGTAGCATAAAATCTTAGGAGTGTCATAGGCTACTTTTAATCCTAAAACAATGCGAGCGAAGCCGCGGGCGACCACTGGTTCATTATAGTATTATAATGATAGTCGTAATTTACTTGCGTAACCATTCATAAACACATTTACTGATAAAAATACTATGTAAATCATTTGCACATTATTATGTTTTACCTGAGCTCTGCAGTCTTTTCCACTACACTGAAAAATATATGTAACTTTCAATATAATAAACATAATATCATATAACTTTTCTAATTCTAATTTAAAAAAAAAAATACAATACAAAATTTATTCGTGAAAAAAGTCTTTCTTTCATTCGCGTAATGAAAGACTTTCCCTTATTTTTATTCCTATGTCTGATGAAACAGAGGAACGATAAGAAGGAACGGAAAGTACAATACAATATATTTGTATCAATTATTTTGATTTTATTTTATTTATTTTATTTTTCTTTAGGCTTTTCTAAAGATATTCTAAGTGCCCGTTTTTTGTAGTAGTTAGAAGAAGTTTGTTTAGTTTTTCCTGCCTTGTTTTTATATTTAATTCTTGTAAATAAATGGTCTTTTTAAATAAAATTTGTGAAGTAAAAAAAAAAATTGATTATTATTTAACTACAGTCTGATAAAATAAATAAATAAATAAAACAAAAATAAATACAGTCTGATACTGAGCATTAATTAAATTATGTAAGCCTGTTAATACCTATTTGAAACTACATATATGTTCTAAGGAAACATCAATACATGTAAATTAATCAACATAAAACATATATTAAAGCCGAAGAGAGTCATAACTCTTTACATTGAAGATATTTAAAAAAAATGTTTGGAGATACTTATAATTGATAGCAGAACACGTTCCAACAACTTATAGAAGTTTTGTCTGTTTATCTGTTTATTTAAACGCCTATCGGCTGAACGGATCATCATTGAATTTCAGATGGGTCCCAGTAACCCGAAATAAATGAATTTTATTTTATTTTTTATCATGATTTTTGGTATGTAGATGGTATAAGATCTTAGAAGTGTCATAGGCTCCTTTTTTGTTCTGAAATAATGCGAGCAACGCCGCGGGCGTCCACTAGTACATAAAATGTATGTATGTTAATCATTACACTCACCCTCGCATCACACGACATGCCGCTGCACTGAAATTCAATAAAACACACACATACTCACCACCACACACAATGTAACACACACACATCTATATGTGTGAAACAATGCATTGGCCAAGTTCAGCGAAAAATGGTAAGCACTTATCGGAAACAACGGGTGTTGCAGACGAGGTACTTTTTAGCAACTTGTTTAAACTATACATTAATGTAATCAAGAATCATGTATGACGGAAAACGATTCACTTGTATATTCAGATGGTAGAGATCCCTTGACGTTTTAAACGTCAAAATTCAAGCATTTATTTATTTATTTATATTCTGCAAACCAGGCACTAAGCTAAAACACACATAATATAATAGTAAATAAGAAGAAAATTACGAGCACTAAAAGCCAAAAAAATAAATATATGGTCAAAATATTTTATCTGGCACCTGCTTATCAAGTAACCACTTTCAATAGTAAAATCTGTCGTCAATCGTGGAACAGTGTGTTACGATACGACAGCCTCGTTTGAGTATCAGATCCAACACAGTACACGTATGCTAAAACTTGGGCAAGAATGTCGCTGATAACTTGATAATACTAGATCAGCTAGTAAGTAAAAATGGGTAATGATTTCTAGCCCTTACATTTGGACTGTTACATTAGTACGTTGCATTGAAAGTCCGAAATAAGCGAGTGTGGCTTAGCGGTTCCAGTGTCTGCTTTTCATCCAGACGCACCCGATTCGAATCCAGCCCTACACCAATGACTTGTTTTTCAAGTTATGTGTGGATTCGCACTCGCTTAGCGGTAAAGGAAAACATCGTGAGAAAACCGACGTGCTTGAGACCACAATATTCGAGGACATGTGTGTTCCATGGAAGGACCTGGGCGCCCACCACGATGTAACTGCTTAAGAGAACTCCTCTAACGAATAAATTCAGCTGGGGAGTCACGACCCTCAGTCATGAGGAAATACGACTCACAGAGAAATTGAAAGTCCAAATGCAACAATTATTTGCCCGCACAAGCAACTATATTCACCCAAAAAGTATCTCGTCTGCAACTGCCACGCAATATGCATTGGGCGGGCTCTAGTTTGCTTTCAATTCTATTAAAAAGGCGAGGCGTTTTCACTTGCGCTGCTGTTGTTTTACTACAAGCGAACAAGGCTTGCATTTGCAGCGCAAAGCGATTTTATCTTTGAAGGTAAGTTGGATGGTGTGTTTAACATCTTCAAAACGGTGCTTTCTGTAAAATGCGCTGAAAAAAACCAAAGAAATAGTCTACCTGTGTTGGGCATGGATATTATTGGAATAAAGTAGCAAACATGAAGATTTGTTTAAGCTACATATACATTTTCCTTTCATCGCAAAATGATTATGAAATTTAAATAAGATATTAATTAAAAACAGTCCATGATAGAATTTTCTACTTTTTACAGAAAAATTAAAATAATTTATTTAATTTACAAAGAGCTTGTTTGGAAATGAAAGATGATTTATTTATTTAAAAAACAATTTTTAAATTGTTACGATTTTAAGTAGCGTAAATTTAGTGTGTTTTTTTTAATCATGGTAGAAGTTCTTCGGTGACTAAAAAGCTACTCGTATGTAATTAAATATACTTTGTTGCTTATTTTTAACTTTACCTTTGCTGTGCACAAGTCACCCACACACTAAAAATAAAGGATATCGAATTAAAATTTAAAATTATACTATTGTTATAACGATCAAAATAAATTAAAGGTAGTACCTACTGATGATATTAAATCATGTTAAAGACAATTCAAGCGGTATAAAAATTAAAAAAGTTGTTTGTCCCGCAAAACTAAACATTAAATTACGTACTAAGCCAATTATCATCGAAATATCGCTTACAATATTTGAATTTCTAAAGTCCAATCAAATTTCAAGTGCTTCTACAAACGAATTTTCTTCGAAATCATGTTAGCTAATGTAACTTATCATTTAGTTGTAATAACCAGCTAGCACTTACGTTAATAATTACGTCTTACGTTAATAATTATGTCTAGACGATGACCTGTTGATGGAAACCTCAGTTTTCCGAAACTTGTCGAGCTAATTTTTTCGACGTAATTATTAACGTAACTGCTAGCCGGTTATTACAACTAAATGAAATCATGCCTTACGGGAACTATAATACAGTGATAACTTATCATAATTACAATTAATCGGTTCTTACTGGGTAAGCACGTTCCATCCTAGACCGTAATGATTGTTTACCATCAGGCGAATTACGGTCAAGCGCAAACCCATTTCTTGTAAAAAAAAAAAAACCTTTCATTATTCAAATATCTTGTCAATCTGACTCAATAATTAGTTGAAATAATTGACTAGTAATGTCTTGTGGTGCTATCTATCGTCATTTATGATATGGCGCTGGATGAAATGTCCCGGAATATCTATTTATTTTTTATTTTAAGTAGTGACACCCTGCGGTGTTACCAGTGTTAATACGGGACAATAAGCCTGTGTCATCTCATAATTATCTACTCCCTCTCGGTTCCCAAACTCCATCCAAATCGGCGCAGCCGTTGTTGAAGCAAAAATACCAGGCCAACATACATAAATAAATAAATAAAATAAATAAATATTTCAGGACATATCACACAGCGCCATCTAGCCCCATACTAAGCTTACGCTTGTATCATGGTATACATAATCTTATATATATATAAATGAATCGCAAAATGTGTTGATAAGCGCATAACTCAACAACGCCTGGACCGATTGGGCCATGTTTTTTTTAATATTCGTTGAAGTTCAAGGATGATTTTTACGGTGAGAAAAGTTCGAAAAAATCCCGGAAAATCCCTAAAAACCCCCCTTTTCTATTTCTCATACAAACGTTTTCTAACTAACTAAAGAGTAAAAGAGCCAACAGACAGAACGAAGTCTGTCGGGTCCGCAAGTTACAAATAAAAAAACTCACAAACTGTTTAAATATTGCTTACATGACAAACAACATTAACCAGTAATATATTAGTCAGGTTTGTTTAATTATGCAATGTGCTTAATTAACTAATTATACACGAGAATAGATACATTACCATAGCTTTGCATCCTTCACCGTGGCACTGTGGATATGTGTGTTTATGTATAATGAGTTATACAGGCTTATTATAGAAGACATTAATAAACAGCGCTTTTGTAATGATTTCCTAAAAAAACGCCATAAATGCACATTCCTTGGTAGGTATAATGTGATCATAAATATTAATTTTGTATTCTATAGTTAGTATTATTACTCTTTCATCATTATCGTATAATTTGTTATTATGACAGCAACTGAAATACACCTGAAAACAGACGGAAAGACAACGGAATTTTTGTAATAGCGTTTTCCGGCTTACTCTTTCGGGTCTCTTTGAGTCGTATTTCCTCATAACTGAAAATCGTGAGTCCAATTCTTTAGGGGAGTTCTCTTGTGCAGATGCATCGCGGTGGGCACCCAGTTCCTTCTACGGAAGACATAATGTCTCTGGATTTTATACATGTCGGTTCCCTCACGATTTTTTCCATCACCGATAAGCGATTGCAAATCCACACATTACTTGAAATTACAAGTCATTGGTGTAAGGCCAGATTCGAACCTGGGTGCATCAGGATGAAAAGCAGCAGATTAAACCGCCGACCTACCGATAAATTCTTACGTCGGTACGGTCGGGTACGGAACCCTAGAAGATGACTTTTGACGTACGTAGTGGTAATTATTCAATTTTTTTATGAAAGTATTTTACCTGGGCATCACATTCTTTGTAGAGGCACTGTTAAATATAAAGCATTAAAATATAAAATCATTAATTTAATAATGAAAAATATATATTTCAGAAAAAAATCACACAGCGCCATCTAGCCCCATATATAAATGCTTGTGTCATGAGTATAATACTTAAGTAGATATTTGTTTAATTATTGCGCAAAAAAAAGTTTAAAACTTACTCCTGAATTGCACGAATCGCCAAAACACTAAAAACACATCAATAAATATGAATACTATTTTGAAAACATGGTTTGTGTTGTTATTTAATTGCTAGTGTTCTTTTAATTAATAATAAGTTAATTAATAAATAAGTATAGTAGCTTAATGTATGCAATATAAAACCTAACCATAACAATCAACAACACTATCTATTTTTTACTTACATAAGATGTACAGCCAATCGTGTTGCACTGTAAAAATAATCCAAATTCCTTAGTAGGTATATTATATTTACAAACATATTTTTACTAATAAGGTAATGAGTGAAAATTAGTTAGAACTGTTTAAAAACTCTCAACATCAGAGGTCTCTCATACGAATGAACATCATGACCATTTTTGTTTGCAACGAACTTTAAAAATAATCTATTTAAATTTCGTCTGGGAAGAACGGGAAAGAAATATACATTTATCCGTTATCTCTATCCATACTTGAACAACTTTAGTAAATCATTTAGGACATTTTACATAAAAAACTGATTTTTTTTATTTAACTTACCCTTGCAGCACAGTCGTGGTCACTACACTAAAATTATAAAATCATTTATTCATATAAATTTATGTTAAAACATAACTAAAATACTTTTTTTATTAACCTATACTGTCCCGCTCCAACAAAAGTACTAATTTAAATTGAACTGACTTAAATTTACAGTGAAACAAATGTTTATGACAGATCGCTTTTTTATTTTCGTGATCAACAGCGCAAGTTTTATCAGAATCGGTTTAGTAGTATTAGAGATATGGTTAAATTGTAGACATTGTATTGTACCATCTTATTACAAAACGCGGTTTAAATATTAGTCCAGGTCTTTGAAAATAAAAAGTCGGTTCTTGTTGTTCAAACATTACATACAAACAATTAAAATGTCAACTTCAAATTGGGACGTTGATTTATCATTGGTAACATTTTGACAGTTTGATTATTATGACAGTAGACAGAACAATTTTGAACAACAAAAACGGACTGCATATTTTCAAAGTTCTAGACTAATAGTTAAACCACGTTTTGTAATAAGGCCCATAATTATTATTGGCCTAAACAAAATGGGAAACTACTTAGTTCCATTTTTACACTTCTTGGTACAGATATAATAATCTAGTTTATCCATAAAAACCTTACCGTAGAACTATTCTTATACTGCAATCCAGGGTGCGCTAAAGCCTCTTTCTCCAGCCAAGTCAACGGTCCGAAGCGAGTGGAAGGCTTTTCCGCTTCATCGTGTCTTCTCACCGGAGGCTCTGTGGGTGCTGGAGTTACTACTGCAGGCCTCGGGTCGCCTTTTAAATGCTGTGAAGTATATATGTACAGAAATAAATATTTCAAGACATTTCACACAGCGCCGTCTAGTCCCATTACTAAGCAAACGGATGAAAGATTGATTGAAATGAATATAATCTATATATGTATAATAAAGCTGAAAAGGGTCGAAAGTCTGAACATTGAATATAATAAAAAAATGTTTGGAGAAATTAAGAGATACTTAGAATTGATAACAGAACACGTTCCAACCATGTATAGAATTTTTTCCCGTTTATCTATATCTCTGTTTATATGTTTGTCTGTTTATTTAAACGCTCAGCGGGCAAAAACGGCTCAACTGATCATCATGATTTTTGGTTTGTAAGTAGCATGAGGTCTTAGGAAAGTTATAAGCTACTTTTAATCCTGAAATAAGGCGAGCTAAGTCGCGGGCGTCAACTATTATTATGTATATGGCATGTATGTATCTCCTTTACACTGAGGGGCAACGAATCATATTGATTTATAAAAAAATGACTGTTATTCTTACCCCTAGTTTAGAATTATCTGGTATAGGTACATAAACTGTGCCCTGAAATTAAAATATGTATTTTTTTATTTAATCTAAGAAAAAAAAAACATAGTTTGTAATTTTTTTCTTACATTTATAGTATACTGTCTGTTTGTCCCTGTGTCTGGATCCTGAAATCAATTTCAATTATTATAAAAATAATAATTAATGAAATAAAAATAGAAGCCTCGTGCAATTAAATTGATAAAATCCATAATATGTTCAGATTTCACGTAAGATATTAAAAGTTATGTACTTATTTTATTAAAACAAAAACTTACCGTGACTTTTGCTAGACCATCTTTGATTTGTACCTAAAATGTAAAAAAAAAAAACATAATAAAAGGCCTGAATAGAAAATAAGGCCGTGTCATTGGATGTCTTCTTCTTTTCATATCACTTCTTTTTGAGTCGTATTTCTACATGATTGAGGGTTGGGACTCCCCCGCAGAATTAATTCGTTAGGGGAGTTCATTTGGGCAGATACATCATGGTGGGCGCCCAGGTGGGCGCTTTCCACGGAAGACACAATATGTCCTCTTTTCATTAAGGGGTTTTAAACAGCTCCTGGGGCCTCTTACACAACTATTGTACAAACAGACAAGATCTGCATAGATTGCATTCTCAAATAAAACCTCAGACGATTTGAATACTCTCAACTCCAAAGCTGGCCACTTTCAAACAAACTTGCTTAGGTAACTTTATTATATAAGAATTATCTAAGTTAGCCTGTGTAAATACTTACTGAATTAAATCTGACCCAACGTACAGGTGACATAAAATCATCCTGGAAGAAATACATTTTAATATAGGGTGTCTTTTTCTATCATCATCGGGTGCCATCTTCATATTGAAGTTCGGAGGTCAGTTGGCAAAACTTCTTGCAGCTTCAGATGCAGGTAGCTTAATTAATATTTCTGTTTCTATGAATTGTGATTAACTTATTCTTTTAGGTTTTTTTTTTAATTTTATTTGTATGCCTTTTATTTTTTGTTATATATCTGATTGATTCGTCAAACATTATTATGTATACTGTGGACTTTTAATTATACATACTAATTAATTAGTTATACACCAATTTTAATGATTTTTTTGCAGGTTGTCAATTAAATTGACTGAAATTTCAAATGTTAAGAGACACTTGATTACCGTAATACAATGACACAAAAAAATATTATTCTAGGACATTCCACGCAGCACCATCTAGCCCCACACTAAGCAAACGCTTGTGTCACGGATACTAAATAACGGGTACAATACTTATATACTTTTCTTCTGTAAATACATAATTATTATACATAGTAACAAGCAGGCTCAACAATACATGCCTAATAGAGTTCTGCTCCCTTTCTTAACAGATTATATACAATGGGTCTCAATAAACTTCTGACTTAGTTATATATGAAATTTGGCGATAGGGATGTGAAATGAGGAAATACACAGAGTAGGTAAATAATGAATCTGTTAAATTTAAATATTTTTTTAGTGAAATCGGTTAGAAATTATTGTTACTGAGAGAGGATTAGCCCGCATTTCATGGGTGTAAACTTTGCGTGTAACCTTTTTACTATTTATTTATATTCACTATTTTGAGTTTTCCATGCAAAAATCATAAAGTTCTGTTACTTCTTCGAGGTGAGAATATGAGTAAAATTTCATACAAATCGGTTCAGTTGATTGAGCGTAGTCTAATGTACTAATACTCACTCAAAATTATAGTTTTTCGTACTCAACATATTTTATAGTGATAAACATAAGGATCATATAAAATCTCCAAATCAAAGTTTGAACTGAAAATAAATTGAAGGATCTCAACTCTGGAAAGCTCTAGAAACGAGTAAGCCTACGAATTGTGGAATTACCTATTCAGATTAGATAAGCTTGAATCTGGAGTGTCTTCAACTTTTCAACATCCCGGAGATTATCGAGAGTTGTGTTACTATAGAAAAGAAACCATTATGGAATACGGAATGTTTTTATGTATCATACACATTATTTTCCGAAGCCAATTTAGAAACAAGTAATGGCAGTGTTAACTCAATATTCATGTAATCTATATTAATGGAAGACTTTATTATCATGAGTTGTGGATAAGGTTTAATATCATATCATATACGAAAAATTAATCATAGTTAGTTTTCCTCATAATCGTTATTTTTCCGGTAATCATTGAGTACTATACTCGTAAAAGTTCAAGTCAGATGGACAAGATTGATCACTCAATCTTGTTTAGCAATTAGCAAACAGAACTTTTATAATTAAACAAAAAATTGTTGCCTGTAAAGTCGGTATACGGGCGAAAGTTTTACGTGACAACGACTTTGAGTGGTAAAATAATTTTAATGTGAATATTCATTCGTATAGTAGGAAGAAGGATGAAATAATAGTAACAATTTAAAACATTTATTAGTTGCCCGCCAGTTAGGCGGGCTAACTGTGCTCGAGTGGAAGGGACGCGTGCCTTTCACTTTTTATGTCTGTCTCTCTCGCTCTTAGGCGGGCTAACCATGCCCGAGTGGAAGGGACGCGTGCCTCTCACTCGCTCTCATTGTGAGCGCATAACGTGAGCGGAGCGTAACGCAGTTTCTTGAAGTGTCACCCGGCAAACCAATTTATAAGACGTTGTCACGTCAAAATCAGCCCATACAAAGACACGTTTATTAAATTCGTCACATACGTTTATGATTTTAATACCGGACAAAATCTCAAACGTTTAAAGTACGGTGGTTTAAAAACATGCTTCAAACTATACCATACTACTTATTATGTAAACGCTTATAATAGTAGTTTATGCAACTGTCATATAATGAAGGGTATGAAAACACGAGTGTGAGTTTATGAAACGAGCGCAGCGAGTTTCATAATAGTAACGAGTGTTTTAATACCCGTGTTATATGCAGTTGCATACACTACTTTATCTTCACTAATGCAATTAATCAAACAACAAGAGTAAAAGCTGACAATAGTTCACGCGTACGTGTATTGTCACAGTGATTTTGCCGCGATTAAAAGCTAACCAATGAGAGCGCAGCTGCGCGCATCAATAAAACGCGACCAACCTGATTGGCCCTGCAATCAGGTTGGTCGCGTTTTATTAATGTTATAATGAGATATTACGATATCGATGTGGATATTATACCATCATGTGAAATTGCTTAAATTGAGTGTTTTGTTGTCTGCGCTATAACAGTAGTAATTATAAGTCAAGTATTGGAAACATAAGTAGAATGTTACAACATTAGTGTAGATAAAGCAAATTATGGACTCATTAAGTATGTATTTACAACATAAAAGTATATAAGTATTATATCCGTTATCTACTACCCACGACACAAGCGTTTTCTTAGTGTGGGGCCAGATGGCGATGTGTGCAATGTCCCGGAATATTTATTTATATTAAAATATTTATTTTATTTATTCCTAACCTTCACACCCTCTTGTAACACTGTGACAGGTTAGGAATAAATTTGTAGGTAATTTGACCATTCCTAACCTGTTACAACTCATTTTTACACTGTTTCTGAACAAATGCAGAAAACCAGAATGTTAGCCATTTAAAAAAAACTAAATAGTTAAAAATCGATGGCAGTGTCAATAAAATAGTGTTTTAAAGTAACCTCCAGGATTTCAATCCCAACTAGAATGTATTAAATTATGGTCGGAGAGAAACTTCCCGATTTGATTAAAATTAATGTCAAGTGAGGTTGAAGGATACTATGCTATGATTTCCGAGACAATCCACTAAGGTCTGATTTAACTCTTAACTAAACTTGTCGATGGTTCTTCTGAGTACCAATCGATTTATCACTTCATTATTAATTACTTCAGTAGAATATCTAAATTTGTATAAAGCAAATTCAGCTCAACTAGACTAAGAGATTGGCTTCTCAAGCAGACCAGAAGGTCTGCAACTTGATGGCAAAATCCGAATAAAATGATTTAAAGTGCAATTTATATTATTATTATTATTTATCGAGACTTTGGGGCCGTGGGGTCCGGGAGCCCATACTATTTTCCAAAACCTCTCGGAGCGCTTGGTTGACGCGACGCATGACCAAAATGCTCGCCTTTTTCTGGCTCAACGTATCAGCATGGCCATCCAGCGTGGTAATGCGGCCAGTATGCTGGGCACGCTGCCCTCTGGTAGTGGGCTGGAGCACTTAGATTATCTTTAGGCTTTTCTAAAGATTTTCTAAGTGCCCCTTTTTGTCGTAGTTAGAAGTAGTATGTTTAGTTTTTCTTCCCTTGTTTTTATATTTTATTTATATTATATTATAATATAACATGGTTACTTAAATGTATACATACTATGTGGTATATTAATTATTATTTTGTAATTTGACGCGTAAACTCTGATTATAAATAAATGACTAAGAACTATGAACAACTAATTAATAATATATTATTCTTTCAACGGTTTTATTTATTTGTGTGATATATATATGTAGCAACCCATGATAAAAAAATGAAAACAAATTAAGATATCGTCATTTTGTCGTCTATTGCCATTTTCTTACTTAATCGCGTAGCCACGAGAGCAGTGGCATAACTCGTTAGGACGCTACATAAATCATGCCTCGTAGATGTAATAAGGCTAATGATGATGATGATTGGTACATACCTCAGCTGGTAAGTTGTAACTTGCTAAAGGATCCACAGTCGGCTTGGACATAGGTGGCGTTGGTGGTGTCTGAAAAAAAAAAGATAATCAGTTTTATGAGTTTCAATTCGAGAACGGCCAATGTTATGGTCGCTGCGATCGAGGGACAAACATCAAATATTGCTTAAAATATATTGCAATATATGTTTGTTAAATAAAATCTCCAAATTCATCAAGCACCTAAAGTTACAACTTATTTCGGCAGCCTCTTTTGAGAGCCATTTGAATCCATTACATTGAATTCAAAGAATACGACAAAGAAAGAGAATTTACTTATTAAACTCACCGGTGGTAAAGGTATTTGCTCCCTCAGAATCTCCTATAAGTTTAAAAAACACTGATTATTTTTTGACAATTCTTTCCACAATAGACAGTACACAGGTTGGCAAAAACACCAAGTAATAGATTTTCTTTATATTGCCATAAAATAACGACTACATGTGTACATATGTTGTCACAAGTTACTGTGAACTAAAATTTTGGTATAAATTTAAAATTAAACATTAACAACTTTGATTTTTTGTGTCATGTAATATTACCTTATTTTCCGGTTTAGGAATGTTTTCCTGCGAAATAAAATAAGAATTACGTAGTAATAAGTTGTGTAAATTTTATATAACTTAATGACAAGGCTTTTAGTAACTCAACTGATGATGCTATGTGGCATAAAATTACACAACGACTTTTTTTTATATGGTGGTAGTTAAAAACTCGAGGGTTAAATCGGCCATCCACTAGTCTAGTCATTGATATATACCTATTTAAAGTATGGTGATAAATATCGGCTAGAAATTTTGGAGAAAGTTGGGGGTAGGCTTTTGCAAATATGGGATACTAATCATCATCATCCACAGCCGATTTAGTCCCACTGTTAGGTATAGGCCTTTCTCATAGTATATAGGTACTATTGGTGAACAGCCCTGTAGTCAGGACTTTTGAAAACTACAATTTACACTAAACGCGAAACTTTTACGTACCCCTTTTTTTCTCTAAAAAAACCTGGCCTGCAGCAAGTCCTCCTGAATGTGGTCGTCGGCGAGTCCTGGACGCCTCCTGGCATCCAGGTAAAGTCCAAGTATCGGAACACACAATATAGGTGTACGGGATCACTGATTAGGTTATACACTCGCGTGATATTTTTAGATTGTTTTGCGTAACGTACTTTCTGCTCAAGGGTTGGAGCAGCACTGTCGATGTAGGTAAACGTCATTCTTTTTAGAGATGCGCAAGCGCGGGGTAAATGCGCGAGTGTGATATATATTCGATTTTACATCGACTTGATGAATGTAGATTTTAGGCAAGCCAAGTCCCTACAATTGGCTTCAATCTAAGTATTATATCCGTTATCTAGTACCCACGACACAAGCGTTTGCTTAGTGTGGGGCTAGCTGGCGCCGTGTGCAATGTCCCAGAATATTTATTTATTTTCTTTATTTATCATTAGCCAGCCTCATCCAGGTAACAAACATACAACAATAGCTTAGTAAAAAAGTTATAAATGCTAATTTACACTTACCTCATTAGGCTGTGCACTAGCGAAATTCAGCTGATAATTTTCGGGCTTGTGATAATCTGGTCGTATTTCGTTATATTTTGAGGGTATAATTTCATCACCCGGCTGTGGCCCATTGCTAGTGATTGACCCACCATATCCGGGAGGTGGCCCACCGTATCCTGGAGGTGGCCCATTATATCCTGAAGATGGTCCATTATATCCTGATGGTGGCCCATTGTATTCTGAAGGTGGCCCATTATATCCTGAAGGTGGCCCACCGTATCCAGGCGGTGGCCCGTTATATACTGAGCTTGGACCTCCATACCTTGTCGATGGTCCATTGTAGCCTTGAGGTGGCCCGCTTTTGCCTGAAGATGGGCTAACATATCTTACGGGTGGGGCATCGTATCCAGGTGGTGGACCATCATATCCTGGCGGTGGGCCCTGATATGCTGGTGGCCCTTGGGGCCCACCATTGCTAGAAGATGACCCACCATATCCTAACGGCGGGCCACCATATCCTGGTGGTGAGGTATCATATCCTGCTGATGGACCACCATATCCTGGCGGTTGACCACCATATCCTGGAGGTGGACCGTCATACCCAGGGGGTGGGCTACCGTATCTAAGAGGACGTATTTGTGGTGGTCCTCCAAAACCAGCAGCTTCGTCTGGTTGGAAAGGACCTGGAATATCACCTCCTGTAGGTGGTTTAAATCCCGAGGGTGGACCAGAATACTCTGGAGGTGGCCCACCCTCGCCTAAAGGAGCAGTATACTCTAGAGGTCCATAATTAGTTGTTGGAGGCCTACCATATCCTGCGGGTGGGCCGCGATACTCTGGAGGTGGCCCTCCGTAATCTGGAGGTGGCTCTCTATTACCTCCAGGTGGACCACCATAATCTGGAGGTGGCCCCCTATTACCTCCAGGTGGCCCACCATAATCTGGAGGTGGTCCTCTATTATCTCCAGGTGGCCCACCATAATCTGGAGGCGGCCCTCTATTTCCTCCAGGTGGCCCACCATAATCTGGAGGTGGTGCTCTATTACCTCCAGGTGGCCCACCATAATCTGGAGGCGGCCCTCTACTACCTCCAGGTGGCCCACCATAATCTGGAGGTGGCCCACCATTACCTCCAGCTGGCCCGCCATAATCTGGAGGTGGCCCTTTATTACCTCCAGGTGACCCACCATAATCTGGAGGTGGCCCTCTATTACCTCCAAGTGGCCCACCATAATCTGGAGGGGGCCCTCTATTACCTCCAGGTAGTCCACCATAATCTGGAAGAGGTCCACCTTGGTTATTTTGAGATGGTCCGCCGGAATAATAACTTTGAGGAGGTCCATTAAAATTTTGAATGGATGGTACATTTAAACCTTGAGATGGATCAACTATAGAATTTTGACCATGTTTTTTTAAATTTCGTGGTGATGATCGAAGACGACTTTGAGAAGCATTGGGGTTTTCTTGGGGCCCATAGTCCGGATAGTTGTCATTTTGCATATTTTGTGGCCCGTGTTGCATATTTTGAGGGCTATTTTGCATATTTTGTAGACCATTCTGTGGGATCATTCCATTTTGATAATTCTGACCCAATTTACTCAGATGTTGAGGTGACTGACTCATTAAGCTTGGTGGATTATTAGAATTTTGATACTGTTTTGTAGACCATTTTTGCGAAGTTCGGCCATTTTGAATGTTCTGAGTATTTTGATTCTGTTGTTTCGGAGATACCTTAATATTTTTGTCTGTACGGAGATTTTTTGATTGCTTTTGAGTGTTTTGTGGGTTGTTTTTTGTACCAGGTCTTTTCTTTGCGACTGGTTTTAATTTGGAAACTAAGTTTTTGTGATTGTTTTGTTGTTCTTGTCTTATTTGCATTTTGGATCTCAATGAGTCGATCTTATCCCGCTCTTTCTAAAAAGAAAAAAAATATAGGCTATTTCAATGGAGCACAAAATAATATAAAATGAGCTACTGGGCTAATGGTAACTTTTAGAAATCCATAAAACCCTTTGCATATCATGACAGAGGCACAGTTTCAGTCAAAAGTGCACCCCAAATCAATAGGTAAGCGACCGTAAATAATGTTTAATAATACATTCTTATTACTTGGTAAGTATGCGTAGATCTAATGATCGTATTTCACAAAATGAAATTAGAGTATAAACAGTAGGATCTGTACCTACAGTGGTGCTTAACATCAGGCAGGCTATAGACAAACGTAAGCCTATTTCGTGTTAAATAAAATAAATAAACAACAGAACGAAAAAAGCAAACAGCTTCGAAAGAATCTCTTGAAGAACCTTTTATGAGTCTACTACCTGCATATCTATACTAATATTATAAAGCTGAGGAGTTTGTTTGTTTGTTTGAACGCGCTAATCTCAGGAACTACTGGTGCGAATTGAATAATTCTTTTTGTGTAGAATAGACCATTTATCAAGGAAGGCTTTAGGCTATATAACATCACGCTGCTACTAATAGGAGCAAAAACCAATAGAAAATGTGGATAAAACGGGGAAAATTATTCATCTTTGAGGGCTTTCGTTGCGTGCGCTGCGAAAACGGTTCAAGTCGTGGGTAACAGCTATAATTTATAAAGCTGAAGAGGTTGTTTGTAAAAATAAATATGAAGCCCAAAATAACTATTCCACGCGGATGAAGTTGCAGGCACAGCTAGTGTATGTATATGTTACGGCTAATACCCGAAGTGCGGCTACACCGAGTTTTAGCCGGTTAGAACTAGGTGTAGCCACTTAGTCTTGGTTAAACCTAGTACGAGCCGATTGTTTTCGGGTAAAACTAGGTCTCAAGTCCTGTTGTAGTGCAAGCGTTGGACTCGAAGTCACTTGTCTGTGACAGAAGGTAGATTAGGTTCGTTAGGTTGCTTCCTACCACGCACATGCGACGACGAGCGAAGCGAGGAGGAGCCAACTTCTTTCAAAACATGTCTCGATTCGGGGTTTAACCAAGACTAAGTGGCTACACCTAGTTCTAACCGGCTAAAACTAGGTGTAGCCGCACTTCGGGTATTAGCCGTAACATATATACTAACTAATCACATTGTGTAATAACCTGATAACCTGCGAACTTTTTCTGTATCTTTGCTTTGTAATTTGCATAACCTGGGTGCTCTTCAGCCTGTAAATAATAATAAAAAATACGTCAATTATTTGCGAACAGTGCAATCGGTTCAAACTTAATTTCTTTAGTCCAAGTCTTTTTGCGAAACATTTACAATAAATACCGTATCATCATTGTCATCATTATTTCTTCTGGTACCCTGAAATAAAATAAACTCACAAATATTGATAGGAGGTTTGGGTCCTCAAAAGCATTTTATTATTTCATCAAAAATTATGAACTTAAAATCACCAAATAAAACAAAAACTATACCTATAACGAAATCTGAATCCATACATATAATAAAGCTATAGAGGGTCTAAAGTCTGTACAATGAAGATATTCGAAAAAATAACATTCTTACAAGGTAGTTAAATTTCTGTGGTGCTTGACTCTCCAGCTGTTCTTCTTGTACTTTCTACAAAAAATTAAATACAAATTATATTTTATGAGAACAGAGGAGAAAAGATGTTTGGCCACCTGAGACGACATGACAAAATTATGAAAACCATTGTTGAGAGGAAGCTAGAGGCACGAAGAGGAAGAGGAAGAGGAAGAGGAAGGCCGAGAAGGATATATATCGATCAAATCAAAGAGAAGACAAGCGTCATGTCGTATAAAGCTACTAACTTATACTTAGTTCTCTTACTTACCTTAGCACTAGAGCCTTCCCAATATGATTCCATCTGCAATAAAACACAATTATTGGTAATTTGTAATCAAAAATAATCACAAAAGTGTAAAAAATACAGTTATACTTGTTTAGTTTTGTTTATAATGATGATGAAAAGAACTTACGCCTAAACTTGGATTTTCCGCAGACGAAGCAAACCTTACAAGCGGCTGAAAAAGAAAGAAAAATTATTGGTACTTTTTTTTATTTATGCTATCCAGAATAGGCATGGATGACGCAATGGTATGTGTATGTATCCTGAATTAATATAAATATACTGGAGCGACGGTAACACAGCTTGCAGAGGCAATCGTGTGCGATCACCAATGTTAAGGAAAGGTTGACGCGGTCAGTGCTTGGATGGGTAACCAAAAAGTGGCATTCCATTTTGGGTGCTTCCGTGGATCGGTATCGTGGATGACACGTTAAATTGTAGGTCCTGGCTGTTTGTCATAGTACGGCAGTCGTTAAGCATGTCAGAGGCCCTCGGGGCGGCTTGATAAACTCTCGACATCAGAGTTGACCACTCTCATTCGATAAGATGAAGAAGAATTTAAATATACTGCTTTTTTCCTAGACTAACGTAAGTTTTATGTACTTACACGTAAAGTTGTCGGCCGAGGTGTCGTTTCCTGTATATACAAAATCAGTATCTTTATTTATTACAGTATATTCAACTTACAGATATATTTTTTTTTATATGTGTTTTAAGTATATTATAAGTTTTAGTTTTTAAGCTAGTTTTAAATTAGTTAAGTTTATATGTTTAATTAGTAGTAGTTTTTTATGTAAGTTTTTTTCAAATAAAGGTATTCCTTACTAACTTTTAATTTTAAATGTAATACATATAAAAATCAGTCATTAGATTTGTTAATATTACCATATTTCTTACGACATCTTCGCAAACAAATGGAATTAAATTACTATTTTACCCGAAAAAAAACATAAATATATTCTAACATCCTCTTACCCACTCTTTTAGAAGGTTTTCTAACCAATTCTGTAAAAAAAAAACAAATAAGGGCTTGTCAAAAATCAACACTAAATAGGACAAACCTAAAAACTCTTTATCTTTTATTACGCTTCTATTAAATTGACTTCTTACTAACAAATACGTAAATGTGATAAAAAATAAATATAATTAATTACTTACAGACCATTTGTATGCGTTCTCCTCCCACTTTAAATAATAAAATCATATCAACCATATATATCTATCTGTGAGTCGAATTTCCTCATGACTGAGGGTCGTGACTCCCCCGCAGAATTAATTCGTTAGGGGAGGTCTCTTGGGCAGATACATCGTGGTGGGCGCCCAGGTCTTTCCAAGACACATGTCGTCGGATAATATTGTGGTACTCAAACATGTCGGTTTCCTCACGATGTTTCCCTTCACCGTTAAGCGAGTGCAAATCCACACAAAACTCGAAAATACAAGTCATTGGTGTAGGACCGGATTCGAACCAGGGTGCGTCTGGATGAAAAGCAGACACTGAAACCGCTGAGCCACACTCGCTTAACCAACCATATAATCACTAAGTACATATATTTTTTTGCCTTGTTTTTAATTATAAAAAATAATCCATCTTCATTCTTTAAACAAATCATCACATACAAATGCAAAATAAATATCAATTAAACAAGTTTTATATATTGATATAAATGAAAACATTTTTTTGATCAAACTACGAAAATCTCCCAATCTTTCTTAGTTTTCGAGTGTTACTATACAACAGATTTGTATTAAAATCTGCAGCTCGTTACTTTGCATGCTATTTAAACTTAAAAATAACTTACGTCTGGTAAAACCTTTCCACCAGATTTTATCTAAATAAAAACGAATAACTTTTATCATTATTATGGAAATAAATTGTAATAAATTCGTTTTCAGTTCATCTTAATTTACAGTTTTCCACGACTTCGATAAACAGTTTTAAAAAGGTCTATATAATATCTGTTAAAGTATATATTCGATATTTGTATATCTCACTACATAGTATAAAGCAAAGTCGCTTCCCGCGTCTGTAATGCTTAGATCCTTAAAACTACACAATTAGCTTTAATGCAGTTTATAATAGAGTAAATCAAGAGAAAAGCTTAATAACGCCTGCAAACCGCGGACAAAAGCTAATGCTATACAGATATTAAAAAAAACTCACACCCTCTTTCTTCAATTCTGCCAGAAATTCAGGCCACTACATAAGAAAAAGGGTTAAAAAACAAATATTTTATAATGCAGATTTCAATTTGCTTATATTTGAAATACAATGCTCATTTATGTACTTTTTTACCCTTCAAAATAAAAATCATATTACAAAATTAAGTTGAAAAATAGAAAAAATTAAAACAAAGTTATCTGAAATTAGCATGGATTTGTACTAACCTTTCCAGTCATCGTTAATATTTCTTCCTAAAATACAACAAATAAGATTAAAAAAAGAGAATTAAAATTATTTATTTTAACCACAGATTAATGAACGCATCCATCTGAAAAATCTTTCATTCGCTTCATTATGTTAATTTCAATGATATAGCGCCTTTTTTTAAAGACTTTTTGATATTCCGAGATAAAACCCAATCTCAATGTTAACCTTTAAATAAATTCAATTACACACAAAGATTTTTCAAAAATTTTGTGATAAATATTGTATTATATTATAATAAATACAACATACCATGTCATTCATTTTAGGTGAAAGTCCGGCCTACAACCAAAATAAATTAGCAAACATAAATCATCTAAAATCTACACAAATATTTCCAATACTCAAAATACAAACACTTTAATGAAACCAAATGCTAATCTATACCTAGCTAATATTATAAAGCTGAAGAGTTTGTTTGTTTGTTTGTTTGAACGCGCTAATCTCAAGAACTACTAGTGCGAATTGAAAAATTCTTTTTGTGTTGGATAGACCATTTATCGAGGAAGGCTTTGGGTTATATAACATCACGCTGCAACTTATATGAGCGAAGAAACAATGGAAAATGTGAAAAAAAACGGGGAAAATTATTCATCTTTGAGGGCTTCCGTTGCGTGTGCTGCGAAAACGGTTCAAGATATCTATAACTATTCCATGCGGACGAAGTCGCTGGCACAGATAGTAGACTATAAAAACTCTTTTGTACAAATAAAAGAAGAGACCTTTAAATATATAAATCACACCGCACTCTTTTGATAACAGATAAAATACTTGTTTAAATGTATTTTTTTCCGTATTTATAATCAACTAGACTTAACAGTGAACAGAAATGAAATGGATAGTAAAAGATTGAATAAAAATAAATTTTATCATTGTTACCAAATAGTAACTTACTCCATAGTTTGGTGCTTTATTATATGGAGATCGCTGAAAAAAATATTGAATTACCGACTGAGTAAACTCAAAAAATAAGTGACTGAAACCTGAAAAGTGTATAATACTTTTCCAAAAGATATCACTCAAAAAGTTAACTTAACTATTTGATGTAAATTTAACTAATTATGTTTAAGCCTTACGTAAGCCGGAGGTAGTGGTATTCTATGACCTCTTGCGTCAATTTTTTCTGCAGGTGACTGAAAAAAATATAATCTGTTTTTTTTAAACATTAAGCCTTATGCTTTACATTTTTTTTTGCCTGTTAGCAATATCATGCGATTACCTAAGCAAAGGTGTAGTGGTAGGTGTGGTTAACCAAAAAGTGGCATTTCATTTTTCAATTTCGTGGGTCGGATGACACGTTAAATTGTAGGTACTGGCTGTATGTCTAGTACGGCAGTCGCTAAACTATGTCAGAGGCCCTAAGGGCGGTTTGATAAACTCTCTACACCAGAGTTGGCCACTCTCATTCGATAAGAAGAAGAACCAGGGTTTGACATTCTACTTACTCTTGGGTCATAAGTTCCATCGTACGGAAACATGCTGGCCGGAGGTCGTATATCCCCCCCACCTGGGCCTCTAGGGAACCCAGAGCCTCCTCTGGGGAAGCCTTGCCCTCCAGGGAATCCTGGGCCTCCACCAGGGAAACCTGAACCACCGCCAGAGGTCCTTAGATAATTGGGAGTTCTTAGACCTGTGGAGTTGATAACCAGTATCTTGAGTCGTATTTTTTTAACACGGAATAGGCTTACGTTTGACTATAATCTTATTATAAGTTCGTAACTTCCCACAGACTGCCCTGTTAGCTTAGTTGGTAGTGGCTTTACCATGGTAGACACATATTCTCTGATTTTGTGATTTTACATATTTGTACCTTAAATAAAAAAGACATTAATATCTTTTACATAATCATCTTTTTGTCATAATAAATAAAGTAGAACTGGTTTGTAGTTATACTTCGTTCTAAAATAAAACCTACGAAATTCGTTTTGTTTATCAAATCATATAAAATGCATTTGTTTTATCAAAAGAAAAGAATAACAATAAGCTGATTACAAACATAAAAGTAAAGAAGTACAAATAAAAGTAAAAGGAAAGATTTCTTTTTACTTTCCTTCTTTATGACACATTTTAAAATCGAACAGGAAATATGCTTGTGTATGTTATAATAAGTCCAATTTGTAACAACAGTAGGTCACGTTTGCACATAAATATGAAAAGTTAAAGTTAAGTTAAAAAATCATGTGGCGTAAAATGTATAGAAATGACAGATGTCAACATTATCATGCTATATGGGTCAAAATCGAAGTTGTTAACTTACCCGGTCCAACATCGAGTCCCGGCCCGCCATACCTCCCCGGCTCCATCGTGTCAGGGAAGCCTCCATTCGCACCAAACATGTCCGGACCTGAAGCATAACTCCGGCGGATACTGGCTAGATGAAGGAAGAAAGAAATATTACATTAATTTGTAATTCTTTCCTGGGCCTCCGAGATACAGGCATTGCCTAGTTCGGGGTCCAATAGAAACGCACATGTATGTACTACATAGCATGTAAAAAAACGAATAACATTGTTAATTCCATGTCATTTAGGTATTACGAAGGTTAAGGTAAGGTAACTTAATATGTATCTACCTTGTATGCGCATGTACGTATTTTATTTCTTTAGTTAAAAAAAATTTAATTTAACACTCATTGCATATAAGACACATTACATAGAAGTTAATCTTTAACATAATCTTAAGACTCTGCTTACGAAAATTTTCTAAGTGCTTTTTAATTTTGGAGTAAGTGTGCAGAATAATGTTTATAGTTTTTTCTTGCTTGTTTTCCTTGATTTATAATATCAAAAATATTCATTCAACTGAATTTTTAGAATTACCCAATAGGAAATTTTATTCGGAATTAAAAAAGTGGTTGTTAAGTGAAAGGTTTTACAATATTAAGGATTTTCTGGACAAAATGGCCTGTCGATATCGCGTTTACTACAGAATATAGAAATAATAGTTATAATTGAAATTAGATAATAATAATGTGTATTTGACATGTACCAATATCAATATTATTAATCAATAAGTGTGTTTGCAATCCATTTATTTAAATTTAAAATATATTGTTTAACGTTTGCGTACCTCATGTGAGGTTGTAATGGCGGATATACTTATATTTATTTAATGTGATCTTTAATTACCCATTTACATGCAAATAAATAAATGAATCTGAATCTGAAACGTCATTTTGTTTTTTTTAAATAATAGTCACATAAGTACATTACATACCATCCATTGCTCTCATATTTTTCAGAAAAACATCAGCAGGTTGTTTTAAATCTGGTATATTTGACATATTAACTTCTGTAGATTGGACCACTGTTAGAATGTCTATTAAAATCAATATTACTAGTATTGAATTCATCATCATCTTCAACCCCTTCTTGAATTTAACTTAAAACTTTAATTTTATGCTACATTGATAGTATTGCAAATATTTGTTTTTAACAGATCGATCGTAAAAATGCATAAAATTACTTAAGATATTTGTGTACAGTTTAAATAATTTACAGATTTAAAAAATCAATAAAATTTTATGGGCCCAGTTTTGTTGTTCACCAAACATAGATAATACTAATTTGAAACGGACACATTGTGACAAATTGGTAATAATGAAACGTTAAATTATGATCTTTTCAAAGTTATGAGTGTAATGGATTTCTACGAGTAGATACTCAACAACTCAAGTTTTATGACACAAACAAAAACGTCTTTCTTTGATTGGCTTTATAAATATCACCTACAGGTACCTTATCATAAAAAAGGTACATTGTAATAAACACAGAACAAAGAAAACAATGGAAGTGGTGCTCGTATCTCTGTTCTGCCTGTGCCACAATTAAGCAGAATATCGCAACATTCGCGGCGGCCATGATTAGTCGTGCTTAGCTACGTGAGCTAGAAAGACGTTCCGCACTCGCACAATAAACATGTTTAAAACCAATTCATGCCTTGTTGTGCAATTATAACGTGTCAAAATGAAAGCAGGACGAATAATTTATCAAATGGAGATGTATATTTTGTTTTACTTATATGTGAGTTTGGCGACACCGGTACCCGTACTAAGTAGTTAAAAGGGCACTTCCGTTGTTTTCTCTATTTCGTGGTAATAAAAAATATCTCATAATCACGCATCGCCACGAGGTCATGATCTATTTTTCCATCCTCTTCCACCTAGCCGTAGTCCTCATGACTGAAGGTCGTGACTCCCCCTCAAAATCAATTCGTTAGGGGAGTTCTCTTGGGCTGTTTCATCGTGGTACTGTAACCGTTGGATTCTGCATCCTTAGGTTTTTTCATTTTCTGGCTTAATGCGCAAGTCGTGCGATGCCAGAAAATGTAAAAAGTCAAACAATCCTAATGTCAGTTAGCTGTCATGGTCACCTTCTGGCCCAAGTCGATTCGGCATGGTCATTGCAACCACCAGCCGGCGGGGCTTCCAGTTCTTTCTTGGCTAATAAGATTCGCTGGAGACCCTTTAACGTGGTCTCCTAAACAAAGGGTACTCTTAGTGACGTTAAGTCACGCACTTCTTAAGGCTTACCTATTGGAAGCATTTTTATTACCCAAACAAGTCACTGCACTTGCCCAGTTACTTGGATAACGGCTATAGATTGTTGTTATTTTAGTTCGAACTTTAACCCTTCCACGTCAAGAGACGTCGGCCTTAAACTTGTTTCACACAACCTACAGTTGTGGCTAGAAACATCTAGGAGCAATTTCTACCATTGCTACTTTTCGCTGTGCGACACTAATGTTGTTCCTTAGCGTTTCGCAACGCTCAGAGGTCTATCTAGTTATTGCCGTGGGTAATAAATTAGGTAGATACGTTGGACGCGCCCACGAGCTGCTCGAGCTATTGTGGTTTTGTTCCCTTTTTTCCACTTCCTCAAAAAACCACAGTATCCAATTACCTCCTCTTCCTTCCACATAATCCACACATCCTAACCCAACTTAATAATTCCCCAACTTCTTATTTATTGCTATCATATATATACTATATCAATTCACTATTTTCATTGTTTCTTATCCTTCATTGCAAACATAACTTAGAGTCACTATAATTTTTGTAGCTGAATAACTTCTTGTTTTTCCTCACTTCGGATCTTACCGAACCATTGGTTGCGCTATTGGCGTTATACCAGTTTTTTTCCTTTTCTATATATTCAGCACTTAAATTTTTTATTTTAACTTTCTATATTTCAAACTTCAATGTAGTTGCTTACATCACTAATTATTAACTTAAAGAAAATACAGATACGGAAGAGATATTATTTTACATTTGAATGTATAACATATATATAATATCATACTTGAGTTTAGTATATTACATCATTGGCAGGGCCATTAACTATTAAAAGAGCAGTAACGTGAACTCTTTTTAAAAATAAATAAGCTAATAACACGCCTATAAATTCAGAGCAGCTCGCGGACTCTAGGAAAAATAAGCTCACTCGCAGACTAAAAAGTGCAGTTTTGTGGACACTATAAATAAGCTAAAACACAATCTTAAAAAAGTGCAGTTTTGTGAACACTATAAATAAGCTATAAACACAATCTTTTAAGGCCCATTGCTACACATAAAGTGGTAATGGAGAACATATTTCGGGGATTAGTATATTAGTTTATCTTATAACATGTTGGAAGGGAGGAACTCAGAAATTTACATAGTACACTTGGTTTATCCAGTAGTTAACTGTAAAAATATGGTGGGTCTCTGTCTCTCTCAATAATGAATTTATTAGTTTATCTTATAACATGTTGGAAGGGAGGAACTCAGAAATTTACATAGTACACTTGCGTTATATCCAGTGGTTACCTATACAAATATGGTGGGTCTCTGTCTCTCCCAATAATGAATTAAGTATATGAAGATAGTTATCATTATGTATTAGTATTGTTACATGGGATTATATGGGAAACAACAATGAATAAACTCTTGCACATATCTTTTTTAAATATGTAGTATATGATAATAGTATTTGTATTGATTTGTCATCTATTCAGATGTCTATTTTTCGATTAGGTATGGTACCTATGGTATTTTTTTTTAAAGTCGTCTCTTCCAAGTCTTGTAAACACATCTTGTCAAACAGAGAATGGTTTGTAGTCTGTTGTTATTTTTGTTTTTCTGCTGTTTTGTTTTCATGACCTGGTTTTCTCTGTAATATGCGGCTGGGGCAGCCGTGAATTCCCTAACGTGAATTCTTCCCTGGTTCGCGGGATACTGTAACCGTTGGATTCTGCATCCTTAGGTTTTTTCATTTTCTGGCTTAATGCGCAAGTCGTGCGATGCCAGAAAATGTAAAAAGTCAAACAATCCTAATGTCAGTTAGCTGTCATGGTCACCTTCTGGCCCAAGTCGATTCGGCATGGTCATTGCAACCACCAGCCGGCGGGGCTTCCAGTTCTTTCTTGGCTAATAAGATTCGCTGGAGACCAGTCGCTTGTCCTTCCTTACTCGTTTGACTCGCCGGGGAGACTGAACCCCAAGTGCTAATCGTAAAATTTACATATAGAAGTGCGCGATCTTTGAAACCCTCTGCCGGTAAGTCTACCATCCGTAGGCTTCTATCTTTCACCTTTGTTCATCAGTGCACACCGTGATCAGTTGTTCTCCTTGCTCACAGGGTCTTTGTGTCGACGGTACCTTGTTCCAGCTGGCTGCTGAAAGCCTCTAATCTGCCTAGTCACATATTTTTATAACTACCTACGGAACTTCTGTAAAACCCCTTCTCGGGTAAGTAGCTTGTACCATAAACCTTCAATTAATCTATATTTCATCTGGAAAACTGTGATCAATGATTTATTCCTTGCTCACAGGGTTTTTTTATACTACCACTGAAACTCAAGCGAGGGTGCCTCCACCTTCGCCACACGACACTACACCCGACGGTCTGCTGGTCAGCTCCGCAGCCTGAGGGTTGCCTAAACAACCCCCTGCGCCGCTGCAGCAGCACCTGGCTCCGGGCCATCTGTATCTCAGGGTAACAGTGGGTAGGCCGAGCCTACCCACATTCAAAATTTTAATGTATTGTCCCTTAACAAATTAATTGATTTATGGTTGCAAAACTAGTATGTAGGCTCGAAACCCACCTTGAATAGCATCTACTGCTGATCTAGCTGGCATTCAGTAACTAAGGCGCCCATTTATTGTTCTAAAACCTAAATCCTATAAGTCTATTTAGCCCTTCAGGCACTGCGTTAATTCTATTATATATTATCTATTTTCTACAAGTATCCTTAATAAATAACCTTATCCTTCTCAGTCGCTTTCTTTCATTTACTATCTACCTAGTTAAAATAAGTAGGTTTAGCTTTTAAAAAGGTTACAGTACCCAGGCCCTACCATAGAAGACACATGTTCTCGGATTTTCTGGTCCTCAAACAGGTCGATTTCTTCACGATGTTTTCCTTCACCGCTAAGCGATTCCTGATACACACATATCTTGAAAAACAAGTAGTGTAGGGCCGGATTCAAACCAGGTTACTTCTGAATGCCAAGCATACACTCGCACCACCGACCCACGCTCGCTTTATATTATGTTTAGATTAACATAATTATATTACATTGCCGTATTGCCGGATTTCCTATTCCCCTCGAACTATAATTTATCGGTCTTCAAGTCGAGAGTGAATCGGTTTCTTCTAGGCAAGCGCGCTAGATCCTAGATTAAAACGTTGCTTAACATCAGGCGAGTTGTAGACAAGCGTGAGCCTAACTTCTTTAAAAAAAACATATATCGGTAAATACCACCAGACTTATCCATTTATCTTCCCAAGCATGTGCAAAGTGAGACTCTAAGTGCTATACGCTATAAATTGTGAAAGTTTTGCTGAGAGTAGTCAAAGGCTTGCGTGATTCCGCTTGTTTATGCTGTAACTTTACCTGGGTATGTATGTTTGTTTGTGTGTTATATGTACCAGTGTTGCGTTTTCGTACAAACTGTTACTTAGAAAGACACATAAACTACTAAAACTAGTAAGAAAAAAGTTCCTTGGAATGTGGCCAACTTTGGTATCAGAGTTATAAAACCGCCCCAAGGGGCATGGCTTGACGACAGCCGTACTATAGCAGAAACACAATTTAAAGTGTCATTCAACCCACGGAAGCGCTCAAAATGGAATGCCATGTTTTATTCAAGTTTTTCCGCTTCAAAATAACATTTAAACTTTACTTTACTATACTTAACTTTACTTTAAGTATCAAATACAAACCATTCCTGAACCCGAAAAAATATCTTAAAATGTAAAGGCAAGAAACTTTAACGATTTATGTCTGATAAATAACCGAAGCCATCCTATTTGTATGCAAGTGTCAGACGTTAAATTATTCAAGCAGTCTCGACAAACGACGCGATTTTAAAACTAGTTTCATGGCCTGACTGCACTTTGAATTATTTCTTTCCATAAAAATAAAAAAAAACATAACCGGGCCATTACACATACTTTTGACACAACAGTTAGAATACTTATTCGCCAAAAAAGTTACTTACATAATTACTTGCAATGTAATATGCACTAAGCCATGTCAGAAGCCCTTAGGGCGGCTTGATAAACTCTCGACACCAGAGTTGGCCACTCTCATTCGATAAGAAGAAGAAGACCAGGGCTAACATTGCTTAGTTGCAAACTTACTTGTATCAAAATAAAGCTTTCACCTTTAAACCTTTAAACCTTTACTTTAAAATCCAGAAGTCGTTACATATCCATAGTTTCTAGATCATTATTAGATTTCGTAGCTTCGTCGTGCTACGATTTCGTAGACCTTGCTACGAAACATACGTAGACGGTAGAAACTCAATTTCTTGTCTGGACTTTGAACCAAAACCTAATTTTATATTATTCCGTACAACTGATATGTGTATCCTAGATAGTTTCAATGAATTCTGTTGTCTGTCGGTAAGATAGAATATGATAAGTTCGTAATATTATTTTTATCTACACTATTGTTGTAACATTCTACTTATGTTTCCAATACTTGACTTATAATTACTACTGTTATAGCGCAGACAACAAAACACTCAATTTAAGCAATTTCACATGATGGTATAATATCCAAATCGGTATCGTAATATCTCATTATAACATCAATAAAACGCGACCAACCTGATTGCAGGGCCAATCAGGTTGGTCGCGTTTTATTGATGCGCGCAGCTGCGCTCTCATTGGTTAGATTTTAATGGCGGCAAAATCACTGTGACAATACACGTACGCGTGAATTTAATTTAATAAATTAAAAGTTAAAAATTGATAGCGAATTAGTGAACATAAAGTAGTGTATGCAACTGCATATAACACGGGTATTAAAACACTCGTTACTATTATGAAACTCGCTGCGCTCGTTTCATAAACTCACGCTCGTGTTTTAATACCCTTCATTATATGACAGTTGCATAAACTACTATTTTAACTTTCAAATGTATATTATAATGTTTAGAAAAAAACGAAATGGCGATCAAATCCCTTACAATTCAAATCAAATAAAACATGAACTACGTATCTTAAGATCCCGTATTGCTAATATGGTAACCTCGTCATCTAATTGTTGAAATTGTAATAAAACCTAGGTAACTTCTTATTTTGCTTCAAATATTTATAAATTTCATCACTTGTTCTTATCAAAGTGCATAGAAGAATCTCATATACAACAAACGGTAAAGGATAGCTTCTTAAATAAAATGGAAGACCAACAGACACTGTACACGTTTAATATAAATATTCTATATTCGATCAATGCCCTTTATAAGTGCATATTTGCGTCGGATTATATGCAGACGTTGATTTTATAGCCGAAGGAAAATTACTTAGTTTTAAAACCGATTGGATAGGAAAATCTAAATATCTCTTATCTCTATTCCCTTGAACTATAATTCTAGTCTAGAATAAACCGGTTTCTTCTAGGTAAGCGCGCAAGATCGTAGATTACACCGTTTCTTAACGCGGGGTGCTATGTGAATGTGTGTGTGACATTTCATAAAAATCAAATAAAGTATATAAGATAAAGCAATTTTTTTTTCATTTTATATAATTTTGATTCAGTGTTAAGACAATAGAAAACGCCAAAACACGATTACGTATACTCCGCTCGATAGTTTTATTTTTTGAAAAATAGTTGTTTTGAAATATTTTTCACCTTTTTTTCCAAAAGTAGTACAGAAATTTAAACCAATTTAGTTATATCTAAAAGATAATATTATTATTTAGAGGAGTAAAAAGCCATAAATAGAATATTCTGAATTGCTGATTATATATGAATTTATTTCGTTAAAAACGTCTGCAAAACTGCTCAAATTGTACAAAATTGTTTGCGTGTGGACAAGACTCGTCAGCCGGAGCTATGCACGCGATTCTCGCCCTTGCATTCATGGTAATACGGCGTGGAATTGCATGCGAAAAAGCAACTGTAGGGATTTTCCCAAGCGCAAAGCGTTTTCGGGTGAAATATCGTGGCCTTAACATCAGGCAATTTGTTCTCAAGCGTGAGCCTATCTCATATAAAAATATATCTACCAACTAGTAATATGTAGTTGTATTGAAATAACTATAATAGAGAAAAAGTAAGTAATCTTTATTGATGCTGGCATTTGGATTGAAACAATATATGTATGTATATTTTTAATAAGATATTACACACAATACACAAATGTCATATCGAGTTTGCGTTTGCTTAGTATGGGGCTAGATGGCGCTGTGTGCAATGTCCCGGAATATTTATTTATTTATTTTGTTTATTTATTTAGTTAGATCACACAAACACTTTACTTAAAAGAGGCAGGAGTAACTCACCACAAGCGTACAGTTTATTTTAGTTGGTGTCTATGCTTATGCCATATGTGAATTTTTTGAAGCTTTTTTATGTCACTAAATCCGTAGTTAAATTGTAATAACGGGCCAAAAATCTCAACACCAGAGTTCATTACTCTCATACGAAGTCACTTTCACTGAAATACTTTACAAACAACTTTAAGGAAACAGATGACTCGGTACAAAATTCTAAAGTTCTACAGAGCTTTCAACAAAACGAATTGTTAAATCAAAACGTTTCCTGGACCTCTTTGCCAATTTCAGCGTGAAATGTGGCATCTCTTTGTCGAGTTTATACTACGCGTTGCATTCGATAAATTTGATGTTAACTTTTTTGTACCATTATGTCAATATAATCTGTTAATATACATTATAATAAAGCGAAATTCTAAACTATGAAAATATTTAAAAAAATGGTAAAAAAAATTCTAAGTATCTCCAGATACTTAGAATTGATAAAATAAAAACGTTTTAACAATTTGTAAAAAATTGTCTGTTTATCTGTTTATTTAAACGCTCATAACGCAAAAACGGCTGGACGGATCATCATGATTTTTGGTGTGTACGTAGTATGTGTTCTTAGGAGTATCATACCTTTTATTCTGGAATAATGCGAGCAAAGCCGCGGGCGTCCTCTTCAGCTCTATTATAAGTCTTGATTTAATATATTTTAGTTTCATAGTAACCCCCTAGTCCAGCATAGTTCTTTTCTTTGTAAGAGACTCTTTGAGCTATCTGACAATGCATTGTCTCTATAATTATGCCTTTGTAGCAAAACAATACGCTTTTTGAAACGTGTAGATGGCGCCACTTTTGTAGTCAGAGCAAATTATGTATTGCTATTTATTTCAACCTGGTTTATTATAGTTATATATGATATTATTTTTTGAAGGTTCCGGTTGTTTGTCATAGTACAGTCGTTAAGACATGTTGGAGGCCCAAAGGGTAGATAGATAGATAGAAAATTCTTTATTGCAACACACGATAATAATTACAAAGAAAGAAGAAAAAAAATACTTATACTAGTGCAACAAGTGGCGGCCTTATTGCTAAAAGCAATCTCTTCCAGGCAACCATTGGACGGAAAGCTGTTGTAAAACGCTAGAAATCAATAGGGTAGGTCACTTTCATACGATTAGAAATAGTACCTAGTTTCAATTGGAGTAGCTCTTACAAATATGTTAGCAATTGTAATAGTAATACTACCTATAGGTTCTGCTATCTGCTTAGCTAATTTCTTAAAATAAATATAATCACATAATAACAATTTAATTTGCACTATTTACAGTAATAAATCCAATAAAAATGTGAAAATATCATCAAAAAAATTAAAGCAATATTATTATTCATTATCATTTAAATATAAATAAATAAATAAATAAATATTTCAGGACATATCACACAGCGTCATCTAGCCCCATACTAAGCTTACGCTTGTATCATGGGTACTAGATAACGGATATAATACATATATACTTTTTCTTTTGTAAATACATACTTATTATCACAGAACAACGATCGGGCCACATCGCTCCCGCGCGCGCCCCCCCATAGAAGCGAAATGACTAATAATACGTGGTTCTCGTTTGGTCCAGTAAACATGCCAACCTAACCTACGACAGCGCTTGTCAGTCTGTTGTCAAACATAGTCCGAGCGAGAGAGAGTTTTCGGTCGTTTTACTCGGTTTTACAGCATGATAAACTATTAAATATGTCCTGGTGTCAAGTTAAAAATTGTAAGAACAAGTTCCAGTGTTACCGGCGTGAAATACCATCCATAAGTAGTAAAATTTCGTAATTTTAATAAATAAAACTTTTGACATTTTGAATGGCATTAACACATTCGTTGTCTTGACGACGCTACTTCTCGATAGCAAAGTGATGTGTAAATGGAACCTAGCAAATTATCGATAATCGATATAATGTATATGATGTTTCTGGATTTGTATGGAAATGTTTCTGGATTACGGTTTTTATTTAACACATACCTACTTAATTTACAGATTTCCAAAAAATCCAGTGTTAAAAAATAAATGGATATTGGCGACCGGTAGATACAACTGGTTTCCTCATAAAAATGCCAGAATATGCTCCAGTCATTTTGAAGATGATTTGATAATAAAATAAAATAGATAAAAATAAATTTGCTATAGAGATAGTTTCAGTCCCCGGTAAGGACATAGGATAGTTTTTATCCCACGGGATAAAAAAGTTTTTACAACGGATAACACCGCGGGCCATTGCTAGTTAACTATAATTTGTACTTAAATAATATAGTTATACTAAAGTAAAGACATATATTTCCATCTTCGAAGTAAATGTGTAAATAATCGATAAAAAATATCGACATTGCACAGCCGATGAAGTTGAAGCGTACTGTGTACATGAACATCTCGTGCGTCGTAGTGTGCGTGCCGAAAGTGTGTTAGTTTTAGTAAATGGTGACACCTGTTTTGTATCGAATAAAGAAAGAATTCGCCTCTAGTCACAAGGCGACAAGCATGGACTTCAAAGCTCTGTGCTTATTATACATAGAAACGATAAATAACTGTAACTATAATAACCATTACTTGCATGTATAAGAATGAAGTAAGCTGGCGGTCGTTTAAATAAAAATTACAATAGATCACACGTTTATTTATTTCTTAAAATTAGTTTCGGGAAATTAAGAAGTGATTTGAAGAAAAACTCGTGAGTTGTATCTTACCAAAAACGGTTCCTGCAATCTCGATCTAAGTAGGTGTAAGAATTCCGATAGCAAAGAGTTTGGTAATAATATTATCTTGAGTAATGGTTCCTCTTTGTTAAAGAAACTTGATGGCTGAAATCACAAAAGTCTTCAAATCTAGAGTTAATATATACCTTCTAGGTAAGCGTGTTACACCCTAGGCTGCATCAATGCTTAACATCAGATGGGCTGTAGTCAAACACGAGCCTATACCACGTAAAAAAAAAATAACAAAACAAAAAATTCAAAAATACAAAGCAATAGGTACTCCAAATTTGTCGTGGAAGAGTGTGAGTGTATTTGGGTCCTTTTCACGTTTAGTCGGCTAGACCAATTTCGATGAAATTCGCTGTGATTAGGTATTATTTGTCTATTCGACACACAGAAACGCTTAGATAAATAAAAAGTATATATATTTCTTAGTAAAACATGTAGAACTTAATTTTCAAGTATTTTAATTAAGTATATATATGTATATAATTGTTTATTATTATATGAATAATAATAATTATTGTGATTTAAAATATAATAATAGTTTTATGTTTGTTTGGTATACTGACCTCATAATTAGTATTTCTGGCGATTTCATGCATTATTGGAAACGAATTACCAACGGATTTACCAGAACTTTTTCCGTAGAAGAAATGAGGTTCATTTTCAGCACATATTTCTTTAAGAACTACAAAAATTTGTAAAAGCACCAGCATTATAAATGAATACATAGATAGTGAGAAATTTCATTATCGTAATTGAATATCAGGTAGGTACTTAGAACTTGTATTGGTGTTTGTTGAAAGACGTTTTAATTGTGATTTGAAATAGACATTGTGACTAATTTCTCAATTGGCTGAGATAAAACTAATCAACATGCAGTGTCCTGTGCATAATTATTTTCAAACAAACTGTTGTTTTATAGTGAGATTAGTACCTACTACTTAAAACCCAAGATATATTGAAAAATGAATTAAACCTCAAACAAATAGTTCTCCTTTAGAAAATAATTCGCATCGATTTTAATATATATTATACATACGTACATCTATACCTAACTATGTAATATATATGTACTATAAAAAAATAATTTTTCATTACTCATACTCTGAAAGTAGGTCAGAAGTTGCCTGAGGAGCGGGTTGAAAATAATACTTTTCATCCCTTTGAGGTATCTTTGTTTTGACTTGGGTGGTAAAATAAAATTTACTCATATTTTCTTTAGCTAATTCATGTTTTTATTTTTACTTTCCACGTATTTGTAATGAAAAGCACAGTGTGTACCTCGGGTTAAAGACTTATTTAGTCCCTCGAACTATTGCCCTCACTGCGTTCGGGCGCCAAACCCCGTCTCGGGACTAAATCAGTTACTTTCACCCCTAGGGTAACAATGTACTATTATGTAGGTATTTCTGAGGTCAAGACTTTTCAAACCACCTGAAGGGCCTCTGATGTTATTTAACTACTGTAATACAACACAAACAGCTGTAACCATTTTCTCTTCTCTTCTATGGCTGTTACCTACTTACTATTGGACGTATTATCTGCCTACACAAAATCCCAAATGTAAAAAAACTCTATTTTTGTCACGATCGCCCACAGACCTATAATATTATAGGTACTAAACAAACATATAAGAAAAACTAAAACTTTAGAACCCTACCGATTCCCCGCTCGACGCAAAATGATTCGATAGATAACTGAAACGATACTTCGGAGCATCATCCAAAGTAACTGCATTTATCCCTACTCTATCCTTGAAGAAAGCTGAAGAAAGTTTTATAAATACGGGAAAAGTAAATTTCATCAACGTACTATTACGTTCATTTAGTGAATTTTAATTTTGTTATTTGTGTATGTATATTTTATGATATGCATTTATGTAATTTCATACACATTTAAGACACCTCGTCTACCATTATACTTGCGTCTGATCCCTGCCCGATTGGTTACCTGGAAGAGATCGCTCTTAGCGATAAGTTCGCCTGTTGAGTCACTAAGATTAACTTTTTATATACATCATGTAAATTTCTGTATTGAGCTGGTGTTTTTAACAAGGAGTAGCTCTATCTATCTGTCTCTGGGTAAAAGCATAATAGCAAGTGATATTTTGTTTCATTTATTGAAGTTGAACACAGACATGGGATAAGAAGTAATCCGTTTTTATATAGTCTACTATCATAATATAACCGGTTTCTTCTAGGCAAGCGCGCTAGATCGTAGATTATAACGTTGCTTAACATCTGGCAAGTTGTAGTCAAGCGTAAGCCTATATCATGTAAAACAATAATAATGCCAAGCTGCCAAGAATGGGAAGGTTAATTTTATATTAATAAGAACAAAGCTAAGGGCGTCCACTAGTGCTGGGACAAAGAAATTAACGGATCGATAGTATAAACTATGGAATAGCTAAAGGCCTATTTCCTCGCAAACACTAGCCAAAGCATCGATATCTCATTCGATAGATAACTAAAACGACGCTTCAGAGCATCGTTTAAACTAACTATGTTTCTCTCTTGAGCGCGTCAAATTGAATACCCCGTGATAGGATGGAGTCCAAACAACATTCCGATCTACTCAACATGACACGTTTGCTTAGTATGGGGCTAGATGGCGCTGTGTGGAATGGCAATATTTAGGTATAGGTACCATCTGATATTTTAAAAAGTTTTTTTAATAAGTTCTAATTCTTTAAAAACAGTAATAAATTATTATGTTTCTAATCTATTCACACAGAAATGATAGTTTTAGATGGAATCTTTTATTAGAAAAAACTGTAATTTGCCAATTATTTTAGTGAATACATGTACAATGAGACCGAGCCTGTAACAGTTTTATTTATTACCAAAAATAAAATTTACAAATCCGCAACACACACTAATTACCAAAATAATATACCTACCGACAATTCATCGGTCTAAAAGCTGTTCTGCTAATAAAAACTTGGAGTAAATATTAATTACAAACTTTCGCTTGCATATATTTTACATGCAAATATGTTTGCAAACAAAACGGGAGCTTATCGTGAAGTTATGATGAGTTTCGCACACACAATACAACTCTTAGCATTTTTTCAATTTAAAATACAATATAATATAGGTACAACATAACTGCCTCGATATATTGATACCACAGAAAACTCACATTGATAAGAAATTAAATAAGATAAAAATATATCAGGCTGGATCTAAAAGGATGATAAAAAAATCTGTATGTATCGTGAAGGAAATGTACAAAAGAGGTAATTTTATTTTGACAATATTGAACACTTTTGCAAATGCGACATCTATCTCACATGGGGTGAAGCTTTTTAGACAGCAGCTAAATGTCTAGTTTTGGAAGTGTGTAGTTCAATTAAATCAAAGTAGGTGGCGCTATATTAGCGTAGTTATTGCTAGGGACAAAAAATACTTTTTATTCGGGAAATCGAATACAAATAAAATATATTTTTAAGATTTATTATAAAATGAGATTTGAATAAGTACTTACTTATTTGCAAAGAGATCAAAAGTATTATGCGCTTAACTACTATTTAATAATATTAACCCTGATTTTAAGAGGATTCCGCGTCTTCATCTGCGTCATCTTCTCCATTTGATGATTCTTCTTCTTCCTCAGACTTCTTTCCTCTTTTCTTGCCCAAAACAACTGCTATCTTCTTTTTCATATTCACGAGAGTTTTCTTTAAATTTTTATTTTGTTGACTTAGACGCCTATTTGCTTTGAGTAATGAGTAAATTTTTTCAACGTGGCCTTTGCAGGTTTCTTCACGTTTTATTAGTTTTTTTCTGAGTGCTATGTCTTTCGCTTCTTCATGTATATGTAATGAAGATTTTTGATCTTCTGAATCTTGTACGGGGCTGTTACGAGGACTCAATGGATCCTGAAGTAGAACAAAAAAAGTGTTCACATTCACTTTATGTCTCTGAATACCTTAAGAATACTTAGTTTTAGGTCCTACTTAGGTATAACTTAGTTACCTACTTAAAATAGCCTCTGTGGCGCCAATATTACCACTGTGGAGCACTTTCAACTTCCTAGTATCTCTAACCGTTCCATCTTTACTTCGACTCCCTTAGATTCCCCAGTTTCTAGTCATTTTGTGTTTCTCTGTTTGTCTGATTATTTAAACGCTTATGACGCAAAAACGGCTAAAGGGATCATCATAAATTTTGGTATGTAGGTAGAATGAAGTCTCAAGAGTGTCATAGGCTACTTTTTATGGTGAAATAATACGAGCGCAGCCGCGGGCGTCCACTAGTACCCAATATTTCGCCATCGGACTATCTGCAGCTGTGTGCAGAGCATAGTATATCTACTTGGTCTCAAGAGTGGCGCAAATATGTTCTACCCATCGCATAGGACATATCTAAAACCTACAGTTATTGAAATAAAATTTGTTAAAATTGCATTATACCTACTTATAACCTAACACTGGATGGTATTAGTAATTAAATGTTACTCACAATATCAACAGCTTCAAGTTCAACTTTCCCATTCTCCTTGAAATTGACATCGATATCTTCTGTCCAGCTTTGAGGACTTCCTGGCTCCTCTAACCGTTCTGTCTTCACCTCGGTTGTACACAAACAGTTTAGGCACTTGGTGACTGTTTCCGTTTTTGATGGGATCTGAAATTGAAAAAGGATTTACGTCTATAACTTTTATTACCATATTATTATGTTCGGAGTCATTACTTTATAGCAATATAAGTAAAACATCATCTAGCTAAAATAACGAACTAAAGGAATACCTACCTACCTTAAAAAGGCCTAAGTAATAAAATCTGGTACATACTCGTATAAAGAGAAGGTAATTTTTGCGTTTTAAAAGTCAAGGCAACAGTTGTAAAATATGATACAATACACCAAAAATATTAGGACTATGTTACTCACAGATCCTGGCAAATCTAATGAAGGAACAGCATCTTTTTTCAGTTTCCTAAGTTTTGCGTGATCACTATAACATTTTGGTTCGAAATGCTTACTACAAATCTTGTGATGTTTACTTGGAATCCAAAATTTATTTCTACGAACCGCTTTAACCCACTCTTTCTTTCTGGATGGATCGTTTGGAAATCTGAAATATTATAAATTTTACCTCTTGATATTTATAAAAGCTTTTGGGAGCTTTTAAAATTGTGATTTGGTATCACCAAAAAGCTTGCGCATCTCTGTATAAAACGGCAAAATTAAGAAAGCCGATTTGAGATGAATTTGGCGTTACAGAAAGTTTTCTTTATAATGGCAGGATTATACACCGTACTAGAAATAATATTTTACACGTAAAATAAACGAAATTCTGAAATTATTATTTACTCACGGATGAAAAGATACATTCTTGGTACGGTTACTGTAGTTTTTACAATGAATTATTGCACATTTTGTCATATTTTTGCGGTGTATTACAATATTATGAGTCTGTGATGTTCCTCGACTTGAAGCTGCGTTGGGGACTTTAATGAGAAAGCCCACTATCGATAAAGTTATCGATGAAATCGAAATATCGATATTTTTTCAGTTAGTAATAATTGTAAGTACCTACCTATGTACTAGTAAATAGGTAATTGTAATCACCGCTTCTACAACTTTCCAAAACAATCCATTCAGAAAAGAAATAAGTTGGTTCCAGTTAACACAACTATTGACTATTAGTATTAGGTTTTTTTTTATATTATGGATTTATAATGTCAAATCTAAAACAAAGGTAAGTACTACTCAAGTGCTTAATTAGATACTTACGGTAACATTAGATTTGACTTTAACAATCTTTTTACTAGGTATGGCTCCCAATCTTAGAAATCTGTTTCCTGAGGTTTTTGTAATAAAATCATCATCAGTGAAATGTCTCGAACAAATCGTACTCGTCTTAGTAGGGATCCAAAACTCTCTGCCTGTTCGTTTAATCCATTGTACTTTCATATCAGGATCTTTAGGAAACCTATAAAATATCGATAATAAAATAAGACTAATAATAAATACGTATAACGCACTATTTTACGTTATACCTAAGTAACAATTAAAATATTCACGAATTTGTACAAAATTATCGGTCTAAAATTTTACGCTATATCATTTATAAACTTTTATCGTTAATATCGTCATTCTATTTGAAAGTGTACAACACTATCTATCGACTTGTGGACTGGGGTAACTACTGGTACGCCGAAAAACAGGGTGTAGCTACTGTTTTGTGCAACGCGCAATACATTGCTGTCATCTTATCATCACTTCGTATCATGTTATATAACAACCAGCAATGTAAAACAAACAATCAAATACATACACTACAACAAGTTTGACACTACCATAGTTCAGTAAAATGTATGATCACGAATTCACAGTTGAATAATATAATTAAGTATGAACAATTACTTGAAATCAGTTATTTTATACTCACCGATGAAATGAAATCCCTCCCTGAGCGATGCTGGTTTGTTGGCTTCTTACTCTGCACGATATTACAGCACAAGAAGGCATTTTAGAACGTTTATTGAGATACGCTCCTTGTGATGGTTTGTGAGCGACTGAAGCGCAATGGCGGCCATATTGTTGGAGTATGAGCATTTGCTCGAAATTGCGGCCATCGATCCGTGCTTTGAAAAATATATTTCTGTGTATCTTAGGAATATTATGTATTTCTCTGAATTTTATGTAAACAACACTCGATTAGTAAAGATCAAGCCACAGGGTTACACATGTCTTTTTTTAGAATAATTAGGTATCAAAATATACCTAAGTACAAAGTAGGTTGCATTTAAAATAAAGTTAAGTATATTCTTAGATGTTATTTTTAACAACTAGCTGATCCGACAGACTTCATCCTGTCTGTTGACTCTTTTGTTAGTTAGAAAACGTTTGTATGGGAAAACGAAAAGGGCGGTTTTTAGGGTTTTTCCGGCATTTTTTCGAATTTTACTCGCCGTAAAAACCATACTTGAACTTAACGAATATTAAAATAAAAGAATTGGCCAAATCGGTCCAGGCGTTGTTGAGTTATACGCTTACCGACACATTTTGCGATTCATTTTTATATAAGGTATAAGAAAGATTCTAGCAAACTGTAAACTACGTAATAATGATAGTTAGTATTATTGTAATATCTATCTAGTATTATAGTAGGTAAAATTGGATAGTTTTGTTACTGTAAGTATTCACTATAATTTCTAAATAGTCACAATGTATGTGAGTACCTACTTACTTTAATATAAGTACTTATTCTGTGATCGGCAAGTATGGTTAATGACCTTTAAATACCTATGTATTTCCAAGTTAATTACATACCTAACACAAATAATTGATTAAGTATGACTATAATGAAGCAACTAGTAGCTATCAATACCTATCTATCTTACATTAACAAAAAGCTAATAAAATGTACCTGTTTGCCATCTCAGTATTAATTTTAGAGCATCACTTAACTGGTGATTAATTACTTACAAAATTGTGTTTATTTTAGAAACTATTACGAAGGCAAAAATAAATAATACAAGCCAACATCAGTAAAACAATTTCAATTTCAACTATATTTTACAGAATCACACCAATACATAGCATAATATGTACACTTTTATACATAATGATTTCTCTAAATCACAGTAATTTTATCACAAAACATAAAATACATTAGATATACCTAGCAACAACCAATTAACATATAAAGTAATATGTAGCAGTATTTTTTTACTTATATAAGTATCATATTTTGTGTGTACTTAACTAATTTTCCAATATTATTTGGTTCATCACAAAATCTTAGGACATTACCGTGTAGAAGGATTTGGGCAACAGTAACTTTACTTTTTTTTACATGAAATAGGCTCACACTTGACTACAACTTATCTAAGATTGTCATATACTTTACACAAAGCAAAAGTAGTTAATTATTGATCCTTACAAAATTAAATTCACCATACTGTTCTTGTTTGAGATAAAAATAAAAGCCTACAAATAATTGCTTGTAATTTTTTTTCTCTGTTTGAGTTCATTGTAAACAGTCACTCCTATAATGTTCACCTTGATTATTAATGTGGTAGTTATTGGATTTCAGTTGGTTCTTCATTAAATTGAGATGAAATCCAAGTCAGTGCCCATTTCAGATTAGTAAGCATATACTTCAGAGCTTTAGTCCAATGTTCTTCGGAATTAAACTGAATTTTGATAGAGTATGCATGAGGTGGGGACGCTGTATCCTCAATCTTCCCTTTATCTATTCTATATGGCAAGCAGAACCCAGTGTTACCCTTCTCAACTTGTTCCTTGAACTGTTGCAAACAATCCAAGAAAGCAACCATTGCTGCATCAAACTTTGTGTCCCATAAGAACCGGAAACCTCCCGAACCATACAACGGCAATATTTTTTGGTCTTCCAATGCTTCTATGTATGAATGGTTGCCATATGGGACAAGTTTGAAGCGCTGGAAGCTGAAATTTATCTTTCTGGCCAAAGAAGAGAGTAATAGTATTGTTTGACCCCAAGCAGCATTAATTTCTGACCAATCAACCGGTGCTGTAGGTAGTCGACCTAAACGGAAATTGTTTATAATACCAAATTGACCAGAATCTGATATGTGAAATGTCATCTTGAAGACATTAGTCTTTTTAAGCTTCTCTAGCTGTGACTGAGTGTATGATAATTGACATTCATAGAATTTCATTTGATCTTCTGTCACCATCAAATCTTTTCGGTATCTTGTGTATTCTTTCCAGTAAACATCTTGTTCCTTCTCCAATCTATCTTTCTCCTTCTCTTGTATATCTATCTCATCATTCATTGCTTTTTCTTCTTTTTGTAAGGCAGATAGTTCTTGCAATAACCTAGTTTGTTCCTGTTTCCAATCTTCTAATTCCTTTTCAAGGCCTTCCAAATTCAAGTCCTCTTTATCATCTTCTAATTTTTTTAAATAGTCATTGTAATCCTTCCATTCAGCCTCAGTTTGTCTCAGTTGGTTATCCATAAGTTCTAACAATGTATCTGTGCACTCATCACAAAGAGGATGGTCAACATCTGAGTTGTTTGAAAGGAGGTCGAATAGAGTAGCTTTGACGTGCAACTGGTGGCCCAAAGAGGTTGTTTCCCAGCCATCGGAGATCACCATGAACCCGTTGGCCCCATTTCCTGATTCCGTCATACGAAAAGGAGGGACGTAGTGGTCTAAGCTTGATGATTGCATGTCTAGGTCGACTTCGTTGTTCCGTCGTATTTGCAGCGTCAAATCGGCAATGGTGTGCTCTCCGAGATTGTGGAGAGACTCGTCGAGTTTCAAAGGCTGCAGACATCGCTGGCAGGAAAAGTTTATGAACGATTTTGAGTCACTCATCTTCAGACCACCTCTCACTATTGCATCACAACAAAAGAAACTCTTTGATCTCGTATTGCAGGATGTTGTCGTTTTGTTTGGAATGTGAATGTTCCAAAAATGTGTAAAGACAAAGGATTTGCTAATGAATTAAATAATTACGTAGAAAATAAATCGATATTCCTTCAATTTATACTACAAAATGCACGAAAATATTTTGAATGCGTTTGACGTTCAAAGAATTTAGATAGTGACATTGACAAATGAATGAAAAGAGTTTTATTGCCATATCAAAAGTTTTTACCCCATCATATGGTGACTGAGATAAGCTGCGATGTTTTTAGTTTGTATTTCAAATAACCATACCAGACAAAATACCAAACATTAGTTAAATAGGTACATGTAAGGAAAATAATAGCATAGGTAAATGGAATAGAAGATAAATGATCAGTGTAAAATAAGTAGCATTATAATTGTAGCATAAATATGTTTGCATAGAATATCATTTTGTATCGCAATAGGTACTTTGTAAATTATAATTATTATTATTAAGTATTAGGCCGCCCACTTGTGCATTCATTTATAGTTTAAGTTCATTTCATATTGTATGTGTAATTTATTTTTGGTGTGCAATAAAGTTATATTGTATTGTATTGTATTATTGCAAAATATACACTTAAGAAACTTTTAATGAAACAAACATATTTTTTATAGATATTTAATTTCAGACTAGATTACAAACTGGTATGAAAAATGAACAGCACCAAATTTACATAATAATATTATGTAAAATTAAGTCACAGTATAAAACTAAGGCAAAAGAATATTAGACAAAATACCTATAATTTTTTTGTATACCTACTAAATATAAAACAAACTGAGGTAAATAAATCGGCAAAATAGTTTGTTTGAGCCTCATTTCTTACAAATAATCGAAATTACTGTTATAAAAAACCTCTAAGTACTTACATCTTTTTAAAATAATTTTACTTTACACATTCTATTATATTACTAATATATTAAAAATAATCAAAAAACAACATGAGAGTGAGCTATAAGTAACCTAAGAAGAGTAAAAATGGTTTGATTTGCATTATATCAGTAAGTCTATTTATATAAATAATATTATCTTAACATTACTTAATGTCTTTTGCATTTAGCTGCATTTAATGAGTTGTTTTATTTAAAAAAAACAACATAGCAAGTAATTCCTTTAACTGGACGTTAACTGTATATTGCCACAAAATGTCTTTAAATTATTTACAAACTATTTATTAACCTAATCCTATTTATAATCTTACCGACCCTCCCAACCAGATATATTTCATTTTTTTACACACACATACATGGTAATTCGCTAATCGTGTGTGTGTAATCGTGTCACAAAATATAAAAACGTAAAATTTGTTCCTGAAAGTCAGTAACCAACTTCTTCTGAAGTATTTACTACGAAGAAGAAGTAACCAACTCACAAAACTTCATACAATTTTTAGCTTATCAACAAACAGAATTACCCTAAAACTGCACATAATTTTTCCACCCTGGCAACTCGTGTTACGGCGCGCCGCCATGAATGAAATGCGCGGGATCTTGAAGTTGGTGATAATACGCGTTGGGAAGCAATGCTTGGGCCAGGCCTGATTGGGGACCGGCGTATTGCGCTGGAACTAGCATCTCTCTGGAAAAAGGAAATAAATAATTGTTAATAATATTATCATTACATTTTACTAATGAGAAAGTTTGTTTATTGGACTTTTACGCTGCAACGAAGCCAGGGGTCATAGTGATTTTTGATGCGGCAGTAATCAATTGTATTGTACCAATTGTTACAATAAAGTGAACGATTGTTTGTTTGTTTGTCTCTCATCTTAATTTACGTCTCTCTATCTATCTATCTACGGTGTCGAAATAAAGGAAGCAGCCTATAGTTAGTAAAAAGTTTTGTATGCTTTATGCTAAGGATTTTATTTAAGTCTTAAGGCTTCGCTCGTTATATTTCAGGATAAAAAGCCTATGCCTACACTCCTACGACCTCAACTAAGAACCTACTACCGAGCCGTTTCTGTGTGATGTGCGTTTAAATAGGTAAACAAAGACACAGAAAAACAGACAAAATTTATAGAAATTGTTGGAACGTGTTCTGTTATCAAGTCTAAGGTACATCCAAACTTCTTTTTTAGAAATTAGAATGAGGTCTGATGAGTTTCATAAGCTCTTTACCCTGAAATAATGCGAGTGAAGCCGCGTGCGTACACTAGTACAACATAAGTTGATATGCAATCTTAGGCTCAGGAATAGGTACATACCCAAATATGTCCTATATAAGCATACATATTATTAAGTCCATACAAACGGCTATACCTACACAGCATTCTCTCGTTTCGAGTTACAATTTTTGATCGTCCGCCGTCACATATACAATTGATTGTTTCTCCACAAGGACCCTTTGTTCTGGGCTCGTTGGTTCCGAGTTAGTTTTTATTGTTTTTTCGTCTCAAGGCCTTTTGGTAATTAATGTCGCTGTACGTCAATACCTGGTTCTGAATAAGCTCCTGTACTATAGAAAACAATATAAATATACCTAGTACCTACCTAATCTAAGATTCAACTGATTCATAAAATATATTAATGAAATTTACAGGGAAAATTTTATAAATTATTTTAAAACTATCTACTATATGAGAAATAGTCAAAACTGTACCATTTTAACAAATAAGTTCTTATTTATTTTGTCTATTTAATGTATAAGAATTTAATTTCATTAGAAAAACTATTTAATAAGAGGAAATTATAAATATTAGTACTTAGCTTCTTCTTATATTAAGCAGTTGTTTGACCCTTGAACAGTTTTTTATAAATCAGGTGTTTTGTGTTATCAATAGCTCTTATGAAACAAAATCAGAGAAAGTTAATATGATACTTACTGCCAACTCTTGTCTAGATCGAGAGTATTGACCTTAGGGGCTTCGACTCGTAATAAATATGATAACAGCCGGACCTACAATTTGACTGGCCCGTTAGCTTGTTGCTAGTAGCTCTGCCTTTTAATCTAGGGGTTGCGGGTTCGATTCCCGCGTCACACAAGCATTTATGAATTTAAAATGTATAATTACTTGTGTTGAGTCTGATCGTTTGTATGTATTATAAGTATGTATTTACAAAAGAAAAGTATATAAGTATTATATTCGTTATCTAGTACCCACGACACAAGCGTTTGCTTAGTGTGGGGCTAGATGGCACTGTGTGCAAAGTCACGGAATATTTATTATTTAAAAAAAAAATGGTCATCATTGCTAAGGGCAATTAATGGCCCAAAAAGGACACATGTGGCACACTTGCCCATCGGTGCCTTTTGTCTCGTTGATTGATGGCCTTACTGCCCCCTGGCCTTTATTCTCGAGAGGCGGGTCTTATTGTTTTACGTTTCGACAAAGATGTGTTAGAAAAAAAAACATTTGACTTCACGAAATTGAGATTTCGCATTTATAAACGGTTACTTCTTCTTCTTATCGAATGAGAGTGGCCAACTCTGGTGTCGAGAGTTTATCAAGCCGCCTGAGACATGGCTTAACGACTGCCGTACTTGCCGACAAACAGCCGGGACCTACACTTTAACGTGTCACCCGACCCACGGAGGCACCCAAAATGGAATGCCTCTATCCGGTCACCCATCCGCGAACTGACCGCGTCGACCTTTGCTTAACATTGGTAATCGCATGCGATTGCCTCCGTTAGCGGTTACTTAAAAGCACTAACAATCACGCAGGACTAGCTAGCTAAAATCCTATTCAGCAACTTTTGTAATTCCTACCTAGTTACTATGGCTGTTGCCAATTTTATTGAGCTTTGACTCTGCTTACAAATTTGTTTATTTTGTATTTTTACGAGTATTTTCGACAAACAGTATATTATGGGAATTCAAAGGCATCTAAACTAGGTAAAAACTGTTTTGGATAGGGAAATGTCAGGACATAGACGCGACTGTAAGTCAAAGCTTCCAGCCGCGGCATAAAGCTGGAGTATGAATGTCAATCGAGCTGTGCAAATTGTCGCGGTCGCGTCCACAAAGAGTTTTCGTTTTTCGGACGTCCCACCCCGATTTCGCAACCTGGATATTTTAGGTCTACCTTTATGTCGTGGCCATCAGTCGCGTCCGAACAGTATGTCTGGAGCTTTATAGGTACATATATGCACAGCTTCACGCTTTGCGACTGAATTTTAGTAAAATAAAGATACATATACATTATATGTATTATATCCGAGGACATGTGTCCCCGTGGAAGGACCTGGGCGCCCACCACGATGTATCTGTCCAAGAGAACTCCCCTAAAGAATTAATTCTGCGGGGGAGTCACGACCCTCAGTCATGAGGACATACGGCTCAAGAGAGATATGTATTTATTATATCCGTTATCTAGTACCCATGATACAAGCGTATGCTTAGTATGGGGCTAGATGGCGCTGTGTGATATGTCCTAAAATATTTATTATTATTAATTTTAGGAATAACTTAAGATACTCACGGTCTGTTAGGTTGTTGCGGCGTGCGGTCTCTCTGTCTCCTGTTCTTAAACCAGTTGGAAACCTGCGTCAGGGTGAGACCGGTCTTCTTGGCTAGGGCTCGCTTCTCGTCTGGGTTTGGGTACCTGGGACAAATGGACATTTTCAGAAAGGAACTCGGCACATTGATCATACAAGATATATAGGTTATCCCATCTTCTATGTAAACTGAGGTATATAACCTTAGTAAAACCTCATTGGGCAATCCATGTTTTATTTACCAGCTAACCAAAAGATTACAAAAATATAACATAAGTACTTATTTTGTTAAAATATTAATACGTTCACTACTTAAAGTGCTTAATGAGTGACTGAGACGAATACGGTACACAATTTCGTTAATTAAATATCCATAATAAGATATTGAATCAGGCGTTACTTTGCGGAAATCCATTGTAAATGAAACTCTGGAAAAATATAAAGTGTTTTCCGCTGCGACTGCTCCTTAACCGACTTCAAACAACTAACTTGATGGTTTTTAGGTGTGTTCCTCCATATACCGCCACCATACCTCCTCCATGCCTCGACGAGAATATCTTGCCGAAGGAGAACTACAAAGCTTGACGACACAAGGTGCGGTGTTGGTAAGATCTTGAGATCCACGGAGGCCACGTTGGTTAGGAGGTGAGACGTGTGGCGGTGGTATATGGAGGAACACACCTAAGAACCATCAAGTTTGTTGTTTGAAGTCGGTTAAGGAGCAGTCGCAGCGGAAAAACACTATATATTTTGCCAGAGTTTCAATTAATTATCCGTTATTCTGTTTTTGCAAAATCAGATGATTTTGCAGGATAACGGATATCTGAATATTAAAAACACAAATAAGAGAAACAGAGTTTGAAACTATGAAAAACGTATTTGAAGTTTGTAACTAGTATAACTGTTAATTAATCTTACCTATTCCTATAATAACAGTCCTTCAGCGCATTCCTACTCTTCTCTTTAAAGCAGTAGACGGTCTCCTCTCCGTCCCAAATTGTCTTCGGCAGCGGATACTTCTTGCGGAGCCTGTATTTATCTACGGCGCCTGAATACAAACATTTAAATTATCCACGTGCAAAACTTATTGTTATTCTACTTTTTAAACTTCACAGGAGGATCACGCTGTTCTAGTAGGTATACAATTCACCTGATGTTAAGCAACGTTGTAATGTAAACTGTTAAATCTATACTAATATTATAAAGCTGAAGAGTTTCTTTGTTTGTTTGAACGCGCTAATCTCAGGAACTACCGGTGCGAATTGAAAAAAAAATTTACCATATATATATATTTGACCATTTATCGAGGAAGGCTTTAGGCTATATAACATCACGCTGTAACTAATAGGAGCGAAGAAACAATGGAAAATGTGGAAAAAGCGGGGAAAATTATTCCTCTCTGAGGTCGTCCGTTGCGTGCGCTGCGAAAACGGTGCAACTCGTTAATAATAAAATAACAATTCCCTATTATGTAGTGATTGTATTTGGTAAATAAATACTACTCTAGCATATTTTATTGTTAATTACTTATATGTGAAATAAAGACTCTTTGAAATTGAAATTGAACGCTTAACATCAGGCGGTTTGTACTCAAAAGCGTTTCAGTTCAATGTAAAAATAGCTAAAATGATTGATTAAAATTAAATGAATTCGTAATATTTGGCAAGCAATTGTATTTTTGTAGCATGTTACGTAGGTACATACCTATTGAATTAGTTTAACAATATTATACCTACTCATCTACATTATTTTCTTCTACAAAATCATACTTTCAAGGCAGACCAAAGTTAACTGATTATTTAACACAATAAATCAACTAATTTTATTGAACTGAACGGATAATTTACTACCACCTTACAGACCACTGGTACTGAAATAATTTTCAGCATCCTTATCATTTAAGCCTAGTTGAGAATTTGTTACGAATCATAAGTTCCGAATTGAGTTGCCAGTTGCCACATAACTTTTACAAAAATTCCCCTAAAGCACATCTTAGATAAAAAAAAAACTTACCCAACGCTCTGCCCCGTACTTTCTCAGCCTCCTTATAATGTGCCTTGAACCATAAATTCTGTAGCGCGGTGTGGTGTCGCGGCGGGAACGTATGTGCTTCTAAAATGGCGTATAACTCTTGGAACACTCCCCTGTGATATGCTACTAGCGCTCTGGCCCTGGAATAAAAGGCTATATTTAACCGATTTACAAAAAAAAGGAGATGGTTCACAAGGATTATTTTGATATTTTAATATATCGGTAGTGCCTCACGTGTTAATCGACGAATCGAATAAAATAATGTTCGACAATCGTATTACTTACACGATTAGCTAAATTCAAAGCAAAACTTCACACATATTGCCTTACCTCAAGACAGTTTCATTTCCTCTAAGAAGTTCTGTGGTTGGTAAACTCCATAAAAATGCCGCCAGTTTTTCAATATCACCCTTTTGCTGCAACGCCTCACAGACACACTGAATTTGCTCCGAATTGAAATTAAGATATCTTCTCATATTATTATTGTTATTCCCTTCGTTTTCAGCGAAATACGACTGAGTTACCCTTTCAATATTTCCTGTATTCGCATTATTATCAAACTGATTATTAATTTTGATTTCCGATAAGGTCGGGTTGTTCTCATTGTTCTGGCAACTCTTCAATTCGTCATTGAAAAAAGTCCGCATACGATCCTCGCCTTCGATTTGGTTGAAAAAGTTTTCATTTGTAGGCGGGAGCTTCAGTTCGAAGTTCAAATATTTTTTGTTTCTCTGCGGTGACAGATAGTTGTCGAAGGAGATTTTATTGCTTTCTTGGAGGTAAACCTCTTTGGTGTTACGTTCTTCTCTCGTTTTCTGTTTGCAGGAGAAATATTGCTTTTCTTCCGGAGGTGTGTAGAAATTGCTTTGTGAATCGTATGGGAATGGAGGTAAAGATGTTTCTGATTCGCTGGTCATGTCGCTAGATGGGCTCAATCGATCTGAACATGATTCCATATTGGTCGATTTCATCACAAATTTTGAGTTGATTTCTCTTGATCCTTAATCGATACCTAAAAACCAAATACAGCCAAATGTTAACACGTCTGTCAATCTTTAAAAACTTCTTTCATAAAGTTATAAAATATGTAAGTACTTTATTTTAACTTAAAAGTTTTAAGGCATTGTTATATCTTATTAATTATTTGAATGTAATAACGGGATAGTACTGTTTATTTTATAAATCCATTTATGTACCTAATGTTCCGAATTGTTTAAAAATCATTGGCTGGGTATGTAACGGATACATCCGATGATCAATTTTAAATAATAACAAACTGAAATTTCCTACTGATTGAAGTAAAAATACTAAAGGCTATGTTTTCATAACACACATTTGACACCGGATTTGTGGTTCAAAACAAAAAGAAATGATAGAATAAAGAAATATTAATATTTTGACCTATTTAGGTGTTTTCTGTGAAATTTACATGCCCTCACTGCTTTTGGAAAACGTAGCTTAGATATATCTTTTACGATATCGAATACTAGTTACTAATACTCTGCTAAAAATCAACAAATCCGTCGCTCCGTCACGGGTGAGTAAGACGAACAATTAGTCACAAAAGCTTTTATAAAATAGTAAAAAAATTTGTACTGCGATTACTTATGGAATGGATATTTTAAATTATTAGGCGGACGGTGTTAAAAAAACACGTTTTCTCCTCTAAAATGTATACTTTCTGCTGTAGGTTTTAGAGTAAAGCATTGACTGTATTTATAGGCTTGGTTTCACGTTGAAAATAATATAAATAAGTATGCTAAAAATAAAGGTTTTAAGCATTTCTAGATGAAAACTATGTAATTTTCACGGAGGAAATATATAATTTGGAAAAATGAATGACTAGGTACCAAATTCGTGTAAAGTATTGAGATAAATAACAATAAAATCAGCGAAATATTAAGTTTTGAGAGAAAACTATTTGTTTTGTGATTTGATAGCCTGACATTATAAGAAATTAAAATTTACCTAGTCTATTAAAACATTCATTTTTTATAACGATAGCTTAGTTAAATAACGATACAGCAATGCAATTTAAAGAAATAAAATTATACAACAACAGTTTAAAATATTAACGAAACGAGAAAAATCTTGCAACTCAATAAATTAACTGTTATTATTTTGGAGGACGAAAAATTATAATAGGGCGAATTTATCCATTTCAAAACTACAAATAAACAGGTAAATAAAATAATTGACAAAATGGTAAAATAATTATTACATCAGTGCCTACATATCAAGCTTTTCTTATAAGAATATAATACTTCAATAAAAAATGATTAGTTATGACTTACCACTCAAAAATCAATAAAATCACAGTTCATTTGTCAACACTCCACATTCAAATAAAACCTCTAATAACTCAAAATAAAATTCTAAAAAAAAAGAATGTCTATTCATTCAAGATAATTCAAATTATAGAACACCCTCGCACTACGAAGTTCTGGGGTCAAATAACAAAGAGGTGGTTCTCGTTTCAGCTGCAGACAGAGACACATAGCTATAGAAAGAGAAAGAGCACGGGGCGGGGCTTGGCGTGAAGCCGGGTGTTCCAAGTTTAAATTTTTGCTTTTATTTTTCAGGATCATCTGGTTCCTGTTGATTCGCGCTGCTCGTCTGCTCCCTCCCGTGAGGTTGAGCTCGTCGGTCTTCGTGCTGCAGCTCCCGAACGTGAGGTCGATGCGACCTGCACCATCTCCAGGAACTACCGCCTGCCGCCCCGGCGTCGTCACCCTGTGACCAAGCGCCGCCACGGCAGGCACACGCCTACTCCACACTGAGTCTGCTGAGTTATCGCGACTCGTGTGCCACTACAACCACAGACATTGACTGTTACCCTACTATCGTGAAAGTGCAATAGTGCCGCGCAGTGAGCGCTGTTCCGCCGCCGGGCAGTGATCTTGTGTGTTTCACGACATTGACTTACCTTGTGCAGTGTATGCTAACATTCAACCTTGTGCAGTGTGCGAACGTTTTGTTAGGCTCGCTCCGATCAATCTACCTGTTTGGGCGGCAAACGGGAGTCTTGACGGAGTTCCCGCGATCCGAGCTACACTGCAACTTGCTACCGGTGCGTAGAGCACCCTACAAATGGACCGACCAATAGGAGAGCGGCATCGTCCATTGAGTGTTCCGGCTGTTGCCGAGCAGCCTAGCCACACCTATTATAAGATGACTGATGCTTGGCCCTTCCCGCGTGACCGGGTACTACCAGAGACCAGGGAGGTACCATCTTCATCCAGATCCACCACATCAAATGAGTCGAGCGCCTCGGAAGAGGAAACTCGGACCACTTATGCCGACAAACTGCGCGCGCCCGCCGCTGAGAAGCCGCGTGTGCTGAGCAGTCCAACCACCTCGGGAACACAAGCAGTGCCTGTACCACCGAGTCGACCAACTGGGTCGAGAAAACTCCCGCCCATCACGGTGGAGAGTCTCCCCAACTGGCCGAAGCACCTGGAGGAGCTGGGCCGCAGGTTAGGTCGAACACCTGCGGCTCGCCCGCTGGGAGCCGGGATACGCCTGCTGCCCAAAAGCGAGGAAGAATACCGCGCCACCACCGACTACCTGTCGGAGCTGGAGGGTACTGTGCCGGGGCTGGCCTGGTACAGTTACTCTCTAGCGAGAGATAGGCCAATCAAGGTGGCGCTACGAGGCCTCCCCACCGCCACCGACCCTACAGTCGTAACAAAAGCGCTACAAGAGCGCGGATTTCCGGCGCGTTATGCACGCAACATCCCACCACGCCCGGGGAGAACCAGCTCAATAATATTTGTTGAGCTGAGCCAGATGCCCCGGGACCTCCAAGATCGCCTGTTCAACTTGACCGAACTTCTCTTCATGCCGTGCGTGTCCATAGAGGCATGGCGCGGCACCACCACAGCACCGCAGTGCCACCGCTGCCAAGCGTTTGGCCACGCCAGCGCCCAGTGCCATCGCCCCCAGCGCTGTGTCAAGTGCGGGGGCCCTCACCACGGGCGAGAATGCTCGCCAAACACATCCAAGAAGTGCGCCAACTGCGCGGGACCGCATGCGGCTAACAACCGCAACTGCTCCTGGTTTCGGCGCGAGGCGCGCAAGCGAGCTATCCCCATCCCTGGGGACAGGCACCCGCCCGCGAAGCCCGCGCCCCCACCGAAGCAGCGCCAGACCCAGCAGCAGTGGCGCATCACCCGGCCACCGTCACCAGTGTTACAACGCGCTACACCCAGGCGGCGGCTCGAACTGCCGTCCCCGGCGCCGGCCCTCCGGCCCAGTGAACGAGACGAGCCGTCCAGACCAGCCACACCAAACACTGGACCTCCAAGACAGCGGCGGAGGGGAAGACGTGGTAGGGGTACCCCTTCCCCCCCCTCTTCACCTGCGACCACCCCGCCGGCCAGTCCAGCGGCGGCGAGACCACCGGTGAAGCAACGGCCGCATCTACAGTCGCCCTCCCTCCTGCGCAGCCCGCGCAGTGAGAGAGGCCGCAACACGCCGCAGGCAGCGCCAGTGAGCGCGCCGCGGCACGAAATAGCAACGCAGACCGAGCCGCAATGTCTGCGCTGTGAAAGCGCGACAGAGGGGACCTACAGCGACAACGACAGTTTGTTGGAGTCGTACGTGGGCCTCCTGACCTCCATCGTGGCAGGCGATGACCTGCGTGCCTCCGCCGCGCGAGCCCTCGACGAGTTGCGCGCCCTCGCCGAGCCGCGCGCCCGCCGCAGCATCACGCCAAACCACCAATCAACACCTACCAGTTCCCAGGCGAGCTCTGTATAAGGGCTTCCGGGTGCTGTATCAACTTCCCCGGAGTCAGTGTGCCCCGGCGCCCAGCCCTCTCAAGAAGTCTAAGACTTGAGGAGAGTACCCTCATAGAGGAAGACCACCAGATGATGATGATTTTATTTTTCAAATGTGACCTCTAAAAAGGCGGGACACTATATTTGTTTTATTTTTTCGCATTGCCCATAAAATTAACCGTTGGCGGTTACGTGTTGAAATAAAAAGTTAGTGGCCATTATTTTTCGCAGTTTTTGATGATTTTGTACAAAATTTTGTTTAAAAAGAATTTTGTATAAAAAAACTAGCATTCAATATAGTACAAGTCGTAGTAAAATTATTTCAAAGGTCGTCATTTCGGTATATATTTAAAGTTACACAAGACGTGTTAGTTATTTTGCAGTTTTCTTTCTAGCTGAAAATGATGAAGATGATGATATGATCAGACGAAGAGTATCCAGGTTTTAATGTATCTCAATACTAAATTGTCTTCCTTTTCATATTTGCTCTACATTTGCCTGTTGATAACTATAAAATAATAAACCGACTTCAATTAAGGAAGAGCTTGGCAATTCGAATAGTCACGAAGGACTAGAATAAAATAATTAGTAAATAAAATATATAAGTAAATAATAATTAGTTAAAACTTTAACGAATTAATTCAGCGGGGAAGTCACGACCCTCAGTCATGAGGAATTACGGGTTAAAAGATAGTTCGAATTGTCTGTTGAGTCGTAATTCCTCTTAATTGTTGTTTTTTTTACTTATTTGTACTTTACTTTACTTTGGTACTTTATTGTGGCTTCTAAGGTGTAAACGTATAAAAAAATCCCTGGTTTGAATACTCTCGCCACCAGAGACAGCCACTCACACGAAGTAAGGTCTCATGTTCACAGTAAACTGTCGTTTCTTGGTAGAGTCACAGGACACCGGAGCACAATGGTGTCTTTTTCAACGTATTCGCCATTCAGCCACTATATTATGTACTTTGGAATACCTATGTACTTATACCTACCTAGTATATAGGGTTACTAAGCGACTGTGACTCTGCGGTTCCAGTGTCTGCTTTTCATCCCCTACACCAATGACGTGTGTTTTCAAGTCAAGTGTGAATTTGCACTCTTCCGTGTCTACTGTGTCTTCCGTGGAAGGACCTGGGCGCCCACCACGATGTATCTGCCCAAGAGAACTCCCCTAACGAATTAATTCTGCGGGGGAGTCACGACCCTCAGTCATGAGGAAATACGACTCACAGAGTGAACTAAATACACCTAAAAGAATTAATTTTAAACTACGAAGTATAAAAGTACTTATATAAGCATAAAAATAAATCATCCACTTTCAAGCAAAACCGCTTGAATATCATATTTACTTTACTCAGTACTTTTACAACCGTGGGAATTGTACTAACTTAGCACATTTTGTACCGAGTTTGCGGAAAAATGCAACTTTCGCAATATTACCTATAGTATTGTATGGATGAACAAAAAGAATGGACAGAGATTTGAATCATGTCTTTGAATGACACAACACTAAAATAGGTAAGTGATTAATGCAAAAAAATTGTGAATGGTCTAATTTCGTATTTTATTTAAAGAATGGGAATAAGGAATAGAACAATACATACCGGGACATTACACACAGCGCCATCTAGCCCCACACTAAGCAAACGCTTGTGTCGTGGGTACTAGATAACGGATATATAATACTTATATACTTTTCTTTTGTAAATACATACTTATTATACATACAAACGACCAGACACAACACAAGTAATTATAATTTTTTAAAGTTACATAAATACTTGTGTCAGGCGGGAATCGAACCCGCGGCCTCTAGATTAGAAGGCAGAGCCACTACCAACTAAGGTAACAGGCCAGTCAAACTGGTGAAAAAAACAAAAATGATGTACTTACATTTATTTGTATAAATTAATCTTACATTTTGTAAAACACTAAATACTTATAACAATAAAATAATAACTTAAACTACTTCTAAAACTAAAAACTTAATCTAAAATGCCTGTACGTAGAAGGAAAGGCCCCCAAAACGCTGGCGGCATTTCCACGTTGATATTGGATATTGTATTGTTCTAAGTATTCCTCATTCCCCTTATACTTACCTACCTAAATAATGGCGTAAAATTCACTTAAAAAAAGCTCTGTGAAAATGGATGTTGATATCCCACCATCTTATCAGTTACGTATATGGGTTTTGAAGTTGGTATTTTGAAAGAAAGAAAGAAAATAATTTATTTATTTTTGGTGATTTCTAAATAAAAAAAAACAACGCCTATCATCCGAGCCATAGAAACATTCAGTATTAAATTTAGTCGGACGGCTAATAAGTAAGTCTGGGGAAAACCTGTAAAACAATGTCTAGATGTCCATAAGAGACTTATGTATTTCTTGATCCCTCAAGAAATACATAAGTCTCTTATGGACATGGGAGGCCTATGTCCAGCAGTGAACGGATACAGGCAGATGATGACGAAATTGGATGATACTAGTAGTGGGTGATCGCGGCTTCGCTCGCAATAAGAAGTAAAACTTGCATCCCCTATTTCACCCCTTTAAAAGTGGCATTTCCAAAAATCCTTTCTTAGCGGATGCCTACGTCATAACATCTACCTTCATGACAAATATCAGCCCGAACCGTCAAGTGGTTCGGGATGTGCTTTGATAGATCACTTTGTCAGTCAGTCAGTCAGTCACCTTTGAGTTTTATATATTTAGAAGTTTAGAAGTACATACCTATATCTACGTAATATTTACTTCGTCTTAATGGAAAAAAAAAGAGTGAATGAACTTGTAGAACAACACTGACGTTAGCTCGACCTAATTATTTCTAAACATACCTACTAATATAACTACATAAACATCCACATAGCTCCTTTGTAGTGCCGACTTGTTACCTAACACCTATAGGTATATTTTTTGAATAATTTGCATTAAAAAAGTTAGCTAGATTTAAAACCTTCATATCATAAGACAGCGCTTTTATTCATAAACTAGTTTTTGGGAATCGCTTGCATTATTTTAGGATAAAAAGTACTTCTGACACTCCCAAGACCTCATACTACCTGCATACTTACCAAAAGTCATGATGATCCATTCAGCCGTTTTTGCATTATGAGTGAAATGGACAGATAACTAGAGACACAGATAAACAGACAAAAATTATAAAAACTGCTCAACCGTGTTATCGGTTTAAAGTAAACCCAAACCTTTTTTCAATATCTTCTATGCTCAGATCTTTTACCTTCTTTAGCTTTATCATATGCAGGACACGTTGCGAGGCAGAAAGACGGCAGGTGGACCAAAATATATCACGGACTGGAGACCCATGACTGGCCATACTAGTAGATACAGAGGTCGCCCACCAATGCGGTGGGTTGACGACATTAGAACAACCGCAGGGAACAGTGAGCACCTGGATTCAATCTGCGCGGGACCGGGACGAGTGGAGTCCTAGAATGAATGAATGAATGATTCCTTGGTCTGTGAACTAGGTGGCAAGGTGTTGCAGTATATTTTGCTAAACTAGACAAACATTTGTAACGTAGAGTATCACTAATTTCCACCTGAAAGGCTCACAGACTTCACCACTTCTAAATATATAAAACTCAAAGGTGACTGACTGACTGACTGATATAGTAATCTATCAACGCACAGCCCAAACCACTGGACGAATTGGGCTGAAATTTGTAATGAAGGTAGATGTTATGACGTAGGCATCCACCAAGAAAGGATTTTTGTAAATGCCACTTTTAAAGGGGTGAAATAGGGGATGCAAGTTTTACTTCTTAATGCGAGCGAAGCCGCGAGCACCCACTAGTATAATATAAAGTTAAATATATGCGTAAAATGTAAGGTACATATATCCAATTAGAAGAGAGGCCTATGCTCAACAGTGGGCGATAGCAGACTGATGATGAGTGATAAGAGAGTAAATATGTAGGTACATATAAATGTATGGAACGCTTCGATCAATTATTCGAAGATGGAAAGTAACAAAACAACTAATATAATGAAATCACTTGCGCCGTGTTTACAGAATCCGACACAGGCGGCTCTGGCCCTTGATCTATAAAAGGTGCGCTTGTTGGGCGGTCTAACTGTTTTAGGTAGTGCTGGCGCCGCTTCTGAGAATTAGAACTGTGACGCTGTTGTTTTACGTATGAGTTATTGAATTATTCGCTGTAAAAATAGTAATACTTACCTACGTTTGCCCGGGGATTTGAAAGAAAGAAAGAATAACAAGACAAACAAGCAACAAAACAAGCAGTATGTAAAACAACATACTTATTAAAAAAAAAAGTTGATTATAACTTCTATCATTTCTATTCTGTTGTTAATCTCGCCAGATCTCATCTATTAAACATAAATAAACGTTTATTTCAGCTTTCAAATTGTTATTAATAGTCTGTCCAAATCGTAGAGTCAAACATTTATTTGCATAAAGATATAAAGATCAAAAACACTGGTACATGGCGTGTCACAATAACATAACGTACTTATTACTAGATTAAATAAACATTGAGTCTTGCGTTCCGTACTTTTACGTTCCCTAATTTTATCGAGATAAAAAATTAGCCTTTGTAAATTTAAAATTTCTTTAATAGGTACTTGCAATATACAAAAATACAATAAAATAAAATATACAATATACACAGCTATTATAGATAAGTTTAGAGGTTAAACTTATCTATAATAGCTTTGTTATTGGCGAGAAACAAAAACAAGCATACTTATGAAATAAACTTACGCTGTTGTATTTTTGTAATACACGAGTAGAACCGCGGCATAATACTAGCATGCTATAAATCCACAACAGAATCCCTAAATCACTATAAACGTTCTTATTAAGGGTTGTAACACGAAACCTCTCGGCATAGCCACCCCGTTTCGCAACAGCCAATCAGAGCGCCTACTTTTCACCCTCGCACTTTAACAGCCAATGGGAGGCGAGATAATCTCAGGTGTGCTGAGGTGTTAGGTTACGAAAGACTAGCGGATGTCTAAAAAGCGGATTTTGTTTAAAAAATATGGTAGGATGACATGTTTTTTTAATTCTATTCTTATTTCTATTCTCTAGAAAAAAATGTTAACATCATGATTTTTGGAGTCTATTAAAATATACAAACATATACTATTTATATGCATACGAAATCAAGCACATCGTTCATACATATATAAATTACTGCTTTATTGTCTGTATTTTTCGACAAAAATGGAGGTGTTATAAGTTTGATGTGGGTGTGTATAATTCTGCGAAAAAGTCACTACCAAATACCTGGATTGATTTTGGTGTAGTTTTTTTTTTTTGGAAAACAGCCTGTATTAATTACCAAAAAAGCTTTCAGAAGACTAGATAACCTTAACCTTTTTTTAAAGTCGGTTAAAAACAGAGATATAGTTTTAAACATGAACCAACTGAAAACATTTAGAATGATTGAATTGACCATCCCTCTTTTTGTAAATCAGTTAAAAATAAGCTTTCCGTATGAAAAAGCTGCACGCTCAATAAAAAATTTTGCAAAGCTTCTCAGAAATGCAACTTGAATGAAGTTCTATATGTTATCAGATCATTTTATAATCCGAGAGTGCTGATAGGCGACAAATGTGGGGAATGATGGATTTATAAAGATAGGATTTGAGGAAGTAAGATTTTTTACATACTGCCTAACTATACGAGTAAGTTTATCTTTCTAACTATAGAGAACGTACCTACGTGAAGATTCCGCAGATAAATTAACTGAGGTATTCCTACGCGATACCCAAAGTTTTTCGCAAAGTTCATGAATTGAATGATACTTTAATAATGTCACACAAGGCATTTTCTCTTAGAATGGTTTAAAAATAGGTATACTAGAGTTGGCCACTCTCATACGATAAGAATAAAGATCTGAATGAGCAATAAATATATAAAACGCTCTCTCAAATAATAATTAAAATCGTACTTATTTAAAATAATAACACATAAAAACAAGGAAAAACTAAACACTACTTCTAACTTCTACAAAGTAATAAAAAGCTGGCACTTAGATAAGTCTAAAGATAGTCTAAGTGCTCCAGCCCACTACCAGAGGGCAGCGTACACCGCATACTGACTGGCCGCAATATCTAAATTAATTAAATTATTACATTCGTTTACCGTAAGTAATTAAACTAAATAATTTCGCCTGAATATACATGCATATTCCAGTGCCCAATATCTGTCAAATTGAGCAAAATAACTACTATTTCATAGACCTACCTACCCTCATTATGTCAACAATGTCAAGTACCACAAAGCACATTGAATTCGCTCCCATTGACTATTCACGAGAGAGTGAAATGCGCAATAATGCAATATGCACAATACTATACATTTGTACAGGGTAAAAGGTAAAGAAAGATTTTTTTTTTTGACAAAAAAAGTAAATCATAAGCTGACCACATAAAATAAGAGCATGGCTAAGAGTTTTAATAAATTTTCATCTTCTCTCTCTTGAGTCGTATTCCTCATGCCTGAGGGTCATGACTCCCCCGCAGAATTAATTCGTTAGGGCAGATACATACATCGTGCTGGGTGCCCAGGCCCTTCCACGGAAGACACATGTCCTCGGATATTGTGGTCCTCAAACATGTTGGTTTCCTCACGATGTTTTCCTTCACCGCTAAGCGAGTGCAAATCCACACATAACTTGAAAATATGTCATTGGTGTAGGGCCGGATTGGAATCAGGTTGCGTGTGGATGAAAAGCAGACACTGGAACTGCTCAGCCACACTCGCTTTATCATCATAGTTATGTTGAAAATTTATTAAAAGTTTTCTTTTACTAAGAGCCTACCTCTAACTTCATGCTAAGAGCTTACTTACAAATTCGATTTTGGTGGCTTTTGTTTTCTTTGGTTTTGATGATGAAGCGTAATGCGTAAACTAGAGTCCGTACAACATAACTTTGCGCTGGCGGCAGCACTTATGCCAAGAATTGGCCTCTGATCAAATTGCAATCAGAACATTTTAGTTCCAATTTTATCCGCGCGCAGAGTTATCTTGCTTGCTTTGTTTGTACATTTTTTTTTTCTTCTTTGGCCATAACTTTGTACTGTGCCAGTTCTCAAGTGAAATGTTTGTACATAGTTCCAGCCATAGATTGCCATTCTAGAAGCGCTAGAAAAGTAAATTTTTGTGTTAGCTCCTTTTAAAAATCTAGCAACCTGGCTTTTAAGTGATGTATTACTTATAGTTGTGCATACCTATACCTATACCTAATTTTATTAGTTTATCATCTAATACTATAAAAAAACATATTCATAAGAATTTCAGAATGGTTGACATGTAATAGGTACATACATATTATAGGAATAGATATTGACGTTTAATTGGCGGTGTCATCAAAAAATGATTTGTATTTTGTAAATTTTAATTTATTAACGTAAATTTTAATAATAACCAGTTCTACATTTATATTTTTGTATGTTGGATTTAGAACAAAAGCTATTTAATTTATGACTGCTCCGTTAGCTTAGTTGGTAGTGGCTCTGCCTTCTAATCTAGGGGTGCGGGTTCGATTCCCGCGTGACACAAGTAATTAAGAATATTAAAATTTTTAATTACTTGTGTTAAGTCTGGTCGTTTCTATGTATAATAAGTATGTATTTACAAAAGAAAAAGTATATATGTATTATATCCTGTTATATATGGGTACTAGATAACGTACCCATGATACAAGCGTAAGCTTAGTATGGGGCTAGATGGCGCTGTGTGATATGTCCCGAAATATTTATTATTTATTTATTTATTTATTTATTTATTTAGTATTGATGATGCACTACAATACCCAAAATCAATTTAATTCTCCTTATTTACCAATAACCCAGTATCCATATCAAAATTCAACTCCCAATCTCCGAATCCAAGTGTGAACTATTGCGTAGACATACAATACAGTGAATAGAGTTGTTCATTTGCCCCTGCCGTGCTTACATTCAGCTATTGTTACGATACTTGTAAGGGATTAACAGTGTCACGCCTGATGTTGGAGTAAAAAAAAATGGGAGTATTGACTGGGTTGTTTAGTTTAGTTGGGTAGTATGCCTGCATTGTGCTTAATGTACTACTACATTAAGCTCAATGTATGCCTGTTGATCCAGAGGTCGTAGGTTCGATATCCGCTCAGAACTTACCATCTACATATATAAAACTCAAAGGACTGACTGATTGACTGACTAGCTGACTGATATAGTGATCTGTCAACGCACAGCCCAAACCACTGGACGAATTGGGCTGAAATTTGGAATGAAGGTAGATGTTATGACGTAGGCATCCGCTAAGAAAGGATTTTTGGAAATGCCACTTAAGGGGTGAAATAGGGGATGCAAGTTTTACTTCTTAATGCGAGCGATGCCGCGAGCACCCACTAGTTTTCAATATATTTGCAATTACTTGTATCTGACGTTGACAACATAATTATCATGATAAACGTGACTCACACTTAGATCTGCGTGCTTTCGGAAGTCGGTCGTCTAAAGGTCAAAGTATTGTTTTATTTATTATCTCATAAGATCTCTTATCACCATCTTACGAACACTTGGATTCATCAAGTATCATAAACATAGTATATACTATGTTATTCAACTAAGATCCTTCATAGAAATCAAAACTAACCATATCCTTTTTGCAAGTCGGTTAAAGAAGCGATAGTCTAGATTAGAATCTAGAGATGACCGACAAAAATTAAGAAGGTTTCGAGATACCAAGACTGGATTTTATGATTTATGACGTAATAGGGCATGTTACCATAAATAAGCAGAATGCACAAACTTTTTTCTTCAAGACCTTTTTCAACTAAACTTTTTTCCATGGCAACTCCCACTTCACGCCATTTTTTTGCCTACCATTATGTCAGTAGCGCAAATGTGCGTTAATCCTTACAAGGGATTACAGCAGGCCAAGTGTTCGGAATAATCCGCATACGACATTGTTTGTGTTTGAGGATTTTGATCGGATATATGATAGGATTTTTTGCGTGAATACCTTTGGGTCTTTGGTAAGACTGGGTTTGTTGTGTGTTATTAAAATTAGCGTAATTTTTGCAATACCTTAAAGCTAGGAGAACATTTATTGCATCAAAATAACGTGATTTAAATTAAATAAGTTGCTATGTACCTACTCAAAAGTAAAAATTGTCACAGTTTTTTTATTTACCGTTATGCTTTATTATAGAAAGCATTAATTTAAAAACGAAAGTTGTCTAGTATGAACTTCCTCTTCTTCTTATCGAATGAGAGTGGCCAGCTTTGGTGTCGAGAGTTTATCAAGCCGCTCTAAGGGCCTCTGACATGGCATAACGACTGCCGTACTAGACAAACAGCCGGAATTAGTAAAAATTAATTTTATCAGATAATTTGTATGCTTTGAGTTAGTTAATTTTACGTCTCACAAAGGTATATGTAGCTAAAGAGCGTTTTTCTAATAATTTTAACATCAGACGAGTCGTAGTCAAGCGTCCAACGATCTCGCATTTTTTTTTTATTGCACCAAATATTTATTGTCGTCTATATCGTTTGACTATAGCCTGCCTGATGTTAAGCACCACCATAGTCTAAGATGTAGCACGCTTGCCTAGAAGAAACCTATTTACTCTAGATTTGGAGACCCCTGGGTTATAAAAATAATATAAATATATTATGTATAGTTACTAGTTTAATATAAATATATGTATAGTATAGTTATTAGTAAATAATATAAATATACCTATAGTACCTTACTTAGGTACATACTACATACCGTATCTAACACCGCCATAAGTAACCCAACACGATGATAAGGTGGTTTCACATGGCGTCATCAATTTCATAACCGTGCGAATACTTCATTCGTGTAATCTGAGCTTTATAACAAGTTCATGTTAAAGTAATTAAAATTGCAAACTATGGACGCTTTTTGGTTTTGTGTTAAGTGTATTAAAGTTATGGTAATTTCAGCTTAACGGATGCATTTCACTGTACATTATAATTATATATACTTACATAGACTTATTTTGAGTAATTTGTTTCGAAAATTATGTACATATCAGTTTTAAGGTCGTTTAATATACATAAAAAGTTCAATGAAATGGGTCAAGATTATTATATATACATTTTACACTCTAGTGTTCTCTCCTACGCGGAGGTACATTTGACACGGGCCGGAGCCAAGTGCATACTTAGGTATATCTTATCTAAATATTATTATTACATTATTTTATTATGAAGCAAATTTACATTCAAGAAAAGGTATAAGTACATATATGCCTACATTATACAATCCCATAGAAATAAAGATTTAAACTTAAAAACGTTGTTCTAACATCAGGGGGATCAAAAAACACAAATAACACAATTAAGTGCAATTTTCCAGCCAATTTCCAATTCACTTCAACCCTAGCAAGTATGTGCCTACCCTCTACAAGATAATTCAATACAGGGTGACTATTACAAATGGTAGGTTTAATGTCATAGTCAATTTTTTAAGATAAACAAAGGCTTTCAATCCTGAGGTAAGGCTCTGAACTCATTGAGACAAAAATTGGTATACAGACAGATTAATCTTAAAATCCAGTGTTTACATCCTAGATTGCAGTGCCACTAAATTTATAAGCAAAAAAAACATTCGGTTACTTTTTATTCCGGATTTAAGTGGTTAACACAACGGGTCCCCGCCACTGTTAATACATTATTGATATGTTAATAGTATCGTATTAACTTTGTTATAAATTTACAACATACTCTGTGACATGGTTGTTACTTGTGACTAGACATTTCTTATGAATAAATGACTTTGACTTCATTTTATAGAAGACCCGTATAGTAGAAATCATTACCCTCACTCACTCTAAAAAAAAAACAAAAAAATAAAAAAAAAAACAAAAATCTAATAATATATATATCATTACCCTCTATTTTGGTGTGCATTAAAGGCATATCTCATCTTATCTTATCTCTAAAGTCTCCCCAGTCACCCTGTATATAAAATTGCCATAACAAGCGTGTAATCGTTAACAACGTCGGGATAATCCCAAATGATTACATCCACCCTCGATAGGAGGGTGTTTGTGTAAGGTGAGAATTTGGAGACAGGGATTTGCTGTTTTATTAATTTACCCCCTGATCGTTAAGCCATGTCAAAAGCCCCTAGACGGATGACGGGTTGACAACTCAACCTAGTGCTCGACTACACGACCTACTGCTGGGTACAAACCTCTTCTTCAGGTGCAACTGATATCGGTCTTGTACTTTTTTCGTCCAGAGAGGCTCCTGGATGGATCGGAAGGCAAGTTAGTAGGTAAACTATGAGTGTGGCCTACTCTAGCGTCGACCGTTTTCAAACTAGCCTTAGGGCCTTTGACATGGCTTATCGACCAACTAACTCTCGAAACAACGATAACTTAAGTAAAGTAAATAAGTTGAAATACGCCTATTTCTATTTAAACAATAAATCTAATCCCATTCTCTAATGAATTTAACAACTGCAGTAGTAACATTATTAAAGCTCTGCCAATTTGTAACGGAACCCTCTTTATCTACAATTTACCGCTAATAAATATAATTGGCTCCCCCGAGACTTGGAGTACAGCTGTTTAATAAAGTATACACTTGTATGTGGTTTGTAGTTTATTCATAAAATCTTGATATACGAAATAGGGTTTAGTAGCCACCTTAGGTGCCTCAGAATCTATTTATACATATAATAAAGCTGAAGAGAGTCAAAAGTGTAAACATTGAAGGTAATAATAAAAAAAATTTGGAGATACATACTTAGTTGATAACAGAACACGTTCCAACGATTTCTAGATTTTTTGTCTGTTTATTGTGACTCTGTTTGTGTGTTTATATAAATGCTTATCACGCATATAATAAAACGCACGCAATAAAATTTATTCTACTAGGTACTTTCATGTATACATTTTGACAACATGCCTTATTTCTAAAAAGATTGTTATTGGTTTCACTGCAGCAGTGAAAGTTTCATAAAATTGTTCAGTAGTTTTTCAAATATGGATATCCAAATTTTTATCTCACTGAAGAGTGTTTTGTTGCGACATTACACAGCGCCATCTAGCCCCATCCAAGCAAACGCTTGTGTCATGGGTACTAGAAAATGAATTTGATACTTCATTTAAACTTTTTATTAGAAAATGAGCGAAAATAATCACGACCGGATTCGAACCTGCGTCTTTCTGATTACCAGCAAGAATTGATTGATTGGTACTTCTTTGTTTAAATTGTGACTTGGGTAATTAATGCTAACTAATCACTTCACAATACTTATCACCGTAAAACATGGCTGTTTGTGCATAATAGTGCTTGCACACTACTGCTCAGTTTAATTGCTGTTCTCTAATTAGGGTTAATTCCCAGTGTCCTGACACATGACATACTGACAGATTTATTGCCACAAAAACTACGCCCTTTCTTTGCAGAGGGAGATATTGTTTTTATGTTGGATTTGTATGGATATGCAAAACTTTCTGTGTCATATTTGAATGTTTTGTTTTAAAAAAAACGTGGCAAAAAGGCGGACGATCTGCCTGATGGTAAGCAGTCATCGTCGCCTATGGACACTTGCAACTCCAGAGGTGCTGCAGCACTTCGCCAGCTTCGAGAGGTTTTGTATGTGTCTTATTTATACGGCAACTCCGACTAATGCGTTTTTATTTATTGAGTGTAATAGAAAAACTATGAACTTTGAAAAACACGTTAAGTATACTTAGTTTAGTTACACAAGTATAATGTTGTAGCTGTTGCACATATTTTTGTACTTAAGATTGTGTCTCGAGACACATCGGACTGAAACATGGTCTTCTTTGTATCCCGAATAAATAATACCCCGCTTTTGGGTTCTTAGGAAATTGAAAGTAAACAACTTCATTGTAGTGTAGGTAATGTATATATAGATATATATTATCATAAAAGAAAATTAAATACTTATCCATAGCTTACTGTCCGCTCCCTTAGCAGGCAATTAAAAAACTAACATCATAAGCTTTAATGAGGTGTCCAAAAAACACAAAATAACAACCAAAACAGAGACTTCCACGCATTTTTGGTGTAAAAATGTGTGGAAATATGCGAAGAAATGTGTTTAAACTTTTTGTCAAGCGTTTTTCGAAGGCTATTTGTCAATACCGACACTTGTATTTTTTGTGGAAAAAGCTTTCTGTCAACTTCATGTCTTTTACTGTGGTAAAGGTTCAGAAACTCATCAGAAACTACTATAATTTAGGCTCACAGGATCCACCAGATGTATATTTTATGCCACTTTTAAAAGATTAAAAAGATGGTCTCTATTTAAGACGTATTTTCCCTTTACTGAGGGTCATGACTCCCATGCAGAATTAATTCTTAGAGGGGTTCTCCTGGGCAGATTCATCGCTGTGAGTGCCCAAATCCTTCTACGGTAAACAAACATCCTCTGGTTTGGTGGTCCTCAAACATGTAGGTTTCCTCTCGAGGTTTTCCTCCACCGTTAAGCGAGTGCAAATTCATCAATTACTTGAAAATCAAGTCCAGAATCTGAATCCAGCGTCATGATCGAAAGCAGACGCTGTGAAACATCGAAAGGCAATAATATCACAACTTACTCTAATATAAATGATTAATCGTTTGTAACAAAAGAACAGGTGACACGGTAGACCAGCTACAGACGGGGCATGAAATGGAAATGCCAATCACAAGAATCAGAAATAGATAGAACATGATCTGCTCAGACTGTGGCTACATCGTTCTTTAAAGAAATGGTTTGCTTTTATATTAATCATTTTACACTTAAGTAGGTACTACTTTATTTTGTTTTGAAGATGTCACAAAACATAATAGATGAGCCCTCAAGAAATCGTTAAATGAATACTTAACTACCTACATAAAATTAGAAAATCTAGTAATAACTACATGTAGAGACTTAATTTAAGAATATCTTTGTCACCGTCATAATATAATAATTGTCTTTGTAGACAGTAAATGTTTTTTTTTATAATTCAATTTATGCAAAACTACTGCACTCTAATTGCAAACCCTGACATTAAAACTGTAGAACGTACCTACCTCGGTGTTCCTGTAGATGGCGCTTTAATAAGTACAAAAGATTTACTAGTGATGAGCCATGTTTTATCGATAAAATTATAGATGCAATATTGTTGTTTTTATTATTATCATTGTATTTTGTAAATTTGTGAGTGAGGGCGCTGCTGTGGGAGTGAGGGCGCTGCTGTGCTCATGTTTACATCGGCTCCGTGTTTGTTACATCGTTAAAATTGTTTTCCAAGAGTTTCTTCACCTGATTCATAACTGTATCGATAGACAAGTCTTGGAAGCACGTGAAACAAATGAAGAAATCTCGAAAATAGTGAATTTGAAGCAAATATTTCGAAAACATTGTTTTCAACGTATTGGAAGCCACGAAGACATTTGGAGCGATTATTCGAAGGAAACTTCAAAAATATACGTTTCCGAGGTCAGTCAGTGCACCATCTGTACTAGTGAAGTGTTTAAAGTGAAAGGGGCTGAAATTTGGGTAAATTTTGGCAAAAATTACAGAAATCTTCGTAAACAAAACCAAGTAGCGCCATCTATTGAAAACTGTAAGAACCACTTCAACAAACGCCTTGACACCCAACGCCATAACGATCTACAAAATTACCTAGTACGAAAAAAGCCGACAGAGGACCTCACTAGTACAGAAATTAGATATTGTATTACCGTTGCAACCACAGAACAACGATCGGGCCACATCGCCCCCGCGACAGGGCGACAAGCATGGACTTCAAAGCTCTGTGGTTGCAACATAATAATGGAAGAAATGATGAAGATTTTGCAGTACAATCAAGCAGATATAAAATCTCAGAAACAAGAAATTAAACAAATGGACATTAAAGATTCCATAAATAAAAATATCAACGAGAAATTTACACAAATTGAAAAAAGGCAAAATGTAATCGAAGAAAAGCTGGAAAAACAACAGAATATTGTCGAACATTTAAATAGACAATTACGAAAGAAATACATACATAGTTTTTTTTGGAGTTTTAGAAAAAGAACAAAAGTATGACGACCTAGTTGAAATAATATTGCACATCATAAATAAAAACATGGATATTTCTTGCAGCAAGTGGGAAATCGAATCGGTTAATAGAATTGGGAAACAATCCGATGGTAAAATCCGACCAATTGTAGTCACTATATCGACTGTGAGCAAAAAAACTTGAAATTCTTCGCAACAAAAGATGTCTTTTGAGTACAAATATTTACATAAAAGATTTTCCCCCTCACGTTTTACAAAAACGTAAGGAGCTCCAAGAAGAATTAATAAAAGAGAAACAAGCTGGAAATAATGTAGCTTTACACTACGATAAAATTGTCAGGCTCCAATCTCATCCATTAACGAGCTCCAGTATGGATTCAGTACAATCAAACAAAAGGGGACTATCTGAATCTCCTGAACATTTTAATTCTACAAAAACAGACACAACCTTTCAAAAAGCTAAACAAGCGAAAAAGAAGACAAAATCACAAAATATTACTAGCTACCTTCGGCCTTCGCAAACTACTCAACAAGCAAGTCTATGTAACACTCCCACAAAAAGCTACGACAAGCCTTCTGCAAGCATTGTTGCTTGCCCGCAAGGAAAAACAAAACAAGCAAGCAGCTCTTCTCCTCCTTCTCCAAGCCGGCCGGTCACCGAGGAGAAGTCAGACCAAATCCCCCTATAACTACCAACCGCTGTATGAACATAAACAATATAGCAATATAGCATTTACTACTACATTATTTTCATAAATAAAATTTTCACTTACTACTTACTGAAATGTAGTATGCTAAACTTAAGAACATATTTTTATGAAAAATTGAGACAAAAATAAATAGATGAAGAACTTCATGTCATGAGTTCATATGTTTTACATTCACCCGTAACAAATGGACAGCATTAAATAGAAGAAACAGAAGAGACTATATGAAAATAGGACAGGCCTTTGCCTAAAAGGCAACTTCTATCACATATAAATATTCACAAAATTATACAAACCTTGTTTGTTACAATATGGATACTCAACAAAAAACATTACAGATTGATCAAGTGAAGTGTACCTTTGTAATATGTACCTTTTATAAAAAAAAAACTTATTGTGATAGTAGAATAAAGGCTATTTTATTTTATTTTATTTATTTTGTAAATTTGTAATGAAGCTGTTACGTCTCGTAGTTAATAAATAATTTTTATTTTAAATGATAAAAAACTGCACGTGAATTTCGACGTCATTTATTCGTAAAGACAATTCAATAAATGAACGCACTAAATTACAATAATTTTGAGATATGTCACTTAGATATTAATGCGTGGTAATTATGATGTCATTGTAATTATTAAATTTTTAATTGGTGTTACATCATTGATATGTTCGTTATTTTTGTATTTCAGGGTCCAGAACCTCATACTTACAAATCATTTTTAAGAGAAAATGTTTTTGTTTTATTATTTATGTTATTTTCAGCACATGATTACTTGTATTTCCTCACAATGACATCATTATTTCACTATACAATCATTATTAATAATTATGTATATAATAATAAGCTACAATACTTTACGCTATTGTTATAAGATCAATGTTACTGGAAGACAAATCGTATGGCATATAATAATTTTAGTACAACATTATTTTTAAATATAAATGCACCGACATGTACATAATGCTACCAAACTATTGAGAAAACCGCTACAGGATTACAAAATATTAGGAAAATAGAATCACACTCTCCTTCTACTAGATAAAGTTTCAGAAATATTTGAATCTTCAAAACGAACTCGTCACAATAAGACCGTAGAATCCAAGAAAGAATACGAGTGCTATTCAAATAGATATAATCGAAAAGTGGCTTACGTATAGTCAAGAAATATTTACATTATGATAAAAGCCATGTTGGCATTATAATTAGGAATAAATATCGAAAAACACGAGCCACAATCACGACCCAAAACCCAAAGCTGACGACAGCTCTTCAAAAAACCAGCAAAACGAAAGCTACCTCAATATGTACAGCGTTCAAGCGATCTGAGAATAAATTAAGGACTATAAACCTAACTTAAAACTACAATTAATCCTAAATTATAATAAAAACTTACAATCAAACAGTAATCACAAAAGGCGTGCGTCACACAACTTAAATATTACATAAAACCGATATGTCAGTTGTAATTGATGAGTATTAAGTATAATAATTAATTATAATAAACAATAGAACAGTCTCTCGACTTATATATGTAAGCATTACACACAGCGCTCCTTAATTAGCAAAACTTGGCAACTAGTGTCTTACATTTACTATGAAATATGTATTAAATACAAATAATATAACATATATATAGCTTTGATTACTTAAATCAGTACGCAAATTCTAAAACATGGAAGAGAGACAATGCGCAACGCATTATCTGTATTTTTATGGGAGTATTAAATATTGTATACAAATACATATAGTTTACTATGTAAAGTAAGAAATTTTAAATGTTATAAAAAATCTATTAGTCCGTACTTATATTTCGTAATATAATATAAATCGGTGTTTGGAAGTGACAAAAGAGGTAGTCTTTGAATTTGAAGACAGATATTCCTACACACAATTTTTTTTTTTAATATTTATGTTGCATGAGTATAAAATATTACAGGAAACTATAGACAAATTAAACTATGGAGAAATATAATATGTGTTTTTCCGCTGCGACAAAACACTACATCCACTCCACTGCAGAGTTTCATTTACAATGGATTTCCGCAAAGTAACGCCTGATTCAATATCCTAGGAAACTATAGCCACTTAAACTAGAAAAACACTAGTATTGACCAAGTTTTGCGCACATTACAACATCGAAATTTCAGCCATTTGTGTCTTAACGACGGCATTCAATAAAAACGTAGTTATTGCTTGTACACGTAATATCTTCTTTTATAATAATGTCCACTACATAGCAAACAATCTCAAATAAATTATCATTTAATAATATACAATGATAGTAAATTATGTTTCTTATTATCATCTGATATGTATGATAGTGACATTTATTAACAACTAATTAGTGTACCATCTAGATTGCAGGTCTACAAGATGCCTCCCTAGTTACTTTGGTTAACGATTCTTATTTAAAAATGATAAACAAATAATAAGTAAATAAATATTTTCACATTGAAACTAACGTTAGTTATCATAGTCTACTCTATACAGAAACTGTTGTCTATATAACATTATCCTAACCACCTTAAACCATCCAAAATACCTGAACATAAGAACGCACAAACGACATTGTGATTAAAAGTGGAACTTTATTGAAATAGAAGAACTAGCTTTCGAAGTGGTTAACGATAGATTTTCTTTATGAAAATGGTATGTAACCAAAATTGGATAAAATAAGTAACCAACCTATCAAAGTTACTCGATAGAAAGCTGTAGACCTGTAATCTAGATGAATTTTAACTCTAGAAAACACTCACTCAGAAACTATCACAAAATAATATCTACTCGTAATAATATCCCGAATAAATGTAAGCCAATTTTCCAACATAAAATTGAAAAGTTTCAGTTATCCTATGGGTTAATTTGGGGTTAAATATATTTTTATACATATTATTCAACATTCAACAACAATTAATTTTACATATTACTTCTCTGTATAGACAAAAGCAGATTGTTTCATAAAAATACATTACAATGATTCATGCAGCATTTAAATAATGTTTAGCTGCGTTCGTTCATAATTTAATCTTTGGTAAAACGTCAACACTTACGCATTTTTAATCCACTTAATTATATTCTATCGATAATAATTTAGATATGCGAACATCCCTAACGCATGATCTGATAAAAAGGTTGGATTTTGTTTTTGCCACATTTTACATCGGAGATTTTAATGTAGATTGAAATATCAATAGTTTTCTTTAGTATTACGAGCGAAACGGCTTAACCATTTTTGAGAGCGCTCAGCGCTCTTCGTTACAAAAATATGAGAGGCGAAGCATTATTCGTCCAAAATCACTTCGAGTACATTTACGCAAATCCGATTTTCGCTTAAAATCGTATTACTAAGACTATAAATAAAAATTAACCTACATGTAAGATTTTAAGAGCATTTCATGGCCTGTTTGTTCCTCCTCTTCGATGAATGCCTCAAATTTTTATCATTCCTCCTCAATTTCCTCTCTAATAAACCATTTTCAAAACATTGTATCGTCATTATACGACGACATCAACTAAACCTATTAAAAACGTTCAAAATGTTAATCTATCAATAATCCTCGACTGCTAACAAAATATTAATAAAAAATATGGGTTCATTCTTACAAAACATAGAGGTACATTATAATAAATTTAAAATAAAAATGTGTGGTTAAAAAACCTCTCGTATTGACTTCTTCTGGTCAAAATTAGGGTTATTTACACAGCAATTGGTAAACATAAATCTATAGATAAAATTCATCTCCAAATATATTTTTTTCGATTCAAAACAAATCCAAATTCGAAACCGGAAACAAATAACAAACATTCCAAATTCAAAAACAAAAATAACATTCGATATTCAACTTATTCCATCGTATCATACTGCACCTTCTTGACCTTCAAGTATCGCCACACAGCGTAGCCTACTAGAGTGCCAGCGGTGGCTATAGCCAGTGCTGCCCCCACGGCAACCGGTGCTGCTTCAGAGCGCGCTCGGCCGGACTCGGAACAGTGCCACGGAGGGCCGAACTCTCCTGAACGTTTGAACATAAACGGTTGCAGACGCATTTGGCGGAGGTAGAGTTTTGCACGGTGGCCGTCTGCAGCACTGGAAAGAGGCAAAGAAAACACTGCCAGCTATAAAAAGGATATTGTATGTTCGACCTGTGAGTATGGGACATTTTTAGATTTTGATAATATTTGTGTCTTATGCCCTATATAGGCTTTCAAGTGTACGAGTGTGTGTGTCTCATGAAATACATTGAAAGAATTTGCTACAAATATTCCTAAGTATGGTTTAAATATTCCATGTTCCGATAAATTCATGTTCCAACAATTGAGTCCATATTTCATAGTTTTACAGCTATCTCAGCCTCAATTGACTTGGTACGAGTAAATGCCTTGTTGCAGAAAATATTTGTTATTTTCCTCACCTGACATCGTCCTCAGTAAGATTGATAACAGTTTCAGTAGGACAGAAGAACGACTTCCCCACAGGAGTAGGGAACAGCAGTACTCTGGGATCAGTACTGAGAGACACGCGCCTCCCTTGCTTCGCTGCGTGCTCCAGGATTCTTGCGCTGGAGTTGTAGGACAGTTTGAGACTTTCCGCGTACCAACGCTCGCCGCCTGGTGTCTGGAATGATGGAGATAAATAAATTAGGTACATAGTTCGTTTTTAGTTAAGACCTCAATCAATTAAGTTAGCTTAGGTTTCAATTCAATTCATTGAAGTTTTTTAGTTAGTTGATGTTTTAGTTAAAAATTTTAAGTTTTTATTTACCGTAATTGTTACTTTATTAACGAGTACGAACGAATAGCATCAAGGAACGTACTGAGGGCACAAAGATCTACTAACTTAGATAAAGATAAAGTACTTAAGAAACAGTACTTTATTGAGTTTGAATTTAATAATGTTTCCAATGCGAGTACTTTTCGACGGGATAGGATAAAAAGGGCATATAATTTGGTTAATATTCAATATTTTTTCCATTAGGTAACTTCACACCTAAATCTGACTTTCAGTAACACTATTCATAGAGAAACAGCTGAAACCCATTTTATTTTCGTGGGGTGATTTCTTGAGTTTACCCTTGACATTTAAACATCGAGCCATCAATTTTTCACGGAATATGAGTGATTATGGTAATTTTAGCCTCGTTATAGGTCACATCGCATTGTTTACTAGGTGGGGCTAGACGGATCAAAGCTCAGACTAATAATCATACTATGTAAATAGCTTCGGCTATTAGTAGTACGGATATCATAAAGGGGATAGTAATGTTCTCGTGGATCATTATAATTTAACTTTAACTAATGGTAGGGTTCCTTCTGGCTAGTTGGCTAGATTCTACCCTCAAAATGTAAATTTCAAGGAGCACATATATATTGCAGCTTCTTCGCTTTAGAACCGGTTTCTTCCCAGCACAAAAAGCCAATTCTGGTGTCAAGAGTTTATAAAGCCGGCCTTAAGGCCTCTGACATGGCTTAACGACTGCCGTACTAGATAAACAGCCGGGACCAACAATATTGTTTCTGGCAACTGACGATCATAATATGTAAGAAAAAGCGTAGAAAAAAAAGAAAAAACGAGGGTAGATAATCAAACTCTGCCAAAACTAACACAGGTCATCACATACTCAGCAACAGGTTGCCAAAAGAGGCGGTCAGTGCAACATCTGTAAACAACTTTAAGAACTGGCTTGATGACTGGTTACAGAAAACCAAAAAAATCTCTTGTTAACTTGTGATCATATTACACCAGTAAACTGTATAAATTTCAACTTTGTGTAGACCATAAAACAATTTTGACACAGTGTGATATGGGCACACCAGCAATTTGCTGCTCGCCATTAATCAAATAAATAAGTAAATATCTATTTACTTATTAATATTTAATATAGCCTACCTTAGCAAAGTACCATTCTAACACGAACTCCTTGAAAGACAGCACCAGCGTCTCCGCGTCGCCCTCCTTACACACGCCCGTCACTAGCGCGTTGTTCGGCACGAATGTGTTCGCGTCCTGGAGATAATCATTAAAATTTCTTAGATAGATAAAGATTTATCAACACACCATATATTATTATATACCAGGTTAAAGTGTCTTCTTAAAAGGCTATTTCATTTGGCAACAGGTTACCACAAGGAGGATTTGATTTAAATATGATAAACCAGAAGAATGATTATGAAAAAGTAAATTATAGTAAGTGTTATCCATGAAAGGCATTAGGCGCTCACTTCAATGTGTCTGCCCATGAAAGTTCCTCTAACGAATGAATTCTATGGAGGAGTTATGACCCCCAGTAAGGTGGAAACCTCAGTAAGGTCAAGCGAGTGTGGCTCGGTGCTTCCAGTGTCTGCTTTTCATCCAGACGCCACCCTGGTTCGAATCCGGCCCTACACCAATGACCTGTATTTTCAAGTTATGTGTAGATTTGCACTAGCTTAACGGTGAAGGAAAACATCGTGAGGAAACCGATATGTTTGAGGACCAAAATATCCGAGGATATCTGTCTGGAAATACGACTCACAGGGAGAGAGAGAGAGAGAGAAGGTAGAAACACTCACCGCTCGTTCGTTAAGCTTGGTCATGTAAGAGATGTCGAGTAGCGCGTCCACAGTGAGCAGTATGCAAGTCTCCCCCGAGCCTCCAATCAGTCGGTACGTGGCTGTCTCCAGGTTGCGCTCTGTTCCTGCTGGCTCCTGGAAACGTGCAGATAGGATGTAAGTGTTGATTATAGTAATATTAGAAAGGTGTCAGGAAAAGACATATATTGTGTGTGTATGTGTGTGTTTGTCGGGGGATGTACATATGTATGTGCCTGCCTACTTGTCGATGTGGGAGCCTTAAGCTAACTAAGAAAACTTTATATTTGCGAGAACTAATTATTTATTTTCAATATACTTAGGTACACTGCGACACAACCGAGTGTGTGCCTCGCGGGTGAGACGACTGGCTCGCGGAGAGGTACGCTCGAACCAACCTCTCTACGCTTATTACTTAGGTAACTAATATGTGTCCCTACATGTTGTTTTTTGTGTGATATTCTTTAATCAGGCCGGAATCAGCCAATTTTGTGTAAAAACATGGTATGGAGGACTCTGTACGTGAGTGTAAGTGCGTTTATATGTATGTGTGAGTTCATCTGTCTCTCGTTCAAGCTAAATCGGCTGCAAAATGGATGAAAATCAGTAGTAGTAGAACGTCTATATGCAGCTAATCTAATCAATTGGTCCATATAAAAAGTACACGAGGTCTTCTTTACAAAAAAAGAAACGCAAAGAGCAAAACGCACAAACGGCTGCCTAAATATAATAAAGGACATCACAGTTTCAGAGGTTTAAAACTTAATACTTTGGCTAATACCGGGCCATTACGGAGGCCTAAAGACCTCTGTAGTGAAGGCTTATATTCTGAATTAGTAATGGAGCCCTGTTAGTAGTTCCGGTTTATCCTTTGAGGGTCTTTAATGGGCCTGCTGACACATTAAAGCGCTTTTGAGATGTGGAATGGGAAAACATTTTCATTGTGATTCAAATACGTAATATCTATTTGCAGATAAAAATACTCTGGGAAAGAGTAACGAATTATAGAGGACTTGTTTTATGTTATATGGTGAAATACATTACTTACAAAATAAGCGAGAACTTTTTTCAGATAAAGGTTAGGTGCCTCAAGGTTTTCGAAGACAGAAGAGAGCATTGGACCTTAATTCCAAAATCTAAATCAATACCAAATACCTTTTTGTATTCCATTTTATTTTTTTCCGTACCTTGGACTGAACATTTCCGCTCGTTTTCATAGAATTCGCCTTATATGTGACATGACTATTAAATTATATATATATATATATATATATATCTATATAAGTATCTATATATATATATATATCTCGAATAACATTATAACTTCAAAATAGGGGTAGATTTAGAGAGATAAATTCTACCTCTACTTTAAAGCAATGATGCTATTTGAGAGAAATATGTTATTGTGGATATTAAAATAAAATAAAATGTCTTACCGTAGATCCGCCCGGCGCCACAGTAGTCTTGCTGTATTTGGTCACTCGTGGCCTCCTCGTCGACGCCTGGCTCTCCAGTTGGAGGCTTTCCGCCGAACATATCACCAAAACTGCCAACAGCCACATCAAAACCCAGTAAATCCAGAGCCGACGCCAAAATCATCACTTGTAATCGTAACAGTCCAATAAATTTAATAATTTCGTCTCAATTACATTCCCGCCTAAATGTGACAAAAAAATAAGTTCGAAAGAAATGAAGTTAGAATGTCATCACTTTAATTTTTATTAGACAAGAAATAATTAAAATGTTGACTGGCACATGATATTCACTCCTAAATTTAGAAAAGTAGTTCGAAACAAATGAAGTTACAATAGCATCACTGGTTAACCGTTAGTATGCAAAAACTAATTTAAAAAGCTAACTATGAAAACAAAAAACTTCCTCCCAAAACTTAAAAAAATGAGTTCTCGCACCCCAAAATCAAAAAGGTACCTAATGCTTGCAAACTTAAGCAAAAAGTATTCAACCGAATAAAAAAAGAGAATAATAAATTGAGATAAGACACCCGTCCCCGGTCGGTTCATAAAGCACTGACACAGATGCATACAATGGCTGGATCTTTGATTTGATAAGAGATGTGCGGCGAATGAATGCGGTGACCGAGAAAACTTTGTTATTCTAGTCTAGTTACCTACAGTTACACCGAGTTGCAGAAACGAATCATATTTTTTACTTTTTATATTAAGCTACTTCTAGAAGTTATCCTTGTGTGATATTATTTCATTGTTTGGTATTGTAATAATGTAAAATACAATAATAGTACATAGTAATATGTTAAGCATTTATATTAATTTCTAATCCGTACATGTGTACATTAACAAAACATAATTTTCATAAACTTTTTTTGTCAAATTATAATATTTTACTACTGTGTCAATATAACACAGACATATCAAAATTATACGCATGGTTAATAACTCACTTTATAACACTTTTAAGTGTTAGGCAAGCCTTCATACATTATACCTAACATTACCCATACCCCCATGTCAAAATCTATCGATATCGATACAATTACGAATCCGCCTCTGTCCCATCCCTACGTTCGTTAGGTGCGGAAAAGTTTATCCTCGGAATGTTCGAGCGTGCATGACATACATCACTAGAAGCAAATTGCAACTCATTTGCGTTGGTAGCTACATTTTGGGCGGTACGTACCTACATATACGTAGGTACATACACATACTTACCACCTAAAACTATAAAAAAGCTTGAAGAGTGTCAAAAATCTGAACATAGAAGACATAAGAAAAAAAAAGGGATTGGGTATAAAACACGATTCACCAGTTTTTATAACTTTTGTCTGTTGATCTGTTTTATCGGATTATCTGTGTCTCTGTTTATCTGTTTATTTAAGCGCTCATCACTCAAAAACGGCTTAACCGATCATCATGATTTGTGGTATAAAAAATAAATAAATAAATAAATATTTCGGGACATTGCACACAGCGCCATCTAGCCTCACACTAAGCAAACGCTTATAATGCAAGCGAAGCCGCGGGCGTCCACTAGTTTTCTATAATCTCTAAGTTTTATGATATTTAAATGAGATTTTTTTTTGCATATCACGGTCCTAAACTCGAGTCATTGTATTGTCTTTTTTGGCTTGGACCTAATAATAAAAACGTTAAACACCTTAATTTAGATACCTACTTATTATAGACGGATTAAATAAATGACTATCCAATCCTTAAATTGTACCTATACATAGTATACTATAGGAATTCGTATCGGATAACGTTTTGCATATTCTATGCATGCAATACGTTTGACCGTTTGTACCTAAATTGTACTGTGGCTATTCCTTTACCAAAACCATGAAGTTAGAGGTAGAAACCAAAACACTCACGTGAAATTAGTTTTGACAGCAGTAGCTGTATTTGGCACTGTCGAACCGAGAAAGAAAATAAAAATATGTAGTACCTACCTACTGCTCATATTATTTTAATGTTATAATTACAAAAACTTTGTAACTCATTAAATCACGGAATCACATTTTTTTTCTTTGGCCATAACTTTGTATTTTGCTAGTTCTCAACTAAAAACGGGAGAGTGTGTTAACCGCTTTTATAATTTGAATTTGGAACAGTGTGTGCTGCCAAATAAAAGTTTACCCCAATCTCAAGAATTCATATCAAGTTTCGGGATCCACTTAAAGTTAGCCGAAATCCTTGATCTAATATATTGTATTAGCCAAGTTTCAGGCAAGATTAAAGGCACTTCGTCTATCCTTGAGTATCTTAATTAATTTTTACCTAAGTTTCTGGCTGTTTCCTTAGCTTGCGAAATTAACTTAGAACCCTATTTCTGTATTATATATTATAAGTTATTATCTTACTATGATATGAATGACAAACTAGTCTGACTTGATACTACAAAATTATTATTATTGACACTACAAAATTAACTGAAATGACGTATAGTGAAACCAGTCATCAAAATAATCAACCTAAATTAGTTGGGTTTTTTTACGTGGGATATGTTTACGTTTAACTACAGCCTGCCTGGTAATAATCATGTGCATAATGAAAAAGTCTGTAATTCTGTTAGTCCTACAATTTAGACCTAGCCTTAGCCTAGCAAAACTATCAGACATTCCTGGCCAACCAGCTCGAAATTACGAGACCTTCCCATTGCAAGGCCAAACCTTACATTAATGCACTACACTGCACCGACCTACTTATACACTACCTACTTGGTACAGCCTTGGTAAATTGCGGGTAGTCAGACCTCAGCGCCGTGACGTCATCGGGACAAGATGGCGCCCGGCCAAAATAGCTGCACGTAGTTACGGATTTATTAATGGAAGTTTCGGTTATTTGTGCGGCTGGTAGTTGTAATCTTGTAATAGACTATGTCGTGGGTCGTGATTGCAGTCAATTGTAGTGTATATAGGGATGTAGAGAACTGAGCACCAATTCATAATTCATGTGTTGACTTTTAAAGACAATCATAACGTTAATCATACACAATACTATATAAGTACAAGCGTCTTTAAAGTGTAAGAAAGTTAATTTTAATAAAACTGTTCAAATATGATTTTAATCTTACTGGTACTTAATAAGATATTTCAACAAAATTGTACTTATTTTGAGAATTGGCACCAATTTAGAAAAATAAATATTGGTTTTGCAAGTATCCAGGAAGAGATCACATATCTACATTATTACATAGAGATCAAAGCAAGAAGATTATTATTCCCTTCTAACTAATTTAATAATTAGTGTGGGCAGTACTTAAGTACATAATCACCTGTCTACTTAGAAAGAAGGTAAATTACCTAGATTTTCTCTGACGTAGCAGGGCCTAGACTTGAAATTATACAGAGTTACTGGACTTACTGGCAATTTACACAAAACGTGACATTGGTGAAATTGCGGCAATACCGCAGAGACAAAAGGAAAAAACTTACACAAAACTGTTCCCTGCGAACTACAATATAACGATCAGTAAAAGTCCACAGGGTTTTTGTTTGTGGCCATCCTAGGCCATAATGATCTGATCACCATTAGGTAAGTTTTGGTCAATTGGAAAGTCGTTAACTACCTCTTAAGTAACGTTAAATAGGTATTTAAACTGATATAATACAGTCCTTAAGAGGTCTTAATGGCTGTATTATATCAGTTTAATTAACTTAAATTAATTAACTTTCGAAGTGATTCCTAATTACTTAAATTAGAAGTAAAATGCATAGAGATGACAGCTGTCAAAATAAAATATAATGCGTGGACAGAGTATAGCAGTTTGCTAAAGCTAGTTTTATTATTCTTAAAAATAAATACTACACTTGATCAAAGCAGAGCATGTGCCTGCCATAAAAGAACTGATTCACTTTCGCTTAAAAATGTTTTTTTTTGTTTGTAACATATAACCCTGTATTATTTTAGTACTGTTTAGTGAGATATATATATTTATATCATGCCATTTTCAATCCAAGGGCTTGGCATTTTAGTTCCAGGGACGGTGTAATCTAATTCAGAATTTATGTAGTCTCTGTTATTAAATTAAAACTAAGTTATGATAATAAGGCCCTCATTTTTCGGTCCCTAAATAAATTAATTCCGGATTTTTAGGGAAAATGTTTTACTTGGGTCTGAAATATTATGTAAATATTATATGTTGGTACTTTTAAAATGGTTAAGGTTAAATTAGGTTCTGGTTTTACATTATGTCACTAACTAATATACTTTTTTTAATTCTGTGCTGATAATATTTAAATTAAATTGTTAATATTGACTGCTATCATCTCAGACTTCTTCCTCTGACCTTATACATTTTTCGGACGTTGAAATATAATTTATGGACACTGCTATCAAAATTACCAAGCTAAATTAGACAATGTATAAATCGATTTTCTTAATCAAATTTTTACAGCGCACCCAGCAAGGAGAAAAAGTTGTAAAAGTGTAGCCAGCATAAAAAATAAATTACCCATCCGAGAGTTGTAATCACTAAGTTGGCAGCATTGAAGTGGGGGAAATTTGAGCGGCTACACTCAAGTACTAAGATCTAATTAGCTTAATGAATTGCCAGTACTTAGCAAAAGTTAAATCACTTGGCTGAACACGAAGCTTCGCAACTAAAATAGGTTTCCCTACACTTAGACTAGATAGAATATCGACCGATAAGTACCTAATAAAGTTGGCATCAAAGTATCAACCTTATCTTGAAAGCTCGATGGAGGGTTCTGCAGAGCTTGTTCTTTTTGTAAGGCATCTTAAGTTGATAAGGCATAAGTTATGGAACAGAATGTTTTGAACTGGATAACGCGATATCTTGATAGTATTTTGGTCCTGTTTGGTAGATTATAGGATCTACCGGAACAGGATATAAACTATGTTAAACATTTTTTTTTTCAAATACTTACTAAGTAGTACACTGAAAGGAAATACTTAGGTACTTGTTGTTTGTAAAAATTTACTGTTTTATTGTACTATAGTTTGTATGTTGGTACATTATTTTTTATTAAACAATTATCTTCCAACTCCAGAACTACCTAACTCCAGAGTAGAAAATAAGTCCTGTAACTCCAATGCAATTTGCACAAGAAATAATAAAAATTCTCTAGAGTCAATTTATTTAAGTCACGTACGAACGCGCGCTATACCTACCTACTGCTATTTTATTCTGTGCTGGTTTTGATTATGAAAACACTGACTAGGAACCAGTGGAGCGCAGTTTTCCCGATACCTCGGGGAGATTGGAATTTATAGATTGGTATTACTAACTTGTAACAGCTAGTTTGTTGCAAATACTTTAAGGTGGACATGTACCTATATGTTTTTAATATTTAACAAACTGTTGCAAACTATAAATTGAATAGGTAATTTGGTACGATCTAGGTACGTACTTAATACATTTTGGTGTTGCAAAATTAAAGATTTAATAATATATTTATGATTGTCTAAATCTAAATCAAATAATAATAGTTTCTTAGTCGACCTTTAATTAATACTAGAAAAATGTGCCAAAATATTCTTCTACCTTTCCTGCCAGACTATAATACATAAAATACCTTGAATTTATGTATATCTAGAATTTAATTTGGTTCTTCTCAATAACGCTTTTCACGCAAATTTTGCCATAATAAAAAAACGAAACCAAAAAAGACCCAGAAATAAAATGTAACGTATCTAATAAAACGTCCCAAGGTCGTAAATCAACCCGTTCCTAGCTCCTGGGTTTTGTGTAATTCTGTGGTGTAAGTAATCTTTTACAGTACAACATCGGACTACAGGTTTATCGTTTCAGGGTATTCACTGGGCTTAACACCTCTAGGGAAAAGGTGTGAAAACTGGTGTGGTGAGGAAATAGGACCGAGTCAATATGAGATTCTGAAATTGGCACTAAGTTACGACGTTAATTAAAAATGTTTAGTTTTGTAGGTAATATATTACTAGATAATAAATTTATATCCACTATAGTAAGTATAATTATTAAATACTTATTTAATATTTATACTAACTTAAAGTTTCAATAAATACTTTTTAGTTTTTTTTTAATAAAATCTTTTTAGAATAACACGCATAAACTTTTTCGCACGTTTAATGTTTTATGAAGAATTTTAAAAAGTGTTACATAATTACAAAAATACCAACTTAGTATGGGAGATTATTAAAACAGTATTTTACGCATTTAAAATAATTCAATTAAGTAATGTAATATATGTTATTAAAAAAATATTATTCATTGATATTGTAATTTTTAAATAAAATTCCACACGAAAAAATAAAATCATAAAGTTAGTTTTATTCAATTGAAAATAGAGTAAAAGTAACAAAAAACAAGTCGTTTTCGAAGCATTATTCTAATCTGTATAACACAAACGGCTACCGATGCGAAACTTTATAATGTCAGGTCGTAAATCACCCCACACACTCCCTTTTCTGGAATTTGCTTTAACCTTTCAGAGGGCTGAGTCATCCAATGAAAACAATAGCCTATATTTTTGGATTTGGCTAGATTTACATGTCGACTTTAAAAATACTAAGTTCTTGTGTAAAAATATGTTGTTAAAACTTAAGCGAGAATTATTCGGTGCTATAAGTGACTGCCTTACATTATGATACACATCGGTTCAATTCCAGCACTACACCAGTGACCAGTCCTAACGAATTCATTTTGCGGGGAAGTCTTAACCCTTAGTATGTAATGAAGAATTACGTATGTCGAAGGAGGAGATATAAAAAAAAATATTTTCATATAGCAACCTATCAGCAATCAGGCGATATCGTGGCTGTGACACCAAATTTCAAAAACCTGTTATAATATTTAAATATGTTTTTTATTTTAATATAAAGCTGTCCTTAATAAAATATTGTTTGCCACAATTTATCGCCAGCGTGGAAGTAAAGTGCATTGTTGTCACCTCAGTGCCTGTATAAGACGTTAAAGGTCACAACTAAGTTGAGACGATAAAATATGGAAATGAATTTCCCACCTGTAGCTGACATTTGATTTTAATGAAAATAATTCAATTACTTCTATCAATATTTTAAATATCTATGTAAGTACTCATAAATTGTAAAGTTTGTAAAGATATAAAATATCTGCAGTCAAAGGTCAGTTGAAAAAACTTCTGATGAAACTATTGCGATTTTAAATCATACTTAATAAATTTAGTTGTAATAACCGGCTAGCACTTACGTCAAAAATTACGTCAAAAAATTAGCTCGACAAGTTTCTAGTTTTTGTCGAGCTAATTTTTCGACGTAATTTTTGACGTAAGTGCTAGCCGGTTATTACAACTAAATTAAATCATGCCTTACGGGAACTATAATACAGTGATACTTAATAAATGTTATTCGTGGCAGAACCTGGATGGACACACACTAGGATGCAATTACCTACTAAATTTTCGCCTACTGGATCAATTCTGTAGGGGATTCACAACCCTCAGTAATGGAGAATACGACTCGACGAGGGGGAAACATTTGTGGGCTGAATATTTTGTGTCACAGTGTTACTTGCAATCCCGCAATAACACAGATAACCACTCACTATTCTACATTAAGCCCAAAAAAAGTAACAATCATTAATCAAATTTAAACAATATTAAATAATTATGAATATCATGAAACGAAAAAATAAATAGATAGATATCAAAAAAAGGCTCAGTACAGCCTCAACTATTTTCCTTCCAAGAAAATCCAGAAACGCTGGTTCTTGCAATGAAATCACGCTCCGCATAGCAAAGTTCCCATCTGGGACCCGAGACAGCTGCTGCAGAGAGCGGAGAATGAATATTGAGTACCTAGGTACATAGGTAGGAAGGAAATAACAAACGTATCTAGATAGTGTTATTTTTTACCTCTCCATCCTGCTGTTCTAGTAGTAAAAAGAACATTGTTTAGTAAGTTTTCAGCATGTTTATTTTACTTTTGTATGCTATTGTCGTCTTGGTGCATTATATAATTTAATATTATGTAGTGTAATGCGTTCAAAAATATAATAATTAGGTTAGATCCATTATATAAAATGGATCTAACCTAATATATCACGACAGATATATCTGGTGTTCCGATTTTTCGAATCGACCCATGGACTTCCGACGTAAACACCATTATACTCAGTACTTTAATATTAGCTGAATAGTAATTCGTTATAATTTTAGTATGAGACATATTCATCCACTAGGTATATAGATTTCCCACATAAATCACGGTTAAAGCCCATTGTCATTAGCCTCTAATGCAAGTATTGTGCCAGCAAATCATCAAGAGCTCTGTACTCCAGTATTTCATATTCAATCGTGGAAATTGCGTACCGCTTCCATCTGAATAGGCAACGTAGAACAAAGGACTCCCACTACAAGTTTCAGTTACAATGAACAATGATTTTCCTTCTTGTTGTGGCCATGTTTCAGTATTTGCCTACTTTCCGGCTAAATAGTATATTTCGGCATAAAATTGAAACCGACCAAGTGTGAGAATAGCTTGTGTATGACATTTTTTCGCAGGGTTCCGTACCCTGTCATTACAAAAACGACTAAATATACCGTTTTTTTATAAGAATACCCAGATAATGTGAATAAATATTTGGTCTGTTTCGATTCTCTCGTACGAGTTATGGAGTGAGATATAATCGTGTCTCTTTTCATTGGGTCTAAGAGGTTTAAGAGGGTTGCTTACCAGCCCAAAACAAGATAAGGAAGGAGCAAGAACCCACTTAGTATATTATAATTAAACTCTCACAAAAACTCCGGAATTCATACTATTTAAAAAAATCCTCGTCTGGCTATCACGGCTTGAATTATGAAGCCCTGTTACAGAGAAACGGACGGAGGAATATCTGAATTATTAGGGTTCCATTTTCACAGTTTGGGTACGGAACCCTAAATATAATAAAATTCGACTGTGCCAAATAATATAATGGGTTGGGATTGTTGATTACACTTAATTACCGCAGTTATATTAATTAAAAGTTCTATATGAGGTAATTTGTAAATACTCTACCATTTGAAACAAAAAACTTTAGGTACAAATATAAAAGTAGGTACTGTTTTACTTTTCAGTTGCTTATAAGATAAGGTTTTCATTGTCGAAAATTTCTCATCATTATTCAAATGAGTTCAAAACTGTTACATAAATTATTCATGTTTCCATTAAACAAATCAGAAATAGTATTTTCCTTATTTCTAAGTATTTTTCAAAAAAAAAGAAAAATCAGGAATGCTGCTAGAGTATTATAATTTTTACAGTTGGTAACTTTATTTCTAAAGATAACAGTTTCAGTGATCGTTACAGTATAATTATTAAATCAATGATGTAATAAAGAAAAATAATAATTATGCAAAAAAATCAAGAGCACTAAAAATAACAAGTGGTCTCTATTTATATTGTTAATCACCATTTAATGTTTTTCATAAAATTCTTCAAGTAAGTATTAAACAAAAATAACAGAAATTAATTTTCCATTTTATTAATAATTTATTTCTGAATGCTTTAATAATTTAACTAACCCCTATGTTTCATTACATTGCGACTTTAATAAATTTGTATATCCGCGTAAAAGTTTTCTATTCATTCTTTACAAATATTTCGTTTACTTTACAAATATTGTTATTTAATTAGTCGTTAATTCGCATATTGCAGATGGACATCGAATAATAAAATAAATCATCATAAAAGCCAGGCCAAAAATAATAAAAATAAGGCATCGAACATTTTCTTATTTTACAAAAAAATAAGGCTTCGTGATAAAAAGCGTTAACGTTAGAATAGTGAAATTCTCACTCACCGATACACAAGAATTTCACCAGCATCATTGTAGTTACGTCGAAGACAGCAAGAAAATTATTTCTAACGCTATGGTAAACCATTTTGGGATCTCCTTAGCTACCGTAACCCAGAGTTCGTACACAAATCAAGTCCCTATACCATTTACGCGAAAAAATCGAATACAAATCTATTTTCATCTATCACCGACAACTTTGGCATGTGATTTGTAACATCGGCTGGTTTTGCGAGGACTGTTCGAGTAATACTTTACTTTTTACACTGAATAACTTGGATCAAATGGTAGACATTTTGTGACGTCATTTTTTTAAAGGGGAAAATCGATTGTTTCACGCATGCGCAAATTTTCTCCTTGGCCTATTTCGTGCGACGCATCGCGACCGTGACAGAACTCATTTGCTTTATAATATCGAAATGGCGGTCATATTTTATGAATGAAAGTGTTTTATTCATTCATTTTGTTATTTATAGAAATGCTATTTAATCAATGACGGAAGGTTTTTTGCTCTTCTAGCAAGCATGCAAAGATGTTATCAGTCCGTAGTTTTATTTTAGTTTTTTTGGACAAATTTAGAATGTTATTCGACCGAGTTTCCATTTTAACCATGTTATTTTAGGATAGAGCCACTTTAAATAAAGGCTCTTGGTCTGAGAATAAGATAGCGTAGGAAGATCATCTTTATTGTAGGTATCTAAGAAAATTCAGTTTTTTTTTTAATTCAATTCCATATTTTCCAAAAAATATTTTCAGAATTTATCTGTGATTTTTTTTTTACTATTAGTTTTAACTATTATTTTTTGAGTTCGTTTCGACTCATTAGTAGGTATAGTTTTGATAACAAGTTCGTCGATATAAGCACAGTAGACTTTTGTGAAAATATTATGTTCATCCGTCACCAGAACTCTAGATCGAATTTTGGTGACGTATTTACAATTTAAATTTAGTATTTTACAATTTGTAAACAAAAGAAATCTTTAAAACTAAACTGTAGGTAACTCAAAATACGTTTCCATTGTGTAAAAAATAAAATATACACCTTGTGTATACGTTGATATTTTAAATTTCGTACTAAAAAGTTGTTGGCTGTCTGCCGTTAGAGTGCGCTAATGCTAAAACAAAAAATCACCTTCGGGTAAATTAAATTTAACACATGGCAGCATTATTTGTTCTGTTTTGCGTTGCGTTTCGTTTTATTTATCGTATCACTTGACTAACTGACAGATGACATGCAATGCAACTGTTCTGTTATCAATCAGTATAAACGAAACGCTCTATATCAACAAACCATGCAGCATGTTTGTGTGATTTTATTGTAATTTTGTGCGATAACTGAATCTAAACAGTTTTAATTGATTTATTTACTTCATCATTTACCTGTAGAAATGTCTCTTAATCCATTAAACGGTGAGTACCATTCAAATTATGTTATTTAGTTATCCTAATTCCTAACCTATAACCTTAAAGTATATTATTTTTTTCGTTATTATCACGTATAAATTCTTGCAATCGAACTTAAGTAATTAATATGTAATCAATTGTTTACGTCTTTACCCTATTCGTAGCAAAGCTAAAAGCCAGTGAAGTACCCAATGTAGCTATATAAATGGTGTGCCTCGGGGAAGTCACGAAATGTTTAATCAATAGATTAATTAGAAATTGTGTAATGCCCGAGCAATAATCGTGAATTCAGTTGGGTTCTACATATAATTAATTGAAAAAAAAAACAAATGATTTATTAGTTTTACATTCAACAGTATGTATTAATGAAAATTTGGTCAAGCTACTACATTTATAATTTCAATCTCATTGATATCCATTCCAGAGCTCAAAAGACGCCTCGAAGATGACTCAACACCGCTGCCCAAGCGCCTATGCCTTGCCAAGAACATGGTGACCTCTCATCACTTCCCCACGGCTCCCAAAGAGAGGATCATTGCTGAGTGGTTGGAAGAACTGACCGGAGAGAACAAGCTGACTGGTATGGAGCTGCAGAAGGTGCTGGAATGGGCTAGCTTTGATGATCTGACGGGGGAGTTGAAGGGTAGACTTGTTCGGGTGAGTGTTGATCATATTTCACTATACATAGTATAAAAGAAAGTGGCTTGCCGCGGCTTTCTGTAATATGTATATACCTTTCTATGTTTGCATTCATCTTTAAAATAAAACTACGAATATTGAGGCAGTTTTTTTATTAGATAGGGTGATTTAGTAGGAAGGTTTTTATGTAAATATCATGCATATTATATAAGTTAACATCCAGACAAACTTTTTTTAAATCTATATAGGTATTAAACCTTTTTTAAAATAATCTACTCTGGTCAGATAAACTTGTGTTTGTTACTTATGATACAAAGATGGGTGCATGTGAAAATAATTTACTGTAATTATGTACTTGTTAGAAGGAGCAAGAGTATGAGTATGAAGGGCTAGTGGCTACTCCATAGATATACATAAATTGCCTTCTCACCGTACATAACTTTAAAATCATTCAAATTCCAGGTGGTGTCTCTGTTTGTACAAAAGAACATTCTACACCAAAATGACATCAAGTTCATCATGTCTTTCCTGGAAAACCCAAAGATATCACAACAACTGTGTCAGCAGATTGAAGATTGCTTCAATATTACTGTGACTCTACTGCAGTTCCTCAAAAATGATGACAATAACAATTCAGACAACAGTGAAAGATTGCTCAACAATCTATTAAGATATTACAAAGAGTCTAAGAAGAAACTTGAGTTTATTACAAAGTTCTTGCAAGGAGAAACCTTGGAAACAGTCTTCAGTTATCTAGACACAGATTGTCGGAACACAGTTATTAATATTTGTCAAAGTATACTGTTTCCTCAATATAAGAGGACTTATTTTATAAGTTACCTTCAAACTTTGATAAGAAAAGATAATATTGAAGAGCTAATTCAAGAAAAAGGTGACAATATACAATCTGTTTTGAAAATCATGAATATATTTTTCAAATTCCCAGAACACAGGCCTGAGAAAGATCCAAAATTTCTGGAAAATTTTATTGATGTGTTTGTGACTTGTTTCAAAAAAGAATATCAAATTGTTTTCGCCTTCTACATTATGGCGGCAAATGTACTAACTATGGAACAAGATTACATAATACCATCTATAAATATGGACCCAATAATATTTGAACAGAATGGTGAGAAAATCAAGAGAAATCTGTTTTTAAACATGTTGGAAATTGTCCTGAAAAATGAAGTGGATATAGCAGTGAGGCTTACAGATAATTTTGGTTATAAAATACCAAGAATAGAAACAAAGAAGACATTCATGTCGTTTCTACAAGCTGTGATGATGGGTCAAATAAAACTCGAAGGTAAAATTGACAAAACAACTCTGCAAATAATAAAAACTGCATTGAAATTGGACCCAATATTGATCGAACAGAAAATGGACGAGATTCTTCCCCCAATAATGGCGAGCAAAAAGAATACAATTGTCTCAGAAGCATACAAAGATATGCTAAATTGTTTGCTCGAGATTTTATTCAAACTGAGTCGTGGCACCCAATTCTTGACTCAAATTCTACCATTACTGAAATTGAATTTGGAGACTTGCAACACTGAACAGTTGAAATTGGAACAAGAAATAAAGGAAGCAGAACAAATTGGCGGTAAAAGCGAGAAGTTAAAAAATAAATTGCTGACAGGAAATGATGTTTTTCCTCAAGAGTGTGTGGATATGTTTGGCAGATTGACCATGGATTTGATGTTCAGACAGAATAAGGATCTTTTGGAATCTATGCAGAAAGACTTTGAAGATCATTGCTTAGTTTTGTTGGAGCAAGGATTTGTGGGTAGGTAAACTGATATTTCAGTATTGTCCAACCATTGAAAAAATTTACTACTATACTCTCTTGATGGTGTAATACATTAAAATTATTATTTCTAAAGTATAGCCGCGGAGCAGGATTTGATGTCTCACTTACTATGTTTTAATCAGGCTGAGTTACAGCAAAATAGCTCCACCATATAAAAACATCTTTAATTGTGTTCTGTTACTTAACTTAACAAGACTACAATGTTTCTTCTAACACATCATAGATTTACGGACTAACATGTCTCTCTTGCTATATATTATCTCTCATGTAGATAGGATCAGCTTTCTTGGTTTTTCACCTTCACTTCATCCTATCCTGGATATAGTTTTCCACAAGATAAATGAAATAGAATATTTTATTTTACAAAATCAATCCATTTCTAAGGAAGACCTTTACCCAGCGAAAACGGCTGCAGATGATGTTGACAGAAGACAGAAGTAACCGAACATTAATGAACTTCCAGGTCCATCAACAACAGTTCTGACCTCTGTCCTATCCTCCATTTTAAGTTCGTTCCTCCAACACTGCAAGATGGCCGACCACACGGTACCACAGAACATTGCGGAGGAGTTCTGGACTGTGTATGGCAAGTTCAAAGATTGCTTGAGGAGATTTGGGTTGTGTACGCTGAAAGTTAATAATGTAAGTATATTATATAAATTTTAATAATTAATGTAAAATCATTCTTCTTAGACAACAACCCCTTCCTAATCAATTTGTTGAAGAAGAACTTGTGCATACATCATGGTGGCCCAAGTCCTTCCTTAGAAATTATTGAGTAACTAGTGGACGCCCGTGGTTTTGCTCGCATTATTTCAGGATACAAAGTAGCCTATAACACTCCTAAGATCTCATACTACCCACATACCAAAAATCATGATGATCCGTTCAACCGTTTTTGCGCGATGAGCCTTTAAATAAACAGAGACACAGATAAACAGACAAAAAATATACAAACTACTGAAACGTGTCTTATTATCGATTTGAAGTACCTATACCCAATAATTTTTATGCTAGTGTCTTCTATGCTCTTCAGCTTTATTATATTTATTTATAGATAATGAAAATGGTACCTATATTGTTTTTCAGACCACACTCCTGAAATCATTCCTTCGGATCTGCCTCTCGTATTCACAACTGAAACTTCTCAACACAAAGTACAGTAACTGTAAAATTCAGCTACCTTCGATCACTGATGGGGAATTTAACTTGAGTGTGATATTACCATGCCTAAGTGATGGCGAATGGGAACAAATCAATGGATTAATTGATGATGAAAGTATGGCTTTGATGGTAAGTACTTGAGTGTTTTTTATCTATTTTTTCGTAATGGCAACACCACAACAATCAGTCTTTTTTTAAGTACATATATTCCACCAATGTCCCTGGCGACGCCAAGGTTCTTTTGTACCTTATCTATTTGATCTTGATTTTTATTAAATATTTTCTAACTAATTATGCTGACCCAACTGATATTCCTATAATTTAATATAGTATTCAGTTTGGTTTATGTATCTATTTGTTTTAATAACTTTTTCAACAACTTTGGTACTAAAATTAAAACAAACAACAATCAGTCTTGAGTGAGGTGTCTATAGTGGATAGTCATTTGGTTTCTAGTAATATTGGTGTATGCCCGCGAATTTGCTCGCTTTGTTTTGGGATAAAAAGTAGCCTATCTTTGTTACTACCCTATACTACCATCACCACAGCATTAGGTCAAAATCTTGATGATCTGTTGCTTTATTGCTGTGTGTTAGAGTAAGAAACACACTTTCGTTCTTATGTATAAAAATAACACTATTGTTTCTATTTGTAGTACATTAATTTCTGTAATTAAATAGAGGCATATCTATACTAATATTATAAAGCTAAAGAGTTTGTTTGATTGTTTGTTTGTTTGTTTGAACGCGCTAATCTCAGAAACTACTGGTGCGAATTGAAAAAATATTTTTGTGTTGAATAGACCGTTTATCGAGGAAGGCTCTAGGCTATAAAACATCATGCTGCAACTACTAGGAGCGAAGAAACAATAGAAAATGTGGAAAAAGACGGGGAAAATTATTCATCTTTGAGTGTCCGTTGCGTGCGCTGCGAAAACGGTTAAAGATATCCAAAAATATGTATGAAAGAATTATTCCTCTTGATATGATCTAACAAAATGTCCGCGATAGTATATGTCTATCTTTTAAGATTAACTTACTAGAACCGTTTTTATGATAATAACTATTCCACGCAGACGAAGTCGCTGGCACAGCTAGCTTAAAATAATGAGTGATATTACCAGGGCAATGTTTGATTTTGTTTACAGCACAAAAATAATAATATTTATTGCATTTTTCAGGACCAGCTTCAACTTGTCAAAACAATGATATCGCAAATAATATCTATCAACCAAGAAGTAGACTATCCATCGGAAGAAACAAAATCGCAATTGGTCAAGCAGTTGAACTCAAACTCTACCATTTTGGAAACTGAAAAATACTTTCCAAAAGTATTGTTTTCCAATTTGGATGTAAACCAATACAAACAGTTAGCTAAAGGTCTTGTCAAGTTATATCTGAACGATGAAGCAAAAGAAATATTCGATGATGTTGCCATAACCAATAACAGACCTCTACTAAATGCTTTAGTGTTGGAAGTCTCCAAAAATATAACCAAATGTATGGAAAACTGTGAAGCGCTCAGCAAAGCTCTAAACAAGTCAGAATTTAACATCGGCGATTTTGCAAAAGAAAGAAACATGCAAGAATATTTCAGTAACTTAAATGTAGCAGAAAATGAAGATGATAAAATTAAGAAGTGTATAGAATTGTTGAAGAGTTTAAAGATCGCTTATTTGGACGAAAACGACCAAGTAACTGCTATTTTTGTCATGTTGGCATTGAAAAAGTGTTGCCAGTCGAAGAAGATAAAAAGAAACATCGATTACGTTTTGCAAAATATTTTCGAACTGAGTCTGCACTCTCCAGATTTGTACATGATATTTCCAGTAAATGTTATATTTGATTTTGAAGACACAACCATAATGAATTTACTAACTTTGAAGATAAAAACTTCTAACCCACTTCTGCTCATAAAATGCGTAGTAGAAAAAGCAGTGAAGCGAGTTCGAGTTGACAGTGATTTGTTGAACAATCTAGTCAATATATTGCTTTCTAAAAAGTTACATAAAAACAAATCTATTGAAGCATTTAGTGATTCAGCATTTCAAATAACATGCTTAGTTCTACCATTAATAGTGAAACAGAAGCAAGCAACTAGGCTGAGCGCAATGAGATCAATTTTAAACGATCTACTAGAAAAATTGTATAAGATACTGCTACAAACATTCAAAAATATAAATTTCTCCGAAAATGGTTTGTTTTCGAAAACGGGCAACACTGAAGACAGTGTGGTAGATTCTGATACCAACGTGACGGCGTTAAATGCGATAGCTGCTTACACGCTCACTTTGTCGAAATATTGCGAAACAAATGATGTGGAGGAAATAAAAAAATTGGATTGTCTCTGGTCGGGATTGGAATTCTTCACTCAAAATGCTGTAAGTACAATTATCTTCAATGCCTAGTATACTTTATTTTTGCGAATCGTTGTATTTTCATAGAGGCACGCGAAATATTTACGACATTGTTTTTTGTAATATTTTACTGTCATTATATATATTTCTTCAATATTGGCCTGGTAGCTTAGTTGGTAGTGGCTCTGCCTTCTAATCTAGGGGTGCGGGTCCGATTCCCGCATAACACAAGTAGTTATGAGTTTTAAAAATTATGATTACTTGTGTTGAGGCTGGTCGTTTCTATGTATAAACGAAAGTAAAGTATATATGCATTACATCCGTTACCCAGTACCCATGATACAAGCGTTAGCTTAGTATGGAGCTAGATGGCGCTGTGTGAAATGTTCTGAAATATTTATTATTATTATTTTTATGTTTTAGATTCAGACCTTATCAAACCCAGAGTCGAAGCCGCATCACATTGAATCTTCAATACACCTTCTAAACGTCACATTGCGTTACATAAAAAAACTCAACACACACCCAATATTTGAAACAAAAGACAAAGTCTACATCGAAATTTGGAACGCAATAAACACAAGATTGTTGAAAATATTCGGAAATGACGGTAATTCGAATAAAAATGTAAAGAAGAATCAAGATGGCGGTCGGAATTGCCAGTATCTGGTAGAATTGGGAATTACGTTGCAATTTATTTGTGAGCTGGTATCTGTTGAAGGATTTGATAAATTCCTTGCTGATCTTGGCAAGCTGCTGGTTTTGAAGGTATGTTACTTTTTCTTATTAACCTATATTGCTTCTAAATGTCCATATTGAGATGTATAAAAAGAAGCTTCCAGAGGTCAATTCCTACACAATAAGAACAAATCCGCAAAACAAAATATAACATTGAAAGGATGATTAAAATTTAAAGCCAAGTTATGTATAATTTTGATCTTTTTCAGAAACCTTTCGAAATCATAAAAGACGAAAACAAAACAGATTTGACTAACCACATAGTCTCTAAATACATTTGGAATCAATGCCTCAAAGCAAATACCGTTGGACCCAAGTGCAGCAACATGACAAAAATAATGTACCAAAATAGTAGAAACTTGAAATCTTGGATACGGCATCACTACGATACAGTGCAAAATGTTGCGAGCAGGAAGAGAAAGTTGCACGTTTATTCGGAAGAAAAGGAAGTGAGAGTTGTTAAAGTTCCGGATGATGTCTGTAACATTTTAAGAGTAGATCTGGACATATTGTCCGAAGTTATTTTTGCTGGTAAAAAGGTTAGTACATATAACTTTGGTTTTCGCTAAAATTGTTGGTTGAGAAAAGAAACAAGTTACGTATAAGTCTCTAAGGAACATGACTTACCACCAAATAAAAAATCAAGATGATCCGTCGCTTTTTTGAAGTATTGAAGGAGAACAAACAAGTTACCAAAACATTGGTGTAATGTAAGGCCGTGATGAAACCAGTAACCGGCAGATTATAAACCAGACGTTGTTCCACCAAACTACACTTACTTTATAAGCGGCATTCCTTGGGGACGCTATCGAAGTTCGGATGTTCCGTTAAATTGTAGATCCCGGCAATTTGTGTCAATATTGACAGTTGTTAAGCCATTTCAGAGGCCACCACAGTGTTTTAAATACTCTCGACACTATAGTTGACCATTTTATACTTTTACTTTATAACGGCTGTTTGTGATAGTATCGGCAGTTGCTAAGCGAAATCAGAGGCTATTGAAGTGGTTTCAAATACCTCGACACTAGAGTTGTCCACTTATATTCACGGTGTGTAAGTACACACCGTAGACACCGTTTTATGGTGGAAGCTCCGATGTGTCGAACACAGCGCTTTGCCTCTACGTTTATTGTACGGACGGCAAAGCTTTGGAACACTTTACCAGAAGCTGTGTTTCCTGCGAACTACAATACAGGGGTCTTCAAATCTAGAGTTAATAGGTATCTTCTAGGTGATACATCCTAGGCTGCAGCAATGCTTAACATCAGGCAAGCTGTAGTCAAACGTAAACCTAACTCACATAATAAAATACTTTGACATTGAATTTTTTTTTGTTTTAATTTATTTCCTTCTCTAATTTTCAGATCACGCTTGACTACAAATACCTGGACGTTATATTCGAGCTCCTTCACATGGTGCAGCACATTCTGGGCTCTAGCTCTATTGAAATAAGGTGTGAAGTCACCTGGCAGGCCTACTTTAACATCTTCGAAGGCTGTGTTGCCATATTGAACAGTCTGCTCGTTTCTAGGGAGGAGCTTTTGGAAGACAGGTATGTAGTTAATCGATATTTCGAATAAAAAACGAGACTTTTAATTTTTAAACTTGATATGCTCACGCTTGACTTCAACTCGCCTGATGTCTTAAAAGCCTTTAAGAGCGTTCACGAAGTTTTTTTTTCATACAAACGTATTTCCGTGTTTTCTCTATGGAAAATTAAATAAATGCAATGATTTTAAATCTATAACATCTAAGAAAATGTCTCTATTTTCTCTTAAATACTATTACGAGAGGCGCAAACCACTATGTTTGTGCTACTCGAATGAATCAATTCCGCGAGGGAGCCACTACTCTTGTGACGTGACTGTCAAGATCTAAAAAGCTCGAAAAGCTAAAGAGAGTCAAAAATCTGTACATACCTAGAACATATTGTAACAAAACAGTTTCACCAGTTTTAAGAGGTTTTGTCTGTTTATTTAAACGCGTATCACACAAAAACAGCTGAATGAATGCTTATGATTTTTGGTATGAAGGTAGTATGAGATCCTAGGTAAGACATAGGCTTTTTATTCCGTAATAATGCGATCAACGCTTGCAAGTTCAGGAATATGACTTGAGGTGGATGATACCTTTTTATTTTATTTCTCATACTTGTACTTTATACACATTTTAGATGGCCGAACTACATGCAATGCTACCGAGTCCTGGCAGTGTCTCTGTGCGAGAGACCAAGTATCCAAGAACAGGCAGAGCGCACTTTGGACGACAAACTGGCTGAGGCGGCGCATTCTGTCGACAAGTAGGTGTTTATACACTTTGGCAGCACTATGTTACATAAATTCTGAAACTTTAACTTCAACTTTTCTTAAATGGGCTTCTGCGGCATGAAAGTTTTCACTCGACAACGATACAAAGCAAAGTAAACAAACAAAAGACGCCTAATCTTACTTCCTTTGATCAATGACAGTGATCTACCAAACAGAAGTTCTAAATGCTTCAAATTTTATTTAATAATTAAATGCTACAGTATGATCGATGCTACGTTTTCTAGTGAAACCTTTCCGAACAAGTGAGCTGACCGTGCCTGGACGACAAGCTAGCAGAGAAGTAGGGTTATACTTTGCACAGAATTACTGTTACTGGTAACTTCCACAAAACTTATTAAAGGTGGCTCGAATAGGTACTTACGCCAGTATCAACCATATTTGTAATCTTATCTACTAACATTCTTACTCATTACTATTTATACATATACAAATATATATATATACATACACACACACACACACACACACACACACACACACTACACTCACACAATACACAAAATTAGACTAAGTTTTTTTTTTACATGATATAGGCTTACGCTTGACTACAACACTTGCCTGATGTTAAGCAACGTTATAGTCTACGATCTAGCGCGCTTGCCTAGAAGAAACCGGTTTACTCTCGACTTGAAGACCGACAAATTATAGTTCAAGGGGAATAGAGATTCGGGCAAGGAGTTCCACAGATAAGATTTTTCTTTTTAAATATTTCTCTTTATATTTCCTAATTTCAATTTTGATTAGCTTTGTTTCTGTAAGATGAGTTTTCCAACCTATTGAAAAAAAAATTCCCTGAAGGAATCAGCTGCTACAACACGAGAGACCACTTTCTCTCAGCGTAGCAGCTGCTCGACATATCGTTTGTTTACTAAAATGCCCTCTTTTAAATTACGTTACTAATAAGTGTTAATATTATAAGAATTTGTAGTTCCAATAAACATTTTTATTATTAATATCTGCTAATTCCAAGATCAAGAACAATTTACAAGGTTTGCCATGAATGTCACAGAAAGACATGATATAACTCTTTAAGTTAAATGAAACTGTCCCAGAAAAAATAATCTTAATTATATTGGAATTACATTGACGATTTATAATATTAGTAACTCATATGTATTTTTTTGTAATTTACAGACTATCCCAAGCAATATCGAAACGCAAGAAGCAAGTATCACGCATAGCAGCCTACACAGTCGCAGACCTCTGCACAGCTCTAGAAAAGAACGCTCCTTCTAGAAAAATCAGGATACATCTAGAAAATTCCATAGCGTCCCTCATACAAGCAAGCGACTCGACTTATGCAATGGCGTTCCTGAAAAGGGCGTTGGCAGGATCAGTAGGACAAATGACTATGAGTAACTTGTATAATGTGTATAAAAAATATCATAAATATACTGGGAATTCATAAAACGGTAGAAAATAAATTACCATCCAAGGAGGTTTGGAGTCGTCTCGAAAATTCCATAATGTCCATACCATATGTTTACAAAAAGAATCATAAATATATTGAGAATTCGTAAATTATGACATTTTATATGTTGTGTAAGTACCTAATGTTCTAAAAGAATTGTTAAACAAGAACATTCATCAAATCTTTTTAACTATTAAGTTAATAAATGTAAGATCCTTTTATATTTTTTGTGTATGAATAATATGAATACTGATTTGAAAATAAAATGTTTTACTTACTGAACACTGAAATCCATTTATAATGTTTAAGTCCGGAATAAAATACAACACTAAGTATTTAGGTATTTATTCAAACCACTAGCTAATCTCATATTGTAGGTACAAGATATGTACTAACTACTTAGAAAACACAAAGTGTAAACATCACTAAACAAAATTGCTAGGTACCTGAAGTCACGTGTGATAACAAAAAGTGATGGGAGTTGTTAATATAATGGCAAAACAGAGACATGCCCATATAGGGGCAATACGAAATTCAGATATAACATAATCGCTTATACCTAATACACGGCTTACGCTGGGTACCTGCATAGAAAAGTATTGTATCAAACAGTCGGTAAGATATGTACCTACGTTTATTCATAATAATGCAACAAAACAAGGAATTACATGTAGTTATTTTCCTAAATCTACGCAATTAGGTATTATATCAAAAACTAAATTGAATGTTTTGCGCGCCAAAATTCAAATTTGACATTTCGTGATGTGTTTCCGTCTGCCCATAAATGGGCATCTCCAAAACTGCTTTACCATTGGCTCAAACATGCTCGTCATGTGTGACTCACTTCTCTACGAAATGTAAATATAATTATTTTTATCATTGCGCGCTCAATAGTACGACATATCCTTGTATCTTATCTAACAGAAACTGAAGTGGTTGTTTTTTGGGTATTGATAAAATTTTTTCATCTTAAGTTTACTATAAAACTATAGCGTTTCTGAACGTATCTGTCAGTTCGCATTTTATAACGTTGTCGATCCCGTCTATTGTGAAGTCAGTATTATCCTACCAAATAAAATTAAAATAATATATCAAAATTTTAAATTATTTTTTGATAACTGTTTCTGTAGCCGCACTCGGGATTAGTTTGCAAATAATCATATTTGAATAAAAAAGCAGTGTTGGAAATCCGGTTTTCATTTTGACGCATGCGTTGATTGGTTGTCGCAAAAAAGCATTACCAACATTCCGAACAGTGTCGTTCCGGTCGCCGTTGTCGTGGTGTCGGTGAAGTTAGTGGTGGAATTTTTACGTTTTTAACATCAAAAAATGGTAAGTGAAGAAAATAATTTCTAGTGATAAACAGCCGTGATGTGATATTCTATAAGACAAGTGTGAAATCTAGGGAAAAAATGACGCAATTCCACGGAAAACTTATCTTGTGTGACCGGTGCCGCCATATTTCGCATTCGCACAGCTCATCGGCGAGTTTGCACGCCTTTTCGTAAAAATCGTTGCCACCTTTCAGTTATCGAATGCCACGTGTTGTGTTTTGGCAAACGTTTGCGGCGGCCGGGCCGGCGGCGCGGCGTCCGCCGGCTTTCGTGTCGCCTGTGCCGATCCGGTATTGGATTTCACGTACGATAGAAAGGTTATTCTTGCAACGCCTTTTTTGACTATTTGTGGGCGACGCTGCATGTTTTCGGGAGCGTCGTGGGGTAGCGGCCGGCAGGGGAGCCGCTTATCAGCCGCCCGGAGCAGGCGGGGGCATCGAACTCTGTAGGGTATATGCATCGTCGCGCAATCGCACTTCTGTTTGACCATATAAGGCATAGCGGTCGCGGCGGTCTGTCACACACATTTCGTGTCTATTTTGGGGTGAATAAGCGTGTCTGGGTGCAGTAGCATGTAGTGAGCTCTGCAGAGATCGACAAAGGCTAATGCCCTGTCACGGCTAAGGTCAACGCTCGAAACTGCCTAAATTCTAGCCACTTGTATAATTTGACAGTTGTATGCGCGAAAGTGCACCTTATGTCGATGCAATAAGAATCTTGCAGTTGCTGAGTCATTGCCCCCAAGTGTGAAAACTTGCTTCACTAATCATGTAATTTTCCTTATTGGAATTCAATTAAACTTAATTATAACTGTTGCTAAAGTCATACACATAGTTACACAGCTGATATGTGAGTTGACAGCATATAAAAAAAAATGTTTTATCTACCTACAAAATAATTGCTTTCATACATTGACATGACATTTTGTGATTGTAGGTAGTTATTTCTGCCAGATGATCTGCCCTTGAACCTAAAATGTTGTTTTTTTGTTCATGTGAAACCTTGTGCTACAATTTATTAAACCACTAGAAAATCCAGGCATAGGTTAACAGCTGCTATGCTGTAATATAACAGCTGACACCTAAAACATACAGTAATTTCACATGACTGTATAGCATATAATATATCTAAACACTTTTTCTGCTACAATCATCAGATGAAACAAAACTGGATTGAGATGAAATACATGTACTCATTATCATCATCATCAGCCGAACGAGACCCACTACAGGGTATAGGCCTCCTCCTTCTTACACCAATACTCCCTGTTTTAATCTATTCTTGCTCAGATGTTTCCTTCTAACTTTACAATATACATGTACTAATGAATGTAAATATATTTATATGTACTTTTAGTTCTATGCTAGGGCATTTCTAATCCTTGCTTATTGACTTTCTCGGTCAGCAATAACATAGATAGTCTACTTTATAGACAAAATACTATTAATAAAAAAACTCTTAGATCATAAATGCAAAACTGTGTTGGCTTTTTTGTGCCTCTTTCACACCACAACAGAATGCCAGAAAGTAGTGCTCTTCTTATGGTGATAGATAGATAATTCTTTATTGTCACACACATATAAAAAAATATAATAAAATTACATACATAAACTACTCTAGTGCCACAAGTGGTGGCCTTATTGCCAAAAGCAATCTCTTCCAGGCAACGATTAGATGGAGAGGATTAAATAAAGGATCTGGTGTACAACAGAAGTAGATGCAATCAGATAAATAATATACACAAACATAATTATAATATTATACAGTCCTGATAATGGCATAGGTTACTTTTTGTCCTGACACAACAGGAGCCAAGGCACAGGCATTTACTAGTTACTAAAAACACAACTGTAGATATTTACTTAATTATACATGGTTAAAGTGGACAAAATTGTGCTATCCGCATCTAAAAGAAACAGCATGGGATCACAGAAAATTTTGCCAATTGACCTCCAAACTTCAATATGAAGATGGCACCCGATGATGATGATACATGGTTAATATTTATTTATATATCGGTATGTGTCAATCCTTTGTGGATTAGTCATTATCCTCAAATTATCACCATTGAGGCTTCAATGGGCATAAATAATTAGTATGCATTTCCTTATGCTTCTATGTTACTTCATAAATTTGTTATACTATAGTTGTACTTCATTTAGAAGCCCTTTATTTATGAGATGATGTTTTAATAAATTAACTTGAGAAATTTATGATAATTTTATCAATTATTTATTTAGTACTGATTTTCAAGTGTTTATTGACAGAAAATAGCCAATTGATAATTAGATACTTGTGGTTTAACATTTGTAGTAAACATAATATTTTGAAAGGGAAAAAAAAATTACATTCAATCATAGTAATTACTTATATGTACATTAATTATAAATATCTCTTAAAAAAACATAAATAACTAGACTTTAATTATAAATATCTCTAAAAAAACATGAATAACTAGCAAGTGTGACCACACATGCAATAACTGTAAAGATATGCTATTAAATTTCCTAACATTTCTAGTCTAGACTTGAGACATTTCCGAGAACATTTGCATTCATCCAACAGCATGGTACAGTAATAAAGCTTTTATAGATCACTGCAACCAGTGATTCATACTTGTTTGCATTGAGATAATGTCAATGATTAGAGAGACAGATGGTTAAATGGTGCATTTTGTCAATGCCATTGTATATTCATGGGTATGGTAGCTTTTCTGTCTTGACTGTGGAACTCCTTGCCAGAATCTCTAGTACCTTCGAACTTAATTTATCTTGGTCTTGAAGTCGAGAGTGAATCAATTTCTTTTAGGCAAGCACTCTAGATCATAGGTTATAATGTTGCTTAACGTATTATAACGTTAATGATATGTTTAATATCATAAAATTGTAATGTAATTAAATTTATTATGTATACAATAAGACAATTATTTTAATGACATGTAACTGTATTTTGTTATAAATAAATTGAGTTGAGTTTAACATCACGTGAGTTGTAGTCAAGCATAAGCCTATCTAGTTTATTAAAAAAATAGTCCAGAAATTGAGTACATTCAGTTTTTGATTCTCCTTAATATACTAGTGATAGATTTTTAAACATAACATTTTTTATTTTGGTTTTGGCTTCTAGAATTCTTCCAGAACTATTACAAAGTTTCCCAACTAATACAAACACACAGGAGAATGCATTATCCGTCCGTGTTGCATATTATCCTTCTGTAACAATATCATTTGTGTGAATGAATCCATATGCATACAGTTAATCCTGTCTATGACACAAGCAATTGCTTATTGTAGGGTTAGATGGTGCTGTGTGCAATGTCCCGGAATATTTATTTATTTATATCTGCTTTATAAAATATGTTAGTGTGTTATATTTATCATTGAACATCTGAATAAAGGTGTGATATTTGTAGTTGATAGGTTTTCTATGCAGTTGGTCATGTTCGCCAGAACCCCATCCTTGCCACATAGATATGTAGCTGATAGTGACACAAATGTAGGGCAATAGGTAATTCTACCTAGATTACTGGGTACCTTTACATAACACAATATCAGTTGATAAGTTCTGTGGTTAGGTGCTGTACAATGACTGACATAGACTATACATAACATAACAAAGGCCTTACTGTATCAAAAATTAAGATGAGGTTGATTTGTGTAACTCAGCTAGAGATATTCATAAGTATTGAATAGCACCTGTGAGTTTCAATGAAACTTTGTGATTACTCTGAAACTATAACATTTAGTAAACTAAAATCTTGTAGAATGTATTCCTAATATGTCTAAGTATGTTCTGTATAAGTATTGTTACACCATTCTGAAACACCTTATATATTTGTATTCATAGTCAAGGAAACATTCATAAGTTATCGCCAAAAATTAAACAATTTGTGGATGCACTGAAGGTGCTTCTTCAGATCAGATTGGAAAACATATTTGTATACAATATGTACTAAAGCTTTCTGTCTTAATAAAATTGACATCATCAAGTCATGCAACATGAAATAAAAATAAAATGTCAAGGGCCTCTAGGGTGTTTTTAAAACTCATTACAAAAATACCTCAAATATATATATATATATGTATATATATATTTCATGACATATCACACAGCGCCATCTAGCCTCATACTAAGTTTACACTTGTATCATGGGTACTAGATAACGGATATAATACATATATACTTTTCTTTTGTAAATACATACTTATTATACATAGAAACGACCAGACTCAACACAAATAATTACAAATTTAAATATTCATAATTACTTGTGTTATGCGGGAATCAAACCCGCACCCCTGGATTAGAAGGCAGAGCCACTACCAACTAAGCTAACAGAGCAGTCAAATATGTTTACGTTTCTAGAATATGACCTACATTGTAATCAACTTAGATCCTACTTTTTGTTATAATTACAACTCGGAGAACTTCAAATCCAGAGTAAATAGGTTCTCCACAAGCATGCTACATCTTAGACTACAGTGGTGCTTAACATCGGTCTGGCTGTAGTCTAAACAGTAAGCCTATTTCAGTATTATGAAAAAACTCACTTGCATAGCAATTTATTCATTGGATGTATGTGTGTGTCTCAATAAATGTTATTCTATTCAAAAGATACACTAGGCAGTACTAAAATTTACTCTATAACTATAGTCATAGTCATTTATTTGCGAATTGTAAAGGACACAGTTACACAAACAAGATGTCTTCTTTTTATTGAATGAGAGTGGCCAACTCTGGTGTCGAGAGTTTTCATACCGCCTAAGGGCCTCTGGCATGGCTTAACGACTGCCGTATTAGACAAACAAGATGTGGAGAGTGAACACAACAATAACCCTGATAGGTATGCAATCTATGTTGAAGCGGTCCGATTCATGTCTAATTAAACAGATTTCTCGTTTAAAAAGTCGTCGACTGAGTAGTAAAGTAACAGAGCTAGTATTACCAGCCAGCCTCAATCTGCCCTTGACAGCCTTGACTCATCGCACCTGAGTCACTCGTGACGCGCCGCGGTTCCGCTCGCACAGGTCACTCAACTTGCAGGATGTCTCGAATAAGGTGGCTGTTTGGATAAAAGACGATTTGCATTTGTACTGGCCATTCTTTTGCATTTGTGTCTGTTTGTTTTAGAATGATAAATATGTATCTAACTATCACATCTGAATAGGCCAAATTTTGTGCGATATCCTATGACTAAAGATTATTTCTTTCTTTTGAGTCGTATTAATGAGGGTCGTGACTCCCCCGCAAAATTAATTCGTTACGGGAGTTCTCTTGGGCAGATACAACGTGGTGGGCACCCAGGTACCCTCCACGGAAGACACATGTCCTCGGAAACTGTGGTCCTGAGAAATGTCGTAATATGATAATATTTAATTAATATCTAATCTAAGGAATGACAAGCGAAGTGTTTTTCTATAGTTTTGTTTATGTAGAATTGTAGATTCATACTTTTCGTCAGCAAAAACAAAATAATTTACTAGGAATGAGTTCCTAGTAAATTATTTTGTTTTTGCTGACGAGTATTTGCCGATTGAGATCGGCACTTTGACATTATCATCATGCGATGACGATATCTAACAATTCTCCACACATTCAATCATGTTCTCTACAGCAATGAATAACGACATCGAATTCTCAAGTTCTGACTAAAAATCGTGTTGGTATCCGGTTTCTGATTCACAAAGAAACTCAACGTGAATAAGTAATAGAGTAATGTTAGCCGTTTAACCTCTAACGTGTTTTTTATAACGTTTTTTCCAAATCTGTTATTATGAGATGTTATGGAAAGTTTTCTTATAGAATTTATTGCCTTGTTTGTAAAGTAAGCGTGTAAGAGAGTGACTTAAGAGATTTTAAACTGCTCGAAAGGCGTTTGATATGGTTCTTTGACTGCAGTAGGTACCTACTTTTTATCCTATTTAGATAAAGCCATGTTTTTTTATGTTTGTTATATCTTCACGCTTAATCATGTTAAAAATTTTGAATAAGTACATTTTAAAGTAGAGACAGAAGTGTGGTGCTAAAACTTGACTCTGCATTTTGTAATTGTATTATACTAACTAGTGGACGCACGTTGCTTTGCTCGCATTGTTTCGTGATAAAAAGTACCCTATGACACTCCTAAGACCTCATACTACCTATATACCAAAAATCAAGATGATCCGTTCAGCTGTTTTTGCGTTATGAGCGTTTAATTAAACAGACAAACAGACAAAAATTCTAAAAACTGCTGAACGTGTTATGTTATGGATATAAAATACACCGAAATACTTATTTTTCTAATATCTTCTATGTTCAGTTTTTTGACCCTCTTCATCTTTATTATAATATGTATAGAAAACACTCTTAACAGCTAGTGATTAAACTAACATACATACAGTGTTTCAAACTGATTTGACGCATGCCCAATAAAGGCAAGAAACCGCGTACAATCCTTTTGGCTTTCTCCCTTACCTTTTAAAGCTCGTTAGGCTATAATTCTGACATTACGTCTTAAGTCTAAATATTAGGCGGACGTCAAAACAAAAATAACCTTGCCACGGTGTCGACAGTAAATTATTTCTGTAGCGTATTTTAGTATGCCTTACGTCATACCTTGGGCGCGATTTTATCTTGAATGTCCGAACGAGATATCATTTCTGACTATCCGAATATCTGGATTGTAATTCAGAAAATTGGATTAAAACTTATCAGAAAGCTACTTGATAACGTGATGATTAAATTTAAACGACTGATAATGAAATTGTAAAACTAACCTCGTATGTTTTTCCTTCTATTTCTTTTCTGCAGTTTTTTATCCAAAATCTATAACTAGCGAGCAATTTTGTTTCAGTCGTAATACGTTGTAAACTATAGACTGTTTTTTCGCCTGGGGCTTCTCTCACTCTCTCTCTTTCTCTATTTTGAGTCGCATTTCCTCATGACTGAGGGTCGTGACTCCCCCGCAGAATAAATTCCTTAGGGGAGTTCTCTTGGGCAGATAAATCCTGGGGCTTAAAAGTAGCATAATAATGTCGACCCTCAACAAACCTGCAATCATGAAATTCTGCTTACCCGTAGCTGCTTTGTATTGTTCTTGTTTTCCAGAAAATCCGTATGAAATGCAGCAAAATTGCAGCAATTTGAATTTCCTTTCGTGCAGACTTGCGATAGGTATTGACTTATGCAATATGCATGCATGCAATTTACTTCTTAGGGGTGGAAAAAACCTTGCATTGAGAAACCTCGTACATACATTTTTATAGCTTGCTTAGTTTGGTCTATAAATAAATAATAATAAAATAATGATTATTCCGGAATAATGGACACAGCGCCATCTTGCCAAATACTAAACAAACTCTAACGCTATAAGTTTTTTCTTTCAAATCTAAGCCACGTTTTAAATTCTATATTGTTAACATTCCTAATACATATCATAATTGTTACAAAGTTCTCACAAAATACATACTTATCCACGATAAGAACCATTTGTTACACCCACGCGAGCGGGTTTTCTATACATACTATTTCTTTCAAACAAGAGCAAGATAAATCGCAGAGAATATGATAAATTGTAAGCGAATCTTTTGTGTCTCCTCTAAATGATCTTTCAGATTTATGAATTCTTGCTTATGCTTGAAAACAGGCGAAATCTAAAATTATAAACTTGTGTCACTGAGAATTTCGTGGCGAAATGTTTTATCGAAATAATAAATTTTATCTATTTTTTCTTGATTATGCTATTAATTTTATTATTATGAAATTAAATATTCAAACGTTTATCGCCACTGCAGTTCTTATTGATCCTTTCCTTTGCTATAACTACATTTGCTATCTTATTAGACTTTCCCATAGAACAAACATATACATACATGGTGTTGATAGTATGGTAGGCCTATCCCCAGTAGCTTAACGCTTAGCGGTGAAGGAAAACATCGTGAGAAAACCGACATGTTTGAGGGCCACAAAATCAAAGGATGTGTCATCCGTGGAAGGACCTGGACGCCCACCACGATGTATCTGCCCAAGAGAACTCCCCGAACGAATTGTTTCTAATTGTTTCTGAGGGGGAGAGTCATGACCCGCAGTAATGAGGAATACGACTAGGGAGAGAGAACACAAGTATCAATAAAAATATGTTTTTATATAAGAAGTAACTAAATTGTACTATCAAAACTTGGTTTAGCATTATTTAATCTCATACTCAACTAAACAGTGTTGGCTGAAAAATCAATAACCTCTTGAAAGCACGTATGTTGAAAGCAAGTTCATACGGCGGGATAAATATAGAGATCTCATGTAGGGCCAATGTCTCGGCATACGATTAATGGTAGATATGAGAAAAGTTGGTGTGATGATTTATTCATCAACACTTTCTTTTTGATAAATTTCATATACTCTGATGATTTTAGTAGTTTATTGTAGAAGAATTTGGCAATTCTCTAAACATTTACCCTGTTAACTTAATAGTAGTAAATTTTTTGATCATATTTGTTATGCTATTTAGTAGTACTTTCAAGTAGTGGCAGTATTTTGTTTAGTACTGTCGTTTATTTAGCCAGGAAAACTATAAATGTATTATGGTTATCTGTAAGGTACTTCGTTTACAAATACAATTCATTATAAGTATTGCTAATGAACACAACAAAATGTTTGCAGAAATCGTAAAGAACCTATATAAAGTAAGTACTAATATATTAGTATAGTTTTAGCTTAAACCATGCAACAATCACATTCATTCTCAAACTCTCACCTTATAATATAGTTGTGTTCAAAGACGATACTAGCATCGTAATCTATGGCATAGGGCGTCTATTTCTGTACGATACCACGCGGGAGTCGCTCCGTTTGTAACTCGCTAGGAGACGTGCTGAAAGATGAGGGGACATCTTGCGAGAGCATGCAATGACATAGAAAACTGTGTGGGGTGACGATAGATGGAGCTTTGTTCTACCAGTTGTAGACGATCATTCTCAATGGAGATTAACCAATCTGATGTTTATTTTTTCATATGATAGCCAACAATTTGACCACCAGAAGTGACATTTGCATTAACAATCGGTTGAAAAAGTGGCTACGTTGTGGTGATAGATGATGAGACATCTTGCGAGAGCTTACGGATGACATAGGAAACTGTGTGGGGTGACGATAGATGGAGCTTTGTTCTACCAGTTGTAAATGATCATTCTCACTGGAGATTACCAAATCTTATCATGTTTAGAGACAGGAAAGTGGCTCTTCAACCAATCTGATGTTTTTTTTTACATTTGATAGCCAAGCATTTGACCACCAGATCAGCTGAAGTGATATTTGCATTAGGAATCTGTTGGACATCTGGTATATGGTGATAGATGATGGGACATCTTCCGAATGCATATCTACAATAACGTAGGAAAAGTCTGTGTGGGGTGCCGATAGATGGAGTTGTTCTACATGATCTTTCTCGTCTCTATGTTACAAAATCTCTTGTGAAGAGACAGAGAAGTAAACGGCTACCATCAACCATGGTTGATTGTTCTCTGGACAGTCAGGTGGATCTTGCGAAGGCATGAAATGATATGGGGAGAGTTTCGGTGGGGTGAAGATAGATGGTGCTTTGTTGTACATGATCTTTCTTATTGGATATTACTAAATCTCTTGTGAAGAAGCAGAAACATGTCTGTCATTAACAGTAGTAGTCAAGCATTTGACGACTAAGTCTTCTTCTAAGTTCTAAAATTGCCTCCGCTAGCTGAGCTATGGGCGCTTCTAAGTCATTTCATTTGAATGGCCATTCGTATTAGCGATCAGTTAAACTGCAACACATACGTGTATAGGATTACATGATTATTGATGTTTGTACAGTGCCAGAATAATTCCTCATTCATTCTTAAACAATTGAATCGAGTTGTCACTCACCAACATTATTTTGATCACTGTAAATAAATACATTCATTCAGAAATTAGGCTGAGCTTTGATTAATAAGATATGAGATGGGGCAACGCCCAAGACAAAACATTCAATTAGACTGCCAAGTATCGAGCCAAGAAGTAATCTTGCATGGCGAGTACCTTTCAACTGGTAGTGGCTGTATTGCTATCTTGTTTGAGACGTTTTCACAGTGCATTCAACTGAAACTGCAAATGTTATGCGTATGTTTTTCTGTTGATGCCCGAAAAGGCAAAACTGTAGACATTACTTCCCTAAATAACCTATACTAACACAAATACAGTACAATAAAGTATATTATATTCGTATCTCTCTCCAGCGCAACGGATCATAATTATTTTTATTATCACACGAGTTTTCAAATTAAGTCAGCTTAGTGTGGATTTGCATTTGCTTAACGGTGAAGGAAAACATTGTGAGGATACCGATATGTTTGAGAACCACAAAATTCCATAACATGTGTTACGGGGGAGACACAACCCGCAGTAATAAGGAATACGACTCGAAGCGTAGGACATCTCAACAAGTCAGAGTCTATAGTACAAGCCCCGAACATACATTGAATGTATTCATTCAACACACTCACACCTGTCCAAACATATGCGAAACAAAACTTCCACCGCTCTCTGTATAATAATATAAACCGTATGGGAGAATTTATTATTGATGAATTTCTGATGACTGAGATCATGACACAGATAGTAGATATTAGATAAAAACGTAATATAAAATATCTAGATATAGTTTTATGCTAAAAAGCAACGAGTCATCCGTTATTACGTCGTACTTTCTTTGATGCCAACTGTCCTACATTTTATAATTTTGCAAAGAATTTGCGTCACTCGAATGATTTGACGAGATAATGTAAAAAATATAATGACAAATTTCTTTCTCCTAGCCTTAGAATAAAATCGTCACTGCTTTATTAAATAAAATTAAGAGTGTATTAAACCACGACATACCTACATGCCAACCTCGGAATATCGTCTTTTGGAAATAATAAAAATCACTCTAAAAAACCGAATAAGTAGATATAAAACCTTGAGATTTGGAGTTATTTCTTTATGTCATTCTAATACTCAATTTATTCTCCCTTGACATTCAACTCAAGCCAGTCTCTTCTCAACCTATCGCATTGCAAACTATTTTATTACGAGCAAGCGTACCGTTTGAACCCGACCTTTGATAAGGCAGATAACAGACATTCCTGGTGAGTCACGGCGGCATCAGACGGTGATTAAAATGAACTCTACAACTTTGTGATAAGGTGGTTTATGACCTGTGCATTGTAATGTCTTCTTTTGTTTTTGATGGATGATAGCAGTCGCGCCTCCTTTTAATTATGTTTGATGGCTTACCTATCTCTCTGTCTTCAGACGTATTTCCTCATGACTGAGGGTCGTGACTCCCCCGCAGAATTAATTCGTTAGGGGAGTTTTCTTGGGCAGATACATCGTGGTGGGCGCCCAGGTCCTTCCACGGAAGACACATGTTCTCGGATATTGTGGTCCTCAACGTGGCTTACTAATAGGCCATGTCAAAATTGAGTGACCACTCATATGAACTTGCATTGCTGTGAAAATCACAGGTACACGGTTCAATAGTCATTTTACACTATTAAAGTATATTCAGCCAATTTATCTCCGTACGACATGACTTTTTTCTCCTTTGTCTAATAAGTAAATTAACAATTAGATTAATATACATTTACTGATTCTTAGGTTATTCCAATAGATATGAGGTTGTGTCATACATATTCCTTACAAATAGTTGTGGAATTCTGACGAGTAGGATAACTTAATAGTACTACTGTCTCCATACTGCAAATTACTTTAGTCTTTAGAGTATGTAGGAGATAAAACATACTCGTACGCAAACAAAAAATGTATAACAACTTTACGATTTTAGGTATTTTTATTACTCGTAGAAATCCAGCACACGCAAAACATTAATATCTCTAGATTTAATGTAAATGCAGCATCGCGCTGATTACATTATTTGTTGCAACTCACGCAATAAACGCATCGACCTTGTCTCCAAATATAACTTGAAACGAGATCTTGCAGCTGACACCACATGTCGCTTTGACCCGAAATGAAAACTAGAATGTTGCTCTTGAAATTTATTTTATGCTCTTTTCTTGTTGAATTTAGTTCATGGTTAAAATGAAGATATGCCGTTGTTATTTTTGCCATAACAAACCATGGACGTGTCGCTTTGACTCGATATGGAACTGTAGTGTTGCTTTTGAATTTTCTTTGTTTTTTTATTGTTGTATTTAGTTCATGGTTAAAATGAAAATATGCCATTGTTATTTTTGCCATACCAATGATGATTCCGATGAATATGAAACATTCTTACTACTTTACTTAAGAAAATAATAAATTCTGTGTAATAAGTTGGGAACATGGCTAAAAGAAACAAGAGTATGCCTATTGCATACCTAATCTTTTTCGAGCGCTGCTATTTCTATTATTTTCCTCTAAGAAATGGTTGCAATATATGATCACCCCGCCAACCTTTTGATTTGCTAGATTGCTGGATTTAAACAGCATTTTAGATTCAAACAAATATAATAATGATTCAATGAACACTTACACATACAAAAATTATGTAAAACATTCGCTTTACAAAAACTCCCAACATTTAAACGTTTTAAAGTGCTACTATTTCGATCGGCAGTAAAAGTTTTGGCGTGTTGCCTGGCGAAAAATAGCCAGAACAATAATATCGCCGGTTTATTATAGGATCGATGATATTATTCCGATTGTGAGATGAAAACCACGTGCTTACAAAGGGCGTTGGGTTTTCAGGTTAGATTCTTTGCGTTGACACGTGCTGGGCATTTCTTCATTCTGAATCGCCTTTTCTTATCGTTCAAAGGGGCCGTGGCATTCAAATAATGTCTCAAATAGTCTTAATATTTGTTCGTAACTACACTACTTCATAGAAATCCCAGACATTCCCCGGTCGGTACGCTTCGCCGCTAAAATAGTATATCTCCAACGACATTATAACTGTTAGACGGTTCATTATTGTAAAATATATCCGAGGCATGCTGAATGAGATCTAATTTGCAATGTATTTTAGCCAATCTTGCTTAAAAAACAAACTAGCTCACCACTCGACTGTTAAAAAACTTCGCAATCTACAATTTAGCCGCTTGTCTAGAAGGACACTCTCATATTATATACTCTCACAATATGTTAAAGTCAAAGTCAAAGTCATTTATTGATAAGAAATTTCTTACAAGTCAGATAAAGTTGTAATGTTGTAAATTTATAACAATATTATTAAGATACATGTACACAAGTACTATTATACATTTATTTATATATTATATGTAATTATTCAGTGAATACATTAAATACATTTACTTACAGCGAATTATTTTATTACAAGAAAAGCCTCGAAACTATAAAAAGTCTGTTCGATAAGCCAATTCTTTAGGCGAAGTTTATATATATTATTGCTTGTAGCTGACCTGACTGTATCAGGCAACCTGTTGTAAACTTCTGGACCTGCTATATGTGTTAGCTTCCTAGATTTTTCTAACGAGGAAGAGATAGATTGTAACCGGTGACCGTTCCGGATATTATGCACTCCAGACCTATCTCGGGTTGAGTAAGCTCCGATATTGTTTCTTACGTACACCGCTACCTGAAACACCAGTATAGATGGCAAACTATCATAATATAATTGTTAACTATCTAATTAATGAATCGATACAAAAAAATAAGCTTCAGTTTACATCTAGTGTCCTCTGCACTTCACACTAGGATTTGCCTGTGTTGTGGAAAGCAGGCGTCTCCCCATTGTGTCGTCTGTTTAAAATACCTAAAGCTTCCATCTGCTTGTGAAGGAATCTCATTATTTCGCTCAAGTTTCCTGTGGAATTGCGCATTGGCCTCTCTCTATTTCAATTTTATTTATGACTGTGGTTTATGTCTTGTTGTTTAGGAAATTGACATTGAGTAAATCATTAATGCATGTAATAATGTATAGTAAACATACATAAAATAAAGGTGCTACAAGGTTTCGCCAGTGGAGCACAAAAATGATGATGATTATGATGAAGGGTAACCTATGTTCTTTTCATGTTGAGCACGATAGCTAAATAGCAAATTCAAATCTTTGTCCGTTGGTCGCAAACTATAAATCACAGGAAAACATGTACATATGTATAAATATTAGCATCATCCGTTAAGATATTAATAATTTCTGTGAATCACGTCACCTTTAATGCAAAGGATGACATGTTAAATATGACGTCATATACATATATATTAGTAATGGATACTATTAAAAATCATCAAGATTTGATCACGTTTCTTAATCTGTGTAAATGTTGTATTACTTGTAACAAAAATGCTATTTGCCTTCATACGTACTATGTACCTTTTACCTTACATACATTAAGTAGGTATGGTCTCGTTTGAATATGCGACTATGACTAATAATATTATTGTCAATGAATCAGTCAGTTTCCTAAAGTCATTGGTTTTAATTTCCTGATATATTTACTGTTCTGAAATGAGTTACAAATTATATGACCACATTAGCATTGTTAAATCTAAACATCATAGCTACCTACTGAATAATTATAACTAATGTATGTACCTATATAGACATCGAACCACACTAAGTCATATAATAAAGATACAAGTTTGTACCTAAGTGTGGATGCGTATGTACCTATATAGACATCGAACCACACTAAGTCATATAATAAAGATACAAGTTTGTACCTAAGTGTGGATGCGTATGTACCTATATAGACATCGAACCACACTAAGTCATATAATAAAGATACAAGTTTGTACCTAAGTGTGGATGCGTATGTACCTATATAGACATCGAACCACACTAAGTCATATAATAAAGATACAAGTTTGTACCTAAGTGTGGATGCGTATGTACCTATATAGACATCGAACCACACTAAGTCATATAATAAAGATACAAGTTTGTACCTAAGTGTGGATGCGTATGTACCTATATAGACATCGAACCACACTAAGTCATATAATAAAGATACAAGTTTGTACCTAAGTGTGGATGCGTATGTACCTATATAGACATCGAACCACACTAAGTCATATAATAAAGATACAAGTTTGTACCTAAGTGTGGATGCGTATGTACCTATATAGACATCGAACCACACTAAGTCATATAATAAAGATACAAGTTTGTAAGTGTGGATGCGTATGTAGGTACCTATGTTGGTTCTTCGCCCTTAGACGGTTGAACCGATTTAGGTGAATATATAAATAAATAATAATAAAAGTCATTTACATATATCAGGCTTGTATCCATAAACTTAAACTACTTAAATATGGTATGGTAACATATAAGAGGCTGTAGCAATACTAATGTCAGGTGTTCTTTACTCAAACGCAAACCTATCCCACGTAAAAAAAAAACCTTACTCGAGCCCCAAATTCCCCAATCAACGCAAGTTGTACTACGGCACAGCAATTCCTGAATCTTTGGTATCGTAATTAATCTAATTAATAAGCAATTGCAATAGTTAAACTAATTAGTTACAGGCGTTTAAATTATCTATACATATAATGAAGCTGAAGAGGGTAAAAAACCTGTACATAGATGATACTAGAAAAAAAGGGTATGTTAGTTACTTTAAGTCGATAATAAAACACGTTTTAGCAGTTTTTTTATATTTTTGTCTATTTATCTCTGTCTCTGTTTATTTGTTAGTCTGTGTATTTAAACTTTTTGTGGTATTTAGGTAGTATGAGGCCTTAGAAGTGTCATAGGCTACTTTTTATCTTAAAAATAATGCGAGCGAAGCCGCGGGCGTCCACTAGTTATTAATAAATAAATAACATGTGTCTATCGTTTTGTTCCAGGCGTCAGGAGTAACAGTATCGGACGCGTGCAAAACGACGTACGAGGAGATCAAGAAAGACAAGAAGCACCGATACGTGGTGTTCTACATCCGCGATGAGAAGCAGATCGATGTGGAGACCGTCGGGGAGCGCAACGCTGAGTACGACTCCTTCCTAGAGGACCTACAGAAGGGAGGCACCGGCGAGTGCAGGTTGGTACTTGTACAATGCTCTAGCGATTTCTAAAACTCTCCAGAATTCTCTTAAAGTCTTTGTATGAAGAGTTGTAAGCATATCAACGTCGAAGACTGTTGAATAAAGCAACGACTCTTTCCTAAAAGACATCAGAAGGGAGGTGCAGGTTGGTAAAGCAAAGAAATCGACGTAGAGTTGTATAACACATCATGTATAGGATGTGTATTTTCATAACATCCACAACACAGGTCTATCTGCTGAACTCATAGTAGTCAATACACTACGCAAGACGGAACCACACCTTTGATTGTCAGCCGCCGCGTAGTGACGTTATCAGCAGGTATTAGAAAACAAACTATAGACGTCATTTGCGCACAGGACCTAATAGTGTTGATTCAGTAAAGTTTAACTTGTGTGACATAGAAAGCATGATGAAGCAAATGTTGATATTATTTCAAGGATTGGATAACACGTGAATTGTAGTCCGTTTTTGCTGTTTGTGTTTAAGCCATGTCAGAGGTTCTTAGGTCGGCTGGAAAAAACTTGACCCCAGAGTTAGCCACTCTCATTCGATACGAAGAAGTATTATTTAAACATTATATGTTTGCATTTTCAGATACGGGCTGTTCGACTTCGAATACACGCACCAGTGCCAGGGCACGTCGGAGGCGAGCAAGAAACAGAAGCTGTTCCTCATGTCGTGGTGCCCCGACACCGCCAAGGTCAAGAAGAAGATGTTGTACTCCAGGTGAGACTGCATTATATAAGGGAGTCCGAAGCTACTCAGTAAGCTGGTACAGTACAGTCTAAACTCCCAATCTGATGCCTTGATATTCGAGTACGGCCCGAATTCTCGTTGCGCGGATAATAATGAATGACTACATTATATGTATGAGTGCTAGCTTCGCTCGCATTATGAATTAAAACTTGCATCCCCTATTTCACCCCTTTAAAAGTGGCATATCCAAAAATCCTTTCGTAGCGGATGCCTACGTCATAACATCTATCTGCATGCCAAATTTCAGCCCGATCCGTCCAGTGGTTTGGGCTGTGCGTTGATAGATCAGTATGTCAGTCAGTCAACTTTGAGTTTTATATATATATAAAACTCAAAGTTGACTGATTGACAGTTAAAAAATCAACCTTATATCTAAATATATTTGATTGATTTTGATTTTTTAACCCATCACATCACCACACTGATATTATGTGATTGAGTATGTTTATACTTCTCGCTCAAAAAAAAAGAAAGAAAGAAAATAAAGAAATATATTTATTGAGACACAAACCTACTAAACTTACATGTTAAGATTGTGACGGCCCAATACAGCCGCAACTCAGCCTAATGCTGATGGCACAGGGCCACCAGCACAAAGAAAAAGTTGAACAGATTTGTGTGAAATTTGTAATTAAGGCAAATGAAATAAGCTGGCAAGTTTACCACTGTGTTTTCCGGTTTCTTCTAACAAACATACAACCGACGATTCCTAATGTATTAACTCAAGGCAAAGTGTGTAGGAAAACATGGGCTTTGATTACACTTAGTCATATATATATTTACGTTATACATTCAGAATTTAACTTCCTCAGTGTTTCCTTTTACGTTAATTGAAAAATAATGGTTTACTGAAGTTACTACAACCACCATTTTATTTATATTTCTTTACATGAATTCCAAGATACAAGAAAGGCTTTTTATTCAAAACCAGTTCTTATTTTATTTTATATATTTATTCTTTTCTATCTACAATCAGTATTACAATAAGCAGATGTGGTCTGTGCAATTGTTGTTGTAAAGTGTGCATTCCATTAAATGCATCTCCTTATATTCAATTGTCTGGTGGAGCCCAATGTCAGTCGCTGGCTATAATTTTGATTTTCATTATTAGTTTATTTAAAAACTTAACACGATCATAATTCATGTTTTATTAAATAAACACACTTAAACCCTGCAATACTCTTGAAACAACCTAGAAAACAGTAAATGAGTAGTTAAAACTAGCCATTGTCTGCCTAAATCTTGATAATTGCACACAACAATAAACCTAATTGTTGTGGTAGCCAAATGCATAAAGCTTGTCCGCACATTAAATGTACTGCATTATTACACTGAATGTGTTTGCTACACAGTTTTGCACTTTTGGTGGTATTTATATATGTTATGCAGTAATGGGCTAGTGTGGTGTGTTTTATTACTTTACTAGTAGATGCCCGTGACTTTGCTCTCGTTATTTCGGGATAAAAAGTAGGCTATCTCAGTCGCGAGACCTTACACTACACACTACCACTATATCAATAAATATGTGGATCCTTAGCTCTTTAGGTATAAAGCCGAACAAACTGACAAAAATACACTATTATACTTTTGGTTTCATACAATGGTCTTCATACAATCTGTTAATACAAAGTTTATTTCGAATCAGTTCAGCCATGTAGTGTAGTCATGAAGAAAGAATAAATATATACATACTTACACAACCTTTCACCGTTAATTAGTGTGCTTATTACTATTTGTTAGACACATAATTTTATTACACAAGTAACTGTTTTGCGATAGCTAATAATACTGTTATATCTTAGTTAATCTGAGATAAATTTAACTTATGCGAACATATGAAATGTCTACACGTCGTTATGCTAATTAATTAAGCCAATTTACCGTGAAGGCGTGAAAGATATGCTCTGAAACTTTCACAATTAATTTTATTAGATATGTGTTTGTGATACGTAAGTTCTTTACTCTCTTAGCTTCCTATTTTTTACTTTCTCGTTATTAATATTGAGTTATTAAAATATATGTCACCGAAAAATAACAAGATCCGTACGTTTATAAATTTCCTAGGAAAATGATAAACTTTCGTAAGATTCTAAACGGGATATAAATTGTATAATTTTACGCTCATGTTTTCGCTAATTTATGAATTTACGACATCTCGTGGTAAATTTATAAACTAACGGATATCCACCCGTAAGATTCTAAGCGGGTTGACCAATCACAAAAGAGATTTTAATTTTACGCTTCTTTAGAATACGGAAAATAACACACTGCGCTCTAATTGGCCGATGTCGACAGTGACCATGTTTGTGTTCATAGACTTAGAAACAATCAGAATTGCCAAAATTTTTACTTTAAAACTAGGTAGGTAATGTAATACAGGGTTACTTTTTTATTTATTATGCTAATGCCCCCTACTTCACTCAACCAAAATAAAACATCAGAAATCGTATTCTACGATATTAAAGAGGTTTATTAAAAACTAAATAACAAACATAAAATAAAAAACCGGCCTTCTGCCAAATTAAAATAACAGTAATAAGGAAATTGAAACTTAAAAGTTTATGTAAGTACACCTACTACAAGATTATCGATCCTCTGCTTATTGCAACATGTCAAAGATTTATGGCACCTCGAATTACTCAAAATACTAGCCTTTTTACAATTGCACTTATTAGATAAACATTGTCCCTTCAAGTTTTTTTGCAGTTGCATTTCTTCATTCTTTACCCACGCCCATCAAATGTAGAAGACATCGCAGATATTGTTCTTAATGGTAACTTATAAAATATAGCACATAAAAAATTAAATTCATGGTCGAATAATCGAACCTCTGGTAAATCATCAGTCAAAATTTCTCCTGGGGTTGTAAGGACAGCGTTTCGAGGCAACCAGTCATTAATCAAAAATCAAAATCAAAATAATTTATTAATAATTAATTTTAAAAAGAAGTGCCTTCTTTGTATAGTTCATTCCTTTTCTCTATGACTCTGCCGACCACATTCTAGCTATCTAAAGGCCCTCTATCAACTTTTAGAACTTTGACTAACACAGTAGCACCAACATCAATATTTTTAAATTTCTTAGATGAATGTGCTGTAATTTTTACTGCTCCTCGTTTTAAATTCAAGTGCGAGTCCTTCCTTTCTCTGAGGATGTTTGCTTCGGTTGCGCACAAATTACATATCAACTGCGAACCATATCCTTTGTCATTGTTTTCGGTTGTCCCTCCACAGATTATGTGTGTGATACGTTTACATTTAATACACGTATGGGCCCCTGATGATTCATTGTTATATGTGCATATGTGACAAAACAATGTACCTGATTCGCCTACTTTTTGAGAATTCTCGATTTTGGGTGCAATCACATCAAAGTCGTGTAAAGTTTGTCTGTGGGCCGATGTCCCAAAACTTTAGCTTTGTTAAAACCTTCTATCATTTTGATGATATTTTAAATTTTTCCGTCTGTCCATTCCGACTTCTTGCTATTTTTGTCATGGCTACTATAAAACTTTCGTAGCTCTGTGGTAAATTTCACTTCGTCAACAAATTGTGTGATATTTACCGAACTATTTTCATAATTTTGGCTGTCCGCAGCTTTTAGGTAACTCATTATGGGCCTAGTTTAATAAATAACCTTAGCGAAATAAAACTATTTTCAAAGTTTCACCACTAAAAAAATTAAAAACTTTAGAAAAACGCACGAGCAAACGATTTGTTTACGTTCCGTGGCGAACAAGAACGGTGAAGTGAAGAAGGTCAAGAAGGTGGCGAGGAAGGAGAAGAAACACGTGACTTATTCAACCTATCAGAGCGTACATGACGTTTGGTTATTCCTTGCTTATTATTTTACGCGTGAGTTTGGTAAGTTTATCAATTGACGAAAATGTGGGCGTAAAATAATACAATTTATCTCTCGTTTAGAATCTTACGAAGGTTTATAAATTTACTAGGAAATTTATAAACTTACGAATCTTGTTATTTTTCGGTGACATATACATCACAAACTAGGAGCAAATTTTCTGTATAAAATGTATATATGTATATAAAAAAATCGGCATAATATTAGTTTAGGATCATCATCATCATCCACGGCTCTTGGGATCCCACGGCTGGGTATAGGCCTTCCTTTGTACCTAGTCAGGTCATAAATTCTGTCACATGTTTAATATAAAATAATTGAAACAACTTTATTCTTTATGTAACCATTTATATACCAAAATGAACTTAACAAAACATAGATTCTTATGGCAATAAAGTTTATTCAAAATGACCTCCGTGATTTTGAATACAGGCCTTCAATCTGCGCGGCCAGTCGTCTATCGCTGCACGAACGAGGTCCATGTCAATATCGGCGGCTGCCTTAATCAAGGATGTCTTGAGTGACTCCAAATTGGGATGAGGCTTTGTCTTGTGTGCTCTTCGCTCTATGAGCTGGCGCCGAATCTTGTTGGAATACCCAGTGCTTGTTATTGAACATGATATGAGAAACAGGTTCCACAAGGTTCGTCAGGACTGTATTTTGATACACAACTGCATTCGTTTTTACACCTTTCTCACAAAAATGTACCTCTGTTAAGCCCCAATAAGAAACTCCCAACCATACCATGAGCGATGATGGAAAATGACCTCGTTGGACACGCGGAATACGTTTGCTCGCTTCTTCACTACTGTGTGCGTACACCTTATCATTTTGTTTGCTGTAGCTCTCTTCTACGGTAAAAAATTTTTCATCCGAAAAAAGAATTTCCCGATATTTTTTTCCCGCGTACCGCTTCAACAAAGCGCGGCATCTCTTCAGTCTCAGGTCCATTAGACGAGCATTCAAACGATGTCCTGTTTTTCTTCGATATGCCCAAAGCCCTAAGTCTTCATTTAACACCCTTTTCACCGTGGTTCTGCTTAACCCCATCTGAAGGGCCAACAGTATCTGCTTACGTTTGGGATTTCTTTGAATTCGCGCCTTCACAGCTTTTATCACTGCTGGAGTCCTAACAGACCGATTGCGACCACTTCTTGACCTGTCATCTACACTAGAGTCTTCATTGTATCGTTTGATGGTACGATAAACGAATCTTTTGGTTATATTCAAATTTTTCAGTATGTCAAAAATTTGAATTGGCGCGTAATCGCAACGATGCAATGCAATAACTGCAACACGGTCTTCTTTAAGCGTCCACTCCATATTTAAAAATGAGTAAAATTCTAAAAAGTATACATTTTTATTTTCATGAACAATTCGAATTCAATAAACTTTTTTGTGGCCAGCATTCTAAAAGAAAAGTTTTTACTGTGTGACAATACTTATGACCTGACTAGGTATATATGCCATCTGCGTCGATCTTGTGCAGACCTCATCCGAGTTGGACCTTCGACTTTAATTTAGTCATAAAAAATATTTGTTTTTTAAACTCTCATGTTCAATTGAAATATACGGAGTCTTTAATCACAAATCTGTGTGTAACGAGTATATTCTATACCAATCTATAATGTCAAAAATTCGCAACACCAATAATTGCATAACAAAATGACGACCGAAGCCAAACCTATTATGATTCAGATTATCTATACCTACCTATAATATAAGTACTGATAATACAGTATTATCAAGTGAACACTTCATTGTTGTTTGATAAGAAACTCGGATCCTATCATTGCCTTTTATGGTTATGTTTTGTTTTGATAGTCGCCTTGCAATGCTGTTTTACTTATAGTTAGATGGGAAAGTATTTGAATGTGTTTGAGACTATCTTTCTCGTTGTGCATTTCATGTGCATAAAGATTGAGCTTTTACAAATGGTCCGTTGATTAAAAGTAAATGTAACTTAATGTTTTCTTAGTTAACAGTTACATATTAACATACATTAAAGAAAAACTTAACAATAACTGAAATCTAATGATTGTGTTGAACAAACTGTTAAGAAATATGTAAAATATTTATAACTACACAAATAGAAGGTCTTGGAATTAAAAGTGCAGCCATTTATCCATTCATTGGAAGGTATTATGCTTTGTGTATATGTAATGTCTATGCTATCCCTTGAGTTCCTGACAAATATTACACACAACACTTGGGCTTATCACACAAAATATAAAAGTTCTAATAATTTCACCCACTGAGATTCCTAGTGATCTCGATTTATTTAACTTATAATAAAAAAAATCTCTAACGTATATCTTGTATTGTTCCCAGCTCGTTCGACGCCCTCAAGAAGTCCCTGGTGGGCGTGCAGAAGTACATCCAGGCCACCGACCTGTCGGAGGCGTCCCAGGAGGCCGTGGAGGAGAAGCTGCGCGCCACCGACCGCCAGTAGAGCCGCATTCACCCGCCGCCCGCCCCCCGCAACACTGGCCAATGGAGGATGTAGTAGTGGTATAACTATGGACATATCTATGAGGTTCTGTACTAAATTGGCCTTACAACTTAGCTTGAAAGTACTCAGGTATATTAAAGGGCCTTCACGGATTCCCAGAAAGATCTCCTGTGGTAACATGGTTTGGAAACCCGTGAGAATTTTCTTTAGCCTAGTAATAGTGATTCCTGGATTTGGGCATACGTAGCACTTGAGAGCCATTCGAAGCTTTTCCGGGGCCCATAGTTTCTAGTTATGCCACTACTATACAACTACCCTCAAACAACAAAGAACTTACAGTAACTTGATTCGGGGAGGCGAGCCGTCTATATATTTCAACAATCCTTTGCTTGCTGTCTAATTTAGCTGTCGAAACGACCAGACAGCCTCTAGCGATAAGGGATCTAATGTAATAATTTAAATTATACTAATTATTATTATATATTTTTTCCTGTAACTAAAGAGTAAGTTAAGCTCAAACTCGGCGCGCGCGCGTTTCTTCACCCCTGGAGTTTGACGAGCAACTGTATGTTTACGTTTTCAGATTTTTAGTATGAAACCATCTGACTGCAATTTTGCTTTATTAGGTTAAGAATAAATGTAATCCAGTGCATTTATTTTCCCCTATTGTCTTCTAAGTTTAGTCGTGCTACGAAATTTGGAAATGTATTATTAATATTGGTAAATATATAGTTGCCCGTTAAGCTCGTGGCTTATGCAGATGAAAAGATCGCCGGTCGGCTTTTTATACTATTTAGATTGTAAAATAAAAGTACGATTTTATACGATCGCAAAGTTTTCGTTCTTGTGCTGACTGATGTTACTTTGAGCAGTCGAAGTGTCGTCAGATAAGTATTTTGTAACCGATTTTATTCAGGAATACACTCGATATTTAAGTGAATATTAGTTGTTTTATTTTTAATGCTAAGCTATGTTTAGGTTATTTAGATAGGTACGTACGTCGTACATATTTCGAAAACAAACTAAAATAATTAGCAGCTCAAGAGATATTAATAAAATAGTGCACATTTGTGATTTCTGTTAGGCAACCATATAGGATGTATTGTTTTAAATGTTCAGCCAAATAATTCCCTACATAATATTGACCAAGCGTAGTATTATGATACCGTTCGGTTTCTAAAAGTTACTAATAGAATAATCATTTTGATAAAATTAATCTTCCGTAAAATTTACTGGTTTAGGTTTCTAGAGATTTAGAAGAAAATAAGATGGCGCTGTATGAATGTCTAGACTTTTCTTATTTGATTATCTTGTCCTTTAGTTAAAGACGTGATTTTTCGACAAGGTAATTTTTTTCACTAATTTGTTTGTTGTGTTTGGTTTATTTTTCAGAGATTAGAAATTAAGTATGAGAAGTTGCAGACGAGTTTAGCAGTCTGTAAATTACAAGCAGGATTCTATTAGATTCAAGTTTAGCAGTTCTAAGTCATCACAGGCGCCAATAAATAAAAAAAAAACAAAAGTTCAGTTGTTTAAACATTTATTAAAATTTTCAATTCAACATTACTGCTCACTATCAATCAACAATCAATGAAACTGAATTCTTTACAACATATGATGGTATTTACATATCCTGACAATACATATCTCGGCACCAAACATTGCTTATTTTTAACTCCAGATGTAAAAAACGTGACGTTTAAATACGTGAGCGTCGCCATTTTGTTTTCTTATATTGCTGAACCAATTTCTAATTGGTAAGTACAGTACACTGTCAAATTAAAATTATAACTATCGATTGGTGTTTTACAAAATAATACATTAAATTAACGTAATACTGATATAACATAAACATTATTTCATCACAATTCAACTGTCCATTGCTTTTTCTTAAAAATACGTTATATCTATTGAAAATTGCTTAAAAACTATATACTATTCTTACACTAATTCAGGGAGTGGCTGTCTCAGTAGCCTTTACCGTTTATCAATATGATTCAGAATAGAGTAGAAAAGTCCAAAATCTATGAAATCTTAGAATAAAATTGCTATTTATTTCCACTTCAGAATGTTTTGTGCAGTTCAATGCGACATATTGATAGATTTATTAAACAATTATTGGACTTATAATTTTATTTAGGCAGTTTCATAGTTTTTGTTCGATAAAATTGATCTTCATTAAAACTTGTTATTTATTCAATTACTTAATTAAATAAATAAATATTTCACTCAGCGCCATCTAGCCCCATTACGCTTGTATCATGGGTACTAGATAACGGATATAATACATAACATACTTTTCTTTGGTAAATACATTATTACAATAATAATTCTGAAATTAATTCAAATCCATTTGCATTTAATATGTACTTACAGTAAATTATATGTATGTAATGTAATATCTATTTTATAATCTACTCTACATTTTTATAGGCAACATTAGAATAAAATTTTAGAATGTGTTTTTTATATTTCTAAAAATATAGGATAGGTCTACGAATTACTATTATACGGAAGAGATATGTTCACACGCTACTACGGTACAGGGCTAAAACTCATTAGGTTTTCTTTTATGGATTGAATAAAAACGTTTAGATGTTCTTTTGTGCTACAAATGGACGAATAGTGCTCTCCTTTTTAAGCATCTCACAAGATAGAAGCTTTCAGAAGCAATCCAGATTATTTTTAGTCCATTTTACTGGGAATAAAATTGTATACAGGGTTACTGGTATGGTAACTTCCTTTTTCTTAAGAGCTATTCTTTTGTCGGTGGAACCGTAGCCACAAATACCTACTCATATTCCGTCTTGCCCTTGTAAGTCATGACTGCCACATTTATCTTCTTACACTGGGTCCATGAATGTCCTTTTTAGGCTTTCTTGAGAAACTTAGAACGCTCAATTGGGGCTGTGACCAGTTGCCGGCAATTTGGAAGGGTCGTAAAAACTTGTAAGTATTGATGGGCTGAAGCCTAGCTTAAAAATAACTTAAGTAGTTACCAGTAAGAATAAACAATTTCACAGAAACGTAACTGTACTAAAGTTGCAGCTGAAAACTGGTTCAGTCGAATTTTGGCGGGCGGGCCTAGTGTTTCAATCGCCGACATTGGATAGCGGATCATATCAAGCGGCTATCATCGTTAACATTCGTCTATTTCCGCCTTTGGGGACCAATCACGAGCAAGATTTGTGTGTGAGAGAGAGATATGAGGAAAATGGAAGCATATTCGACGCGACAAGTTATAACAGTACCATTCTATATAATCACTAGCTGTGACCGCAACTTCGTCCGCGTGGAAAAACGGTTCTAGTGAGTTAATCTAAAAAATAAGACATGTTCTGTCGCGGACATTTTGTTAGATCATTTCAAGAGGAATACTTCTTTCATACATATTTTTTAGATATCTTGAACCGTTTTCGCAGCGCACGCAACGGAAGCCCTCAAAGATGAATAATTTTCCCCGTTTTTTCCACACTTTCCATTGTTTCTTCGCTCCTATTAGATGCAGCGTGATGTTATATAGCCTAAAGCCTTCCTCGATAAATGGTCTATTCAACACAAAAATAATTTTTCAATTCGCACCAGTAGTTCCTGAGATTAGCGCGTTCTAACAAACAAACTCTTCAGCTTTATAATATTAGTATAGATTATTCGTTGGTTACCAGTAACCCTGTACATGTTAGTTTGTATGCTGTATCTACCACCGCTGTGCTAGTTAAATGCTGATAGTGCTTATAGTGTCGGCGGGCGCGGGCGTCACGCTTGCCTGCTGGATAGACGGGTCTAGGAGCGGGATGCTGTCTGTTGTCCTGGTAACAGAGGCGAGATAGTTTAGTTGAAATTGTATCAAAGCAAATCTAAATACTTTATTGTACACCAATAACAAAAGAACACAAGCATAAACAATTTCGATCATAGTATTCATATCAATAGGTAGGTACTAAAACGCGAAAATCTTATTTGATCCGCTGCCATGCCGAAATGAAGCGAAAGATTTATCCATCGATCATCGAGTAACAAATAAGGTCTTGACTCCTGAGAGTGCTTATAATGCTATTATAGTGCTATAATTTATTTACATTGTCGAAACTGTGCGGGTGAAGACGCTGCGTGCATCCATTAATTTATTATTAGGTAATTTAAAACCTTGAATAAAAATGTAAAAAGTTCGTATAATTGTGGCGAACCGTAGAGTCGAGAGTTTTCGAATTGCCTGAAGGACCTATGACATAATTTAACGGCTACAATTAAATACTATAACGGATAGCTGGAACCCACAATTAAATAAATTATAAATAATACAAGTATTACATAGTTACCTGGTTCTAGTTAGCGTAGAGGCCTCAGTGACCACGCTCTCGCAGCACGCCGGCGTGACGCTCGGCTGCCGCACGATCGGCAGCGTCGTGCAGATCGTCGCAGTTAGGTATGTGTACTGGATAAATAATATTATAACGTTATCTCTAAACCATGGCGGAAATGCCTTCCGAGACACAGAAACACGTATGAGACTGACTATGCGTATTTACAATTATTCTGTGAAATTGATTGAGGAAACTGGGTGTGGCGTTACATATTTGTCTTGAATCTTGATTTCTTCTTCGTTTGAATTACCGCTAAAAATTAAATTGTAGAATAGAAGGAAATGCGGAAGTGTTTTTACAAATTTGTAATGTTGGCATCACTTTGTATTGCCATTGCCACATAGGTACATTTAAAAGTTACCGGGACGGTTTATTCATGGCGTTCCGAATTACGTAATATTGAAACTTAAAAATTAAGTGTTATTGAAAATATTAGTGATTAATAGTGGTATAGGTAGTTTATGACAACTATAAAAATACAGCACACTGTATTTGAGATAAATATATGAATTACTTAGGTTCGCATTATATACAACCCCTGGTGCAAAATTTTATATTTTTTTAATGTATAGTGCTTTTTTATTATTTAATTAATTGCGTTACTCTGTAACTTACCATAGCAACGACGAGCACTAGATATAATGCAGGCGTAGACCAATGTGCAGCATTTTCTATAGCTACAACTCCCATCACCCAATTTACTGCAAAGAATGGCTCCAGAACTAAACAAAGAGTTAAATAACTCTTCAGTTCGTTGCCTTCAGTATTCCAAGTTAGTTTCCAAGACATCGTATCCATGTAGAGAAGGTTCAGGAGGCTCTTATCTTGCATCGCTTTAAATTGGAGATGTTTCTGAAAAATAATACTTTAGTTTTTTTTTGTTGTTTAGGATTTTTAAGAAGTAAGTATTTTAAAATCCAAATTCTCATAAAAATCATAAAGCGTCGAATACCTAGTTCAACAAACCAAAGCAATAAAACACCCTTAAACTGTGCGAGAAGGAATAGATAATGATAATGTAAAGCAGGTTTTAATACCGAATTAGATTAAGTGCTAGATTATGTATACTTGCCTCATTTCCATTTTCAACATTGCCCAAGTTAGGATAATTGCATTCGTCTTCGCTCAAATAGTTCTCCTTGTCCAGAGTTTCTGAACTATCCGTGTTCTTGCGGCTGCTACCTGGTGTATAGATGTTGTCTAACGTATCAATGCTACCATTCTTGTCCTCCGGGTTGTCTGGGTTCTCGCACTTAGGCCAGTTTGCTATATGGTGGTCGACTAATTCCTGAAACATTTATTAGTTGTGGTTAAAAGAAGTAAATATTGAATAACTCTTACGGACATAATACCGATCAAATCAAAGAGAAAGCAAACGTCATATCGTATAAGGTGGTCAAGGAATTGGTCGAAAATTGCGGAGAATGGCGCATACTCCACAGACAAGAGCATCTCTCCTATTGAATGAATAAATGAGTTATTTCATAAAATATTTAATATTCCGTATCTAGCACTGAAACTGAGCTACAATATCTCATGGTGACGAAAGCAATTTGCTTCATGTTTTCTATAAGACACACGACTTGCTTGACTTATAAAAATCTCACCTGAATCTTGGCAGTTAGTACCTCAGCCTGCTTCTTGTTAACACTCCGCAGACCGAGGATGATGATGGTGGTGTTGATGAGGATCAGTATCATGGCAGGCACCATGAACCCCATCACCATGCCCTTCTCTATTGACATCCAGCAGTAATGCTTCGTCTCGTAGTGTTCCATCGATAGAGCGTAGTTGAACTGGAAATATTACATTACTTATAGGTATTATTATTGTGAAGCGAGGATTTGATACATAGAGCCGCAGAGGTACTAAGCTTGAAAATGAACGACTACCAGGACTAAAACAGTTTAGTTGAATATTCAAAGGAAAATCGTAGCTACTGCTACTGTACAGAATAAATATACATAACAATATACTATGTTTGACTTCTGAAAAAAATAAAATTGATTTTATTAATTACAGTTTGGCTTAACTTAACCCGCAATCGCAATTTAATGAGAAATTGCTAAAAGCTAACCAAATATTTTACGCAACAATCTCTCACCATGACCACAACCGCAGGTACTCCATACGCCAGTAAATAGTTATACTTAAGAGGCAGCATGCAGTCGCAGGCGCAGTACTCCGCGACGGCCGCTGCCAGCGCCACTATCCACATCGCGCAGGAGATGTGTGTGTAGTGCAGGACTAGTGCTATTCGCTCGCACTGGGAGGGGCTTGATACACCCTGCAATACATAGACAGCTAATAAATCACTAGGTTATGACCGGCTACCAGTTACGCCAAGTATAATGGCGCTATGAAACATGAGGCTTTTGTGGTAACCAAGCCATTTTATCAAAACCAAACTGTGTTTGTTAATTTGTTTGTTCTTTTTTTTGCCATACCGCAATAATAGAGCGAAGGATTATAGTTTTTTGGTATGGTGGTATACCGAGAGAGAGAGCACTCTCGGGATACACAGAATCCAAGCGGAATCTATAATGCTTTGGTAGACACAATACATCTAAGAGTCAATTCCGTTCCTGTACAAGCGAAGCGCCCGTAGCTCAGTTAGCGGAGGCAATCGCATGCGATTAGCAAAGGTCGACACGGTCAGTCCTTGGATGGGCGACTGGAAAGTGGTACACAAATATTCCACCATCATCCATAGATGTTTACAAGCTTGAATAAAAAGTCTCACCATAATAGCCTGCACGTAAATAAGCGTGCAAGCAGCAAGGCAGCAGCACAGGTTCACGTTGATCGGATACAGCTTGCTGCTGCGTCGGAACTCAGCAGCGGCTGCGCTCCACATCAACCAACACATCGCTCCGCATACTAGCACTACTGCTATGCCGCTTGTTATGAAGATCTGGCGGATATTAAAATAAGATAAATTTTAAATTCATGTACAATTTTACAATAAAATTACTCTCACTCAACCTAGATATAGAGGACATTGCAAAAGACTCTGGCTATATGCTAGGCAGTGTTTTTACAAATTTTGCTTATAGTTAAATGACTATCTTTCTTAATTGCATATATGTACATATCCATGAAATCAATAGAATTCTGTGTCTTGAAAATGTTTCTCACCAAAACCATCCACTCGTTCCTAACACCATGGCAGTTATTGAAGCCATATAGATAAGTCACGCTATCAATGATATTGTGCTCCTTCAAATCTGCGTCGGCTAGCGAGTCGTCTGGCAAATCCTCCATGTCTGTGATTTTATTTTCAATAGCTTTGTTTACTGTAATAATAAAATTATTTTTGTTTAGTGAGACTGATGAGTAAATTATTTTATTTTTAAGTACCTACTTCAACACTAAACTGGTTTGCGTAAACATTTATAGTAACATGCCAAAATAATCTTGAACAGCATCATTATAGAATCTTGGGGACATAACAGAACACCATACCTTGGCACCACAGTTTAAGTGGCACCCAACAAGTGACTACTTTACCAGTAGTGTTATGTATGAATCTTCTCGTAGCTAAGATATTATTTAACCGACACTTTTAATTTTAAAATTACCTTGATTACTTCGTGCCACAAATTCGGGATTGGGATACAACGGTGGATTGTCATCATAAATCGATGATGTAAAATTGGAAACAACACCACCATATTCGGTATCATAGGACGTAATGTCATAATCTCTGTCATCTGTTCTTGGATACAGGGTTTTATGATGTTTAATGAACACAGGCTGAAATGAACGGTAAGATGGCTTTTGGTCGTTGTAAATGCCATCATCGATTGTTAGTTTACGGTTGCGATGTGATGTTTTGTTTGGTTGAAATGCTGAAAGTATCACAAAAATATTATAGGTCATCAATATTTTTTTAAATAAGTGCGCTAAGTACATTATGTATGAAAATTTTGTAACACTTACCAACTGCAAAGTAGAAAAATAAATATCCGAAAATTATTGTCTTGTATAAGTAGGTCATATTTTGTGGTTGGGTTGCTAAGCCTTTATTTTATTCGTAGGTGTAAATATTTATCTATTTCTTGATAATTTAATAGATATTATCACTTGTTATTTAGTTTATTGTAAGATCCATCGATTACCCCAACCTAACCCTATTTACATTTGGCGCGAAAAATCAATATTTTCCGTACCGTTTCGTTCCATGCAGATATTCAGGCATGGATAGTTTTGCATTGCAAAACTGATATTATAATTTATATATGCTCTGCATCTAATAAGGGATTTGGGGTATTTTATTGTAAATAGATTATTTATATTTATATAAACTGAATATTTAAAAATGATTTTAAGATATTTTTTAAACCGATCAATAAAATATATTCCCCGTAAGTGTTTTTTACCTCGGGCAACAAATTTATGTCAATCTGAAACTGTTCCAAAGCGTATTTTTGCCATTTTCTCAAAGATAAAGTGCATGAAAATGTTTCGCCTTTCTTTGTCTACTGTATAGCCTTGTTTCTTTCTAAAATCAGGAAGTAGAACAATTTCTGTCACCTGTTTTTGACATTTGTTTTCCCAACAAAACACAAAAAAACGCAATAGTCCAAGCAAAATGCAATGTAACCAAAAATAGCTTCAAATATGAGTTCGATATTAAAATTTCTCCGTGAAAATCACATATTGGCCCTCATAGAACAGGCTGTGGCCAAGAAAAAGTCTCGGTTGTGTTTGAACGCCTTCGAAATTACGGAAATTCCTTCGTTACTTTACACCTGTTTAGAAGTCGAACATCTTTACTTGCATAGAAACAAAATTTCAATAGTTCCTGTTGAAATCGCGCAACTGACGAATCTGACGACGCTTACTTTGGACTACAACAACATAATTTCGCTTCCAGCTGAAATAGGGAACTTGAAAAACTTGGTGAATTTGAACTTGAGTTACAATCCATTAAAAGTGTTGATTCCTGAAATTGGTGAACTCGAGAACCTTGAAGCGTTCTGGTGTAACAGGATAGGGCTGCAAGAGATCCCCAAGGAGATCGGGAAGTTGGAAAAGTTGGATACTTTTGGCGCCAGGGGGAATGAACTGAAAACTATCCCTTGTGAAATGACAAAACTTTCTAAACTAAGGTAAATTTTCTTTCTAAATAAATGTAATTATAAAATATGTATTGACATTTATCTATTGCTTTGGAACATATAATGCATACATTAATTTGTGTGTTTTATAGTAATATTTTGTAGGTAAATATACCAAATGTCTGACTACATGTTAAAATATGTCATGCATGACCAACTGGTTTTATGAATGGAAATGACCTCCATGAAATCATTATCAACAAACAATTTTGGTAGGTATATTTAAGTAAATATTTATCTCATTTAAATTATTTTCGGAATTACATCCATATACAAATTAAAGAATACAGAATTAATAAAAGTACTTACATTTACATTAAGTATCTATACAAAAGAAATAAACATATATTGTTTTAAGTTTATTATAAGTTTTAGTTTTTATTTAGTTACTCCCTATGTGTTTTCTAAGTTGTTTTGAATAATAAATAATTATTACATATACATATACATATGTATTTTATCTGTTATCTAATACATATGACACAAGCATTTACTTAGTGTGGGGTCCTGAAATATTTATTTATTTACTAATACTAGTAATGATAAACCTTCCAGATGGTTAACGCTAGAAAACAACCAGATAGAAACACTGCCCAAGACCCTGTACGAGATGGAAGCCCTCGTGCACTGCAACCTGCGGAATAACAGACTACAGGAGTTTCCTCTGTCACTATTGCAGTGCCCCGAGCTGATGTTCTTGCAGCTTAATAATAATCATGTAAGTATTATATACTACATACTTCTTCTATATATTATATAAAACACAAAGGTGAATGATCATTGACTCACTAATCTATCAACGTGCAGCCAAAACCATTGGACTGATTTAAATTGGCATGCAGATAGTTACTATGGTCTACTGGCATCCACTAAGAAAGGATTTTTGGAGTTTCCACTTTTAAGAGGGTAAAAACTCATCAAGCTGTGCCATTCAATTATTTGACCAAAGTGGTTTAACTGAGTGTATAAAAATTTTTAAAAATTTAGTTTGCTGAATTTTAAAATGACTCCTATATTTAATCCACACTGTTAATTTATTAGAAGAATAAACATAGCGAAATTTTTAATGAATATTTGTTTTCTTTTTCAGATTTTAGTCCTGCCAGATGATATAATACCAATGCTGCCAAACTCTTTAGAAATGGTGGATCTACGAGAGAATCCTATCTGTGATCATTCACATCCAGTAAGTAATTATACATGTCAACAGTCTAGAAAAAAATAATTATGAGCAATTTACATAAGTAAATGAAATCCTACCAAAAACATTACCATGTAAAATATTACCTAGCCTGCTATGCCAGAAGCCAAAAAGTTCTCCATCCACAATCTAAAACTATAAACTCTACACTCAGGCTTAGTATAAATATAAAGTTAGAAATGTTTCACTCTTCATGAGATCATTTTGGCAACATTTTACATGATGTTTCTGGTGGGAAAGTATATGGAATATTTCCTGTTTAAAATATTTTGTTTTATATCATCACTGTTGCATTGTAAGTATGTATTGTACTTATACACGAAGTTCGTTACGTTTACAAGCTTTCGGTCTATGTGCCTTTAGTGTGGACTCTTAGAAAAAAGTTTACAAAAACAATACAACCATTATACCTCATTCTAAATTAGTTTTATAATTCCAGGAGCACCCGATATTCTCAATCTAAATTATGAAATAAAATAAATGTAAATGTTAAATGGAGTCTACTCATTATACCTATTATTTTACAATTACACACATGCATATGTAAAAAGTTAATTTAAGGAGTAATAGAAAATAAAGGCTTTTTCTTTTAATTTTATTCTAGGAGCACCCCCTCCTCCGGTACACAGAGGCGCCCCCTGCGCCGGCGCGCGGTCACGCGGCCTCCCTGCTCGCGGTCAACGCCACCGCGCTCCGCCTGCCCGCCGTGCCCGCGCCAAGACATCATGTCATTGTTGGTATGTTTCCTTCATACAATCTTAAAATATCTTTATCAATACATATAACAAAGCTGTAACCGGTCGGTGTCTGTACATTGAAGATAATTGAAAATAAAATATTGTTGATCAGTGATCGTACCGACTGCGCCACTGTAAAGAATGAATCACTTCGTGTATTCAGAACTAGACTGATTTATACATTTTACTATATTAAACTACCTAAAACTCATAATACATCACAATATGTAGGTAGTAAGACGTCCCTGAAGTGTCATACATAGGCTTTATAACCCAAAATAATGAGAGCGAAGCCGTGGGCGTCTACTAGTCAATACATATAATTAAGCAAAAGAGGATCAATAATGTGTACATAGAAGATGTTTGAAACAAATTGTTTGGATATACTTTCAATCGATAACAGAACATGTGTCAGCAGTTTTTAGAATTGTCGTCTGTTTATTTAAACGCGCATCACGAAAAAACGACTGAACGGATCATCATGATTTTTGGTATGTAGCTACTTATGCTACTTTTTATTCCAAAATAATGCGAGCGAAACCGCGGACGTCAGCAGTACTAGTTTTTTTAATATATATACTCGTAGTAACAGTGTAGCTAAACTAGTGTACTATAGATAAAATTCCTTGCAAAATACAAATTATGGTAGGGTATTTTACGAGTATCAAACAACTGTTAATAAAATTTATAGCATTGAATAACAGGTTACACAACAATCAATGATTTCACTTATTGAGTCGTATGCCTCATCCTTTTCGCACTAACGCACTACGCTCTTGTATTGTTCAGGTTAATAGGTTTGCGATTGTTTTAATTTGCTGGGCACATAGTATTTCTAATAAGCATGTGGTATTTCCTATGATACAAATACTAGGACTGCAATGCCTTATGAGTACTAATACGTTTATTTTATCATCATCATCATCATGTCTTCAGCCTGTGTCTACCCACAGCTGAGTATAGGCCTCCTCTCCAGCGTTATGAGATTTTATTTGACTACATTTTTTAAATAAATATTTTTATTCTTTACAGACAACCTAGTAGCAGACATGGAAGTGGACAACTCGTCGATAGAGTCGTCCGAAGACTGGGAGAACAGCGTCAACTCGTCCGACCTCGACGTGCAGTACCAGAGCGACGATGAGAGGATCGATAATGAGGTGAGGGACACTCTCTGGGACAATCTGGAATAGTCTGGAACATTCAGGAATATTTTGGAAAAAATTCAGGACATTGTTTGAGACAATAATGTTGATTTGTTTCATTTTGGCGACCAGTAGACTCTGCAACAATCTCGATCTTCAGATCTTCTTAATCGTATTCCTCATAACTGAGGGTCATACATAACTCCCCCTCAGAATCAATTTTTTGGGGGAGTTCTCTTGTGCAAATACATCGTGGTGGGTGCCCACTGCCCAGGTCCTTCCACGGAAGACACATGTCCTTGGATTTTATGGTCTTCAAACACGTCGTTTGCCTCACGATATTATCCTTCACTGTTAAGCGAGTGCTAATCCACACATAACTTAAAAACAAATCATTGGTGTAACGTTACATATTTTGTGAAGTAGCTATGCTTGTGTGAATTCATTAAACTTACATAAATATCATTTATTTCGCAGGCTGTCGGCATGGTGTTGCCAGACCTGTCTCGTTACGCCTCCACGGCCAGTTGAACGTGCTCTACTCATTCTAGCAACATCTGGAACATTCTGGAAACATCTGGAATATTCTGGAAAATCTGAAACATTCTGGAAACATCTGGAACAATCTAGCAACCTCAGAATCTTTCCACAAGTCTTCACAATTTTCGTAACAATGCAAGTACATACATATAAAACAAACTTGAACATATCGGAAAATTTTAAGAAAATGTAAGCACATGTTTTTAGTTTATATTTTTAACATATTTTTTTTAGTACTTTACGGTATCTCTAATTGGAAAATAAAATAAATTAGTATAAAATTGAAAAAAAGAAAAACACTTGCACATTAGTAATTTTGTTATGCAATCAGTATTTCGACGACACGTAGATATTTTATTTTTTATAAATATTTAAATTAAATCATATTTTTTATAGATTTTATTACGTATCTGGTATTCTTTGAACGTTTGTTATTTGCAAACATTAAATACTTGTGAAAATTCAGTTTCATTAATAGTATGTTATGTAAATACATAAATAGTGTAAAAATATGGTATACAATATAAATATATTGGTATAGGGATAGAAATAGTGATTTCACTAAATTTACTATTATGACCAAATCGTAGAATCTCTTTATAATATAATTGGTTGAAAGGGTAATTATTATTAATTGATCACCAAAAATACGTATTTGATAACCAAATATTTGTTTTAAAATTGCCTTTAAAATTTAGTGGTGTGGAATTTTAATAGAGGCATCATATTTGAGGTGCAATTAATTATAATTTTGATTATGATACTTATAAATAAATTGTACTTACATACATATAATTTCAGTGTGGTTAGCCAAATATGTCGGTTTTGGGTTTAGACTATACACATACTACTAATTAACATAATAAAATAATTTAATAAATACAACAAATAATTTTAACATTTTTACAAATAATTTTATAAAATAGAGTGAGTATAGCAAATGTGTGGTATACGCGTCTGCCTTATATTCTTCGGATTCCGGTTAAGTCCGCCCCCTACACCAATTTATTTTTTCAATTTACACTCGCTTAGTGGTAAAGGTAAACATCGAAAGGTAATCAAACTTGTTTTGAGGATCACAGAATCAGAAGACAATGACAATGATCTTCTGGGGAGTCACTACCCTCATTATCTTAACCGGCAGGATTTGAATCTGCTTTTCCGCCTTTCGATACCGACCTTTTATTCTTAAGTTGGATAAGTTAAATACTTACAATGTATCATAATTGTATACTTATCCTTCTATTGTTTGTTATTAGTTATTTAAATTTTCTTATAACTTTAAGTTTGTACATGGACAAGTTATTATTGAGTACCGTATATGACAAACACTATTAAAATATCATTTTTTTTGACAATAATATGTAAAAAATAAAGTATTCTCAGCGATCTAACTGTAATAAACGATTTATAAATCAATGTTAATATTTTTGTATGTTGTATAAGTACTTTAATGGTGACTTGTAACTTACGCATAACATTTTAAAAGCTCAAGTACGTCAAAACAAAAGCTACTTTTGATGATTTTAGGAAAGGAAAAATTCAGCTGTTTTCTACAAAAATTTCAACGGCCATAATCCACCTTAACATATGGATTTACTGGATTTACACCAAACGAGCGAGTACTCATTCTACCCCCATTTTGTTAAACTCTTTTAGTGTAAACGAGAGTAGAACATTCTTTCGTTGTTCTAAGAGCGTTCGCAAAGATTCTATGGAATGCTCTAAGAATGCTCGCTCGATGGAAACGGCGCGTGAGCAGTTACTTCTTCTTCTTATCGAATGAGAGTGGCCAACTCTGGTGTCGAGAGTTTTCAAACCGCCCTAAGGGCCTCTGACATGGCTTAACGACTGCCGTACTAGGCAAACAGCCGGGACCTACAATTACTTAGAGCGTTCTCGCGACCTTGAGCGGTCTGTTTAGAGAACAGATGATCTAGCTTTAGTTTACATTAAACGCTGAATACGAGTTTTCGTTCACACTAAAAGATTACGAAAGAAGGCTCTTCTAACTCTTAACTCTTTGATCGTTTGATGTAAACGCTGAATACGAGTTTTCGTTTTCACTAAAAGATTACGAAAGAATGCTCTAATTTTAGCACTAGCTTGTTAATCCACCCTATTAAAAATTGCAAATTTCGCAAGTTCAGGACAATAATAGTTTTTGGTTTTGACGTATAAAAGCAGTCCTTAAAAGGTTATATGTTAGTTTGCAGTAACTCTGTATAAATACATCTGCCACTCTGGTGCTATGTAAAAATGTTGGACTTCTCTTTGTTGTTAATAATACATTAATCTATGTGTTTAATAAAAATATACAGAACTTAAATCTGTTTCAATCTGTATCTATTTGTTCGTTTCAATCTTTGTTTTTAAAATGTATCTCTGCAATGAGAGATTTTTCGGTACTTACCTACAAAATGTTTATTTTATTAACTTACGTAGCTACATAATAGTACATTGTTACCCTAGGGGTGAAAGTAACTTATTTAGCCCCGAGACGGGGTTTGGCGCCCGAACGCAGTGAGGGCGCTAATAGTTCGAGGGACTAAATAAGTCTTTAACCCGAGGTAAACACTGTGCTTTTCATTAGTACATTTAACCAAATAGTAAGAACTATTTGGTTAAATGTAGGTATAAGAACTCTTTTGTTGAATGAAACTTTTTGTTTTTGTAAAGAAGTTAGTAGAGTTCAAGATAACTCTGCGCGCGGATAAAATTGGAACTAAAATGTTCTGATTGCAATTTGCATCAGAGGCCAATTAACTAACTTCTTTACAAAAACAAATAGTTCCTATACCTACATTCAACAAGAGTTCTTATACCTACATTTAACCAAATAGTTCTTACACCTACATTCAAATAAGTGCTACGTCGCAATACGTATAGCAGAGATTTTGTACCTATAAAATGAGTTCATCTGATTTTAATATAAATTTAACGCCAGATTTTATAAAAGAAGAGGCTAAAGCGGTAGTGGAAAATCATCATACGATTTGATGTATCTTTGTTTTGATTTGGGTGGTAAAATAAAATTTACTCATATTTTCTTTAGCTAATTCATGTTTTTATTTTTACTTTCCTCGTATTTGTAATGAAAAGCACAGTGTTTACCTCGGGTTAAAGACTTATTTAGTCCCTCGAACTATGTCTTGGAACTAAATAAGTTACTTTCACCCCTAGGGTAACAATGTACTATTGTTCGTTCTAAATACGTTATTGTTTACTTTACAAAAGCTTCTTGCTTTGAAGTTCCTTGGGGAAATAGGTGGAAAGTTTAGGATATAGTAGATGTCGCTGTTTATTCTGTACCTCCAGCCAACACACGCAAATACTTATACATATATTACTATACAGATAAAAAAATACATTCTCGGGAATCTGCACTAACATCGTATCAAAAATCATAGTGACTAGTTGCAAAATCCATCCTAGACCGTACTGATTGCTTACCATCAGGCGAATTACGGTCAAGTGCAAACCCATTCCTTGTAAATACAAAAAAGCAAGCGTTTTTTAGTGTGAAAGCGAAAAAAACGGACCAAACACTAACACTAAAAACAAATGGCCAGTATTTGCAGGATCTGCAAAGGACCCATAGGTACTTGTCAAAAAAAATAAACGTTTGAAGTGTATAAAAATGAAAGGAAATATATAAAAATAAACGCAATTTTTCAGTACATCAATATCTTTATTAAAAAAAAATGATTCGCATAATAAAACTATCACAATAACTTACGGTTAAGTATATTCAATTTATCACATATAAGTATACATATACAGTATTTTTTATAGTACCTAGGTAGGTATACTTCATTACTGGTAACTAATGAACAAGTTTATGAAGTTCTTTTTATGAATAGCTCGTGGTTGCTCGCGGCTTCGCTCGCATTAAGAAGTAAAACTTGCATCCTCTATTTCACCGCTTCAAAAGTAGGAGAAAAGGGGATGCATGTTACCTATACTTCTTAATGCGAGCGAAGCCGCGAGCACTCACTAGTTATTCATACGAATACAAAATTGATTTATAGAATATTATTAAATACAGTATCAGATATATGTAGTTACCAGTAATCAAGTATAAATAACTATGAATGGAATGTACATAAATTGACGAAACATTTAATTGCACTACTATAGAAGACAGATAAGATAGATCTTGATGCTTGTACAACACTTAACTATATTTTATAACTTGTGTCAATAAGCATGATAATTTTGACAGCTGTCATTTCGAACAAAGATCTTCTTCCTATCGAATGAGAGTGGCCAACTCTAGCACATTCTGTGACTCTAGTGTCAAGATTAAGATAACTTAAATATTTGATGAATTTTGGCCCAAATTAATACCTAATGTCGGCAGTGGCGCCATCTTATATCACACAAGCCAAATGTACATTACATTTGACTTACCTATAAAGTATTTTAGTAGTTTTTAGACCTCATCGAAACCTTAGAAAGTTCGTGAAAAAGACAGATATCAAAAATTATCATTTTATTTTATTGACCGACTTCAAAAAAGAAGGTCGTCAATTCTTCTGAATTGATAACCTCCTTTTTCATTCATTTTCCGCGATGGATTATAAACTTATCAACGTAAATAGTAAAAAACAACTTCACATGAGAGCGTAGTAAAATTTCGTGTAATTTTGAAGGCACTATATATACTATAAATAGGTATAGGTATACATAAAATATATTTTTAAGTAGACATATTTAAACTTAGCTCTTCTTTCAGTCAAGCTTAACTTTTTTTTTCATGTAAAGCAACTGTCTCTCTCACACACTTTTTAACCGACTTCACAGAGAAGGGAAACAATTATTAAGTGTACATAATTTTACCGAATAAATGTGCGTTTTATATGTATGCGGCGAGCAAGCCTTGGCGTGAAAGTAAGCAAGTTATTTTCAAATGACAGTTGCATCACATATTATATGCTTTTTTGAGCATTAAATGCTTAGGGTAAAATATTAAGTAATGGTTTTATACAGATTTTATTTTACACGTTGTATAAATTAGTAAGTTTAATTGTACCTTGTGTGACTTGTACCTATTTTCAAGTTATGTGTGGATTTGCACACCCTTAACGGTGAAGGAAAACATCGTGAGGAAACCGACATGTTTGAGGACCACAATATCTGAGGACATGGTGTCTTCCGTAAAAGGACCTGGGCGCCCACAACGATGTATCTGCACAAAAGAACTCCCCTAACGAATTAATTCTGCGGGGAGTCACGACCCTCAGTCATGAGGAAATACGACTAAAGAAAGAGAGATTTTAATTTGGTTCTCAAATCGTCTGATTTACCAATCAAATATTTGACAGCTACTGCAGTTAAGTATAAATTATTATGATAAGTTATGCTTTGGTTAAAATGGTCTTAAAATAAAATGTCTTCAGTCTGCTACATACTTACCACATGAAATGTTTATAAATAAAATGTTTCCTTCTTTCTTGTTATGTCTTCTGCGCCTCTTCTATTTGTCGAAACTCTTCTAGGAGCGTATCACCTTCAAAGAATGAAGATGAATCTGTAAATACCAGAAATGGTTACAAAAGTTTAAAATATTTTTGAATTTATTTTTTAATTACCTAGTTACTTTCCGTCTTATTACAAAACGTGGTTTAAATATTAGTCTAGAACTTTGAAAACAAAAAGTCTGTTTTTGTTGTTGAAACATCACATACAAACGATTATATTAAACTGTCAACTTCAAATGGAAACGTTGATTATCATTGGTAACATTTTGACATTTTGATTATTATGACAGTAGACATACAAATTTCGAACAACAAAAACGGACTTGGTATTTTCAAAGTCCTAGACTAATACTTAAACCATAAAAACGTGGCTAAAACGTGGTCTAACAATGAGTCCAGCACAGAACTTAAAAAAACCAGCCCGTCTTTGTTGTTCGAAATTTGTTGAAGTTGACCGTTTGTATGTGATGTTTGAACAACAAGAATCGACTTTTTATACTTTTATACTTTTTGTTATTTGTGCGGAGTCATATCTAGTGCCCTACTGGTCGTTTCATTATTCCATTTTGGGCGCTTCCGTGGGTCGGATGACACGTTATATTGTAGGTCCCAGCTGTTTTTCTAGTACGGCTGTCGTTAAGCCATGTCAGAGGCCCTTAGGGCGGCTTGATAAACTCTCGACACCAGATTTGGCCACTCTCATTCGATAAGAAGAAGACACTGTAGCAAATGTTAAAACGATAACATAATACCTTCTCTTTCCAACTTGACTTTGCCAATGAATCCCTTATCATCATCCTCATCCTTGATCTCCGATTTGAATTTGTTCTGTAACAATAATTTAATACACATTTTTGATCACATACCTACATACTAGTCAATTGTCGCGGCTATGCTCGGTCTGTTAATAGTGATAAAGAGTAGCCTGTAACTCTCGGAACCTTATATTAGGTACAATACAAATTCACATAAATGATGGAGCTATATTATGCAAAGAGGGTGAAAGATTTTGTCCGCCATTTATAGAACTCACGTACAATGGACTGGGTTATATTATACCTATATATTTATCTAGTACCCGCGACCTAGGGCGTTTGCTTATTGTGGGGCTAGATGGCGCTGTGTGCAATGTCCCGGAATATTTATTAATTGATATTCGCCTCACCTTAACAAAATCCGGTAAGCCATCTTGCAGATGATACCAACTCAGAATGAAAATTAGAGACACGAAGAATAAATTTGTGCTGATGCCTGAAAAATAAACAACAAATTGTTAAAACATTTGAATCACCACCTGATTTCCGTTATCTAGTACCTACCCATGACACAAGGGTTTTCTTTGTATCGCGCTAGATGGCGCTGTATCCTGATATCTTAGGACATTTAAACAATAACAGAGTCCATTCCATTAACAGTCAATACATTGCACCATTTATAATACATGATCCACAAACCATACCACACAATACTCTACCAATAAAAGCGCAGATCCTGCATCGCGCAAGCAAGATTTCAATAAACGTCAATGAGTACAATATCACACTCACCAATAAGCGCTGCGACGTTGGGCCAGTGGAACATAATATGCCGCAGTCCCGTGAAATGCGCCTGTATGTGTAACTCACACGCGTACACCTGAGCGAAGCGAGACTGCACTTCTACGTACGCGTCTGTTACTGGCACGTTCTGGAAATGTGCAAACAATTAATAGCTTCAATACTAGTAGATACGAGGCAGAAAAATGGTTTTGAGAAGTAGGTACTTATTCACTGTCTAAACCAAAAAGAGTATTTTCAGAAGAGCAGACATCAGTAAACGTTCGTTTTGTCATTAGATGGCGGACCAAACTGCATATACGTAGAGGTACTATCTCTCTCTCTATATATATATATAATATATACCCTCTCGGTTTTTGGAAGAAAATTGTTTGTTTTTTACTATCTAAATGTTGATAATTAAAATTTAATTGAATTTAGTTTTAATATTATATCTAATTTGCACACCAGTAATGGTTGAGATGTATGATACTACTATTTGATTTTTTATCACCTACCTTCATACACAACTACATCTTGCAAATAAATGAATCTTTATCTTTATATATATCTCTCTCTCTCTAGTTATCTAGTACCCACGACACAAGCGTTTGCTTATTGCGGGGCTAGATGGCGCTGTGTGCAATGTCCCGGAATTTGTATCTCTGTTACTAACTATCCCACCTCCATCTGTCTTCCAACATTCACCACTTCGCACTGTCCTCAACGACCGCCTTCCGCGATTTTACTCTTTACCTTTTATAGGACAATCAGATATTTGTCCACGAAGATAGAATTCATATGGGATAGTCTTCTTCAATGGTCTCTAATCTCTCTCTCTTACTAACGCACCTGGTCATCTTCAAAGTCGCTGAACAGTTCCACCTGCAGCGTCTGCTTCTCCTCATCCAGCCCGGCCAGGAGGAGCGGCGCCAGCACCAGCGTGCGCAGGACGGTGTGGAGGCGGGACCTGGTGGCGTTGGAACTACTATTTTACACTATAGAAGTTAGTTTTTTTTTTATTTGAATTCTACACATACAACTCGAACTCCCCCAGCCTTGGCAAGGGACATTACTAATGCTTATACTAATTAAAACTACATAATTGCTATTTACAATGCTCTGGAATCGAAATGTGTCTTATCAAGTTTACATTATTGTCTAATTTACAATAGAATTTAAATATAATTACATTTCTGTTATCTTGTGTATTGAAGTTAGTTTGTAGCGAATTAGATTGATGTGTAAAAAAGCAAGTGTGGCTCATCGGTTCCAGTGTCAGATTTTTATCCAGACGCACCCCTGTTCGTATCCAGCCCTACACCAATGACTTGTATTTTCAAGTTATGTGTGGAAATCCAAATTTTTTATATTTGCACTCGCTTAGCGGTGTAGGAAACATCGTGAGGAAATCGACATGTTTGAGGACCACAATAGCCGAGGACATGTGTCATTCGTGGAAGGACCTGGGCGCACACCACGATGTATCTGCCCAAGAGAACTCCCCTAACGAATGAATTCTATGGGGAGTCACGAACCTTAGTCATGAGGAATTCGACTTAAGACAGAGATTGATGTGTGACATAGATTGGTGATTGATGGACCTGTTTACATTCTGGCAACCTGCAATTTTGCACACGGTAATGGGGTATAAAAGCATCTTATGTGTTAATCCATAGTCATTCTAGTTTATCTCTATACCCAATTTCATCCAAATTGGTTTAACGGTTAATCCATAGTCATTCTAGTTTATCTCTATACCCAATTTCATCCAAATTGGTTTAACGGTTAATCCATAGTCGTTCTAGTTTATCTCTATACCCAATTTCATCCAAATTGGCTTAACGGTTTTGGCCCGAAGAAAAGTCAAAAATATATTTTACATCAATCTACTTACCGATGTCTCAGCATAGCAGATCTACAAGATGCGGAGACCAGAACTCCTCGCTTGGCTCGCATCTGAGCACACACCATGAACATACCTGTAATGTAACAAGAACTAGTCAAAACCCACAGCTTGAATTGATCTTGGATAGGATTAAAAGTAGCTTATCTAGCTGACTGATATGGCTTTTTTTAATCAACCTATGCTGTCCAACTCCTGGGCAAATGTCTCCCCCAAAACCCTCCAATAATCTCGGTCGACAACCTCCTCACGCCAGTCACTTGGAAACTGGTCGAGATCGCGACGCCAGGGGGCCCTGGGCCTTCCTCGACTACGACGCCCCTGGGGCCATATATGGCTACCATACCAAAATACTGGCTGACATAGATTGCTCTGTTGCAACATGTAAAAGCTTTAACCGGGCCAAGAAACACAATTTCGCTATTATTTTACAAAATTTATTATATATTTTCATTTATTTATTCTTGCACTTATAGGTTAAAACATACAGATGGGTTACCTCCTGTATGTTAAGCGAGGAATGCTTAGGCATAGACAATCTCCACAAGTACGCCTTTCGGCTTGCAAGCAATTTAAGTACACTACACAATAAAAATAGATGTACCTACATCTTACACTAGAACATAGAATAAATATTCTAGATTTATAAAAAAATAACTGAAAAGATATTATTTCTGAAGCAGAAATAATGTGTTATGATATTTATATTATTATAAACAAATTTTTATTGATCCTTTTTAAGTAACAATTAAAGATTATTTTCTAAACTTATCTCAGTAATAATATACAATAGTGTTACCTAAATCCTTATTAACCTGAGACTCGGGCATCTCAAGCAGCAGTCTGATCCGGTAGGGCTGTGCTGACATCAACATGTGGCTCTTCTTGGTCAGCTGCACATGAGCAGACGGGAACGAACATATGCCCATCTGTTCATCACATGACCTGGAAGGATAGGGAAGAATGGACATAGTTACTGTCTGTATGGAGATTGATATACCTATGTTCCTTAACTAAAAAAAATATAATTTTCATATGAGAATTGAACTAGTGCCAATTGATAGAACAATTGAATACAAACCGAAGCAATTCTATGATGTTTTTAAGATAATTATATTTTATTATATACTAGTGGCCTGTGGTATATCCATGTTAATCCTCACTACAAAAAAAAATAATTAATTACTTATGACACTTGGAAAAGACACAGATAAGTTGCAACTATTCTTACTCTAACGACTAACTTTATCCATCGGTTTAGCTGTGTATGCATGAAGGAAGAGCAAACACAATCAAATATTATGAAACAAGTCTTCTGATAAATAATGTGATATTTTCCTGCCAATAAGAATTGTTGCACTCATTTCTTATTAAAGTCATTGCTGATGGTATTTTTGGCCAACACTTGGCCATTCCAGTTGTAGTAACAATTTCATATCATGCTTACATTGATAGTTTTGAAAAAGAGTGGAAAAGACATGATATGGATCAAATTTACACTCTTTGTTTTTGTTTTATATATGTGAGTAGTTAGAATGTTCCTGGACTTTGATCTTATCAGCAACATCGTCTTAACCATATGGTTGATAAGTATAGTGTGTTTGTAAGTTTAATAGTATTTTTTGAATGAAAACAACACTTACTTGAACTGCAAATGCACTGGCCGCACATGAGTAACGTTAGGCATGTATGTATAGTAGAAAATCACATACATAAATATAGAAATCCATAAAATTGCAGTCAAAAACACAGTCACAATTCCCGCACGATATAACAACTCTTTTACACTACTTATACCGGCGTCTGTCTTCTTCTTATAACCACTGTACTGTCTCAAAGCAAAAGCTTGGATAGGTTTTATGAAGAAATCTCTGTATATTCTAAAAGGACTCACATAGTCCAGCAGAGACATGTTTTCGATAGAGTAAGAGCACTTATCTAAAATGTCAAGGAAGCGGATTTAATAGTTTTTATTGTGGGTAGATAATGCATTTTGTAATACCGATAAATAAACCGATAAGTAAGGGACGGATTCAGAGGGCATTTGTAATTATTTTATCTCGGTTTTTTGTTTTTATTTCACATAAAAGTGGACACAGATGTGTTGAGAATATAATGTACTTGTCTTGTAAATAGATTTTCCTTATTTCTACTGGATAATTTGCTTAAAATAAATTATTTTCCTAAATGCGTAAACAGCAAGGTCAACGATCGAAATAATGCGGACCAGTTATTTTCACGCAGTCGCGAATGAACATGTTCATAACAACGTTCATTTTGTTCATTCTAAACAGACAACAAATATACGGTTTAGTTCATTCTATCAAGAAATCAATGAAAATATTTGTCATCTGTACTACTATTTCCGTAGATGTCGAAAAACTCGAATGCTTGTCTTTAATTTGATTGAACAAGTCAAATACATGGCGAAATTGCGGCGGTGCCGCAGAGTCCATTAATAAAAAAAAAAAAAAAAGTCAAATACACTCTCACTTATGCACCAGCTCCATATTCCCAGACACTCCACACATAAGGAATTAATAAACTCATATAGATTTTATCAAAACATTTACTTCACATGTATGCCATTTTCATATACATGGTACCAAATTTCATAAATAATTTATAAATGTAGAAGTTAGCTGTAGTTGGACAGATAAATAGATGGTCAGAGTGAAACTATAATGGTCAATTATTGTTAACATACCACACGCTGTTTCAGGAGTTACGCCAACCTGTAATAAAATAACACGTGAATAATTATTGGCATGAAAGCAGCTCAAACTATTAATAAATATCTTAACACAGTTACTCTAACTATTCTATTACTTCTGATTTCATTAAATATCTTATTTAAATTACTGGAATATGAGTGTACACACACCAACACATAAGCAAATCACCCTATGGGGAACCAGGTAGGTATGTTTATTAATTACACATACCTACCTGGTTCCTCTCAACAATCTATGATAAATAGTGTAGTAACATATTATTTATTGAGATTTAATCACATAATGTATGTAGATATCTAAAAATATAACTATTGGTTTATACAGGAATAAGGTTGTGTGAGGGTCACTTCAAGCAGATGTGGATTGAGCTTTCACTATCATTCCAGAATCCAGCCATCTCGAAAGATTTTAATATTTACCTATACTTTCTAATTACTGAACATGAAATGCGAAAAATGCTTAGGTACTGTTTGGCAAGGTAAAATGTTTGTTAGATGGTATAGATATAACCTTTAGGTTTATGGGATCCTGAGGTACAAAATAGCGATTAGGAATCCTAATCGCTATTTTGTACCTAATCATATTATTCATCATCCTAAATTAGGATGATGAATAATATGATTATTATGATTATTAGGTTAGAACTAATTTTCCTTATGAAGTTATGAGCAGCAGAGGCCATAGTGTCGTATAGTTGATGAACCAGTGAAACAAGAAGAATTTTTTTGAAAAACTATTCTGAAATGGAGTAGCAATATACTTATAAAGATACTTATTTATTTTCAACCAAATTTGGAAACAAATTCTACGCCAGTTGGGGTTCAGTCTTTAAATTAGTGAATAATCCAACGGTGAAATAAGAAATGCGTTGCCATAATTTTTTTTTTTAAATCACATATGATAATGACACATACCTATTTTTTTAAAACCATCTATTCACAATTTCATGTCTTCAAAAAGAATGAACGTAGTACGGTTTTTTGCTCCTTGTAATCCAAGATATCATTTATCAAACTGTCTGGGGTTTTGTCGCCGCAATATGATAACAGACGGTAAATAAGGGTCACAAAAGGACCTGAGGTGGATGAATTGATAAATAATTTGGGAATTAAGTTTAGGTAAATAAATGTTTTTGATTACAACTTTACTATGGTAGGAAAGTTCATGAATATATGTTGGTTTTTGTGTGTAATTAATGTAAGTGTTAATATGTTAACTGTTAATGAGATCTTGTCCTAGTTACATAGACTACTTTTTATTCCGAAATAATGCAAGCGAAGCCGCGATCATCTAATTATTAACTTGTAATAAATCAGCAAAGTTTAACCAGCTCTTACTTGTTTCTAGCTACGATAAGAAGGATGACGAAATTGAAGAACAAGCCGAACACCCCGACTAGTACCATAAAAGTGCTTTTGAGCGCCATCTCTTGAACTGACTTGACATGCCACAGGGTGTTTGGGAAAGCATACTGCGACGTGTCCAGCTGAAATATGAATACAAAATATTGACTAATGTACATAAGTATAAGTATCCATTATTCATGCACAATGACTTATGGCTTTTTTAATTTTCATATTTTTATTATTTACAAGCAATATATCATTCCGGAATTAATTCTATATTTTGTTCATTTCTACCAAAGTTAAGTAGTATATAAGTAACACCACCGTCCTTCCTTAATCTTTAGATCTCTGGGTAACCGTGCAAAAAAACTTTAACTTGAAACTGAAAACTTTAAAACCAGTGATCATAACGTAAAGATTATGAACATCGGCCTTCATTCAACAATATTCCAATTTTACATTATTCTACTAACGATCCACAAATGAAACATTATAATGCGTAGGTATATTTACATGACAAGGCACTTACATTTTCGAAATAATCCACCGTCCAGTTATTCCAGTACTTTCCATCTTCATCACTAAAATCGTCGTTCTCCATCTTTCACCAACTACCCACAATATAACGATTTAAATCACAAAGTTTTTAGGAAAATATATTTTATTTGTAATATTTTTCACAAAATCTATGGTCATGGCATGGCTTATGAATGTATATCGCCACAGTGACTAAGTAAGTGCTTGATATGGCATATAGTTGAGACTAAAAAATGTAAGCAACCAAGCAGTAGGTAAGGGTGTATAAATCGTGTGCGTCAAATTTAGATTCGTACGTGTTAAAACATTTATTTTGACATGTACGAGCATAAATTGTTTAAATTAACGTAACAATTAAACCCACATACATTATTTTTGACTTTCTCTAACCTAACCAACCGTTCTAACCGGAGTGGCGGAAGTCCAGCAGCGAGATGGGTAGACAGACGACGCATTATCGGTCGCGGGCCAAATACGAGCAAGATCGGCAATGGGACAAAATGGCCGTCAAGAGGGAGATCTATAACCAGCAGTGGAACAAAACAAAACCAGCTATGGATGATGGTAATGATTCAACGTTTACAAACGCGAATTGGTGTTAAACAAATTAAAAGGCTTGTGCCATAATAAAATTATTCTGCTAGCTTTTGATTTCAAAACTTGTTTTTTTTTTTTAATATTTGGTCAGAACTTTCAAAATATTAACTCCGTTTTTGTTGTTCAAAAATTGTTTTCTTTTGACATAATTATTAAACTGTCAAAATGTTACCATACAGAATCAAATTTCTAATTTGAAGTTAACATTTTGACTGTTAGTTTTGATGTTTGAACAACGAGAACAGACTTTATATTTTAAAGCCGTGATAATTGTAATCTGTAGGTACCTATTCTGTGCTATCACGCGATAGTAAACCATGTTTTGAAATAAGACTTTAGTTCGCTATAGTTTAAAAATTAGACCCAGTGCAAAGCAGTGAACACACACAGCCTATGAACAGACAAAAAATCTCTTACTGTTATTTTATGAAAGTGGTATATTCCCAAACACTCAAGATAAGAGTTCAGTTACTTTGCAGTAGTCCATTTGCCTGAAAGCTTTTTATCAGCTTTGATTGATAGTGTCAAATATACAGCTTTTGTTTGAAGGTCGTTTTTTGGAGGTGATGGTTAAGGTTTTAACTTGTTTTTGTGTTTTATCTAGCGGATTAATGAATAATAGAAACGATTAGATTTTGTTACTCTTTCTTTGTTTACTTTTTTCTATTATATCTTTGTAATTATTTAAAAATTTGGTTAGCTGTTGATTACTCAAGTCACGAATTGGAGTTTTTTATACTAAATTATATACTTATTAAGGTTACGTAAAGTGCAATTGTTGCTATATTGATTTTTTTACACAGTGTATTAGTTTAGAATAATGTTCTACAAAAAAAATCGTTAAAATATTAGAAGCACTTGGTGGTTTTTATAATCCTGAGACAACAGAGTTTTTTCTTTTCTTTAGCATACAAATTTTCTGTTTCTTATAAAAAATTACAATATATTTCTGTTTATTTAAGTATTATTAGGCATGTGACGATGCCTAGCATAAACAATGAGAGATGCGTAGTATACTTCCCGTTACTTTCGTCCAATCAGCGCCTTCCTAGGTCTCCGCCAATCACAGGTTACCTTGTCGTCCAATCAGAACACCTGTCACCAACTTTTCTCTTTGGTCGCCAGAGAGAGTGGGGATCACTTTCCGTCACATTGCGTCGTTGCTTCTCAAACTGAACGCACGTTTTTCGAATTAACGTGTTTCGAGCAATTTCTATTTAATTTTCAAGTTTTAAAGAATCTTTATCGGTTGTTATCCGAACAATCTTTCTAGAGGTCTTTCGGAAAGACCTAACATGGTGATTTTTAGTGCGCGATGAAGTGTTATTCTGCAATATTTTTGAATTTAAAACATAACAGTGTTTTCTAAAAACCGCATGGACTGTTTGAGTGCGCGATTTAGTGCTTTTTCGAACATTTTTAAATTTGATTATAACGGCGTTTTTGAAGTGCCGTATGAATTGTTTTAGTGCGCGGTCAAGTGTTATTTTGGAGATTTTTTTAATTTAAATACAACAGTGTTCTCGGAGAACCATATGGACTGTCTTAGTGAGTGATTGAGTGAAATATTCGAAAATAGCTTACGGACCATGAGTGATTACGCGGTGCCCGGTTGCTCGACCGATAATCGGGCCTTATCAGCTAAGGAACAGGGCAGTGAGCACACTGCTTCGCCTAGATCCATGGCGGATCTGCGACGCGGCGCCAAGCGGCCGCGGTCGTCTATCCATGGACATTCGTGATTCATCATCATCAACCTCAGATGGATCACGTTTTGAGGCTAAGAGGAAGCGATCCGGTGAGTCCGATCCAATTATTCAGAACTTGATATCCCAAGTTAACGTTTTGACAGATTTTTCCAAAGTCTGCATTCGAATCAGACTAATTGTAAAAATAATTCACCGAGTGTAGTAGCCCATATTCAAGGCAGAATATCAATCGGACTGAACCTGCTTTCGCCTCTAATGTAACAAAATACCTGATGATATACGCTTACCAAAATTTCTGGCATACTTGCATCTTGAAAAGAAATTGGCTTACCCAACAATACTTCTTCACAAATCAGTGGTGCAAACTTTTCAAATCAAATCAAATCAAAATTCATTTATTTGCACGAATATTGTCTTACATAGTAGGTGTTACATAAATTTGTTGTATCAAATATTCTGCCGATAGGCGTACAAATGTCAGTTTTATGGCTAGTCAATTTATTTGTATATTTTCTTTTTTTCTTCAACAAAGTCATTTACTTTATAATAACATTTGGTTAGTAGGTATTCAAACAATTTTTCCTTGAAACTATACCAGTTCAGGTCTTTGAATTCATTTGGAATTTGGTTATATATTGTGATGGCTGTGCTGTTTACATTGAATAGAAGTCAAATTTATAAAAAAGTCATTAAATAATTGAGCTATGTCTTCTGGATCATCATACGAAATGTCATTTACTTACCTGTATAAAGTCAATATTAGAGATTTCATCAACTTTTCCGGAGGTTTTCCTAATTATATTCCATGATGCTTTACAGCTATTTTTGGCTTTAGTTAAGTACTTAGAATTATTGAGTCTTTGAGAGCTTTCTATACATTTTTTGAAAATTTTACTGTATTGTGTATATGCCGACTTATTTTTACGTTTGTTACTTGCTGATAAATGATATTTTATGTACAGTGTTCGCTTAACAATGGCGGATTTCTTTATACCTCTCGTAAGCCATCAATTTTTTATTGGCTTATTTGTAATTTTTCCTTTTAATAAAGGGAAGCAGAGATTATAGAAAAGCATTTAGATGTCACGAAAAGAGTCAAAAGCTGGGTATAAATGTTCTATTTCATAAATATCTGAGAGTGATAGGGACGATAAACTCGAGATAAATTTAGTAATATTTTCCTGACTAAAATCCCTCCTATGTTCAAACCAAAACGATCGTGGTAGGTAGTTTGATTGCTTCACTTTTATCTAGTTCTAGATTTATACGAGTATTTAGAGTTTGACCAGTTTCATGATCTGAGAGAGCAAGTATTCGGACATCAGCGGTGATATCTTCTAAATTGCTAGCAATTAAATCCAAACATGTTTTACCTTTGCGTGTGGGCTCAGTAATGTGGTTCGTAATATTATGATTTTTTAATATGGCTTTTAAGGTTCTAGAATGATCAGTATCCTTTAACATGTTTATGTTCCAATCACCACATAATATAATTCTTTCATTGCCAGTCTTCAAGAGTTTGTTTAGTAGCAGTTTTAAATTTTTAAGGAAAGTAGTGACATTGTTACTTTTTGGTGTCCTATACAAACATACAATAGTGAGACTAAGTGGAATTATTTCAACGGCACAATATTCAAAACTGTAACTCACACGGTGTTTTAAATTCAAAACGTACTTAGATAAGATGTTTCTTTTTTACAAAAATTGGATGGACATTTGGAAGATGTGTATACTTAAATAATATGCGAGAAAAGAGACAATCAGATTGAACCGAATCCGCTTCCGTGGGTCGGATGACACGTTAAATTGTAGGTCCCAGCTGTTTGTCTAGTACGACTGTCGCTAAGCCATGTCAGAGGCCCTTAGGGTGGCTTGATAAACTCTCGACACCAGAGTTGGCCACTCAGTCAGTCAGTCAGTCAGTCAGTCAGTCAGTCAGTCAGTCAGTCAGTCAGTCAGTCAGTCAGTCAGTCAGTCAGTCAGTCAGTCAGTCAGTCAGTCAGTCAGTCAGTCAGTCAGTCAGTCAGTCAGTCAGTCAGTCAGTCAGTCAGTCAGTCAGTCAGTCAGTCAGTCAGTCAGTCAGTCAGTCAGTCAGTCAGTCAGTCAGTCAGTCAGTCAGTCAGTCAGTCAGTCAGTCAGTCAGTCAGTCAGTCAGTCAGTCAGTCAGTCAGTCAGTCAGTCAGTCAGTCAGTCAGTCAGTCAGTCAGTCAGTCAGTCAGTCAGTCAGTCAGTCAGTCAGTCAGTCAGTCAGTCAGTCAGTCAGTCAGTCAGTCAGTCAGTCAGTCAGTCAGTCAGTCAGTCAGTCAGTCAGTCAGTCAGTCAGTCAGTCAGTCAGTCAGTCAGTCAGTCAGTCAGTCAGTCAGTCAGTCAGTCAGTCAGTCAGTCAGTCAGTCAGTCAGTCAGTCAGTCAGTCAGTCAGTCAGTCAGTCAGTCAGTCAGTCAGTCAGTCAGTCAGTCAGTCAGTCAGTCAGTCAGTCAGTCAGTCAGTCAGTCAGTCAGTCAGTCAGTCAGTCAGTCAGTCAGTCAGTCAGTCAGTCAGTCAGTCAGTCAGTCAGTCAGTCAGTCAGTCAGTCAGTCAGTCAGTCAGTCAGTCAGTCAGTCAGTCAGTCAGTCAGTCAGTCAGTCAGTCAGTCAGTCAGTCAGTCAGTCAGTCAGTCAGTCAGTCAGTCAGTCAGTCAGTCAGTCAGTCAGTCAGTCAGTCAGTCAGTCAGTCAGTCAGTCAGTCAGTCAGTCAGTCAGTCAGTCAGTCAGTCAGTCAGTCAGTCAGTCAGTCAGTCAGTCAGTCAGTCAGTCAGTCAGTCAGTCAGTCAGTCAGTCAGTCAGTCAGTCAGTCAGTCAGTCAGTCAGTCAGTCAGTCAGTCAGTCAGTCAGTCAGTCAGTCAGTCAGTCAGTCAGTCAGTCAGTCAGTCAGTCAGTCAGTCAGTCAGTCAGTCAGTCAGTCAGTCAGTCAGTCAGTCAGTCAGTCAGTCAGTCAGTCAGTCAGTCAGTCAGTCAGTCAGTCAGTCAGTCAGTCAGTCAGTCAGTCAGTCAGTCAGTCAGTCAGTCAGTCAGTCAGTCAGTCAGTCAGTCAGTCAGTCAGTCAGTCAGTCAGTCAGTCAGTCAGTCAGTCAGTCAGTCAGTCAGTCAGTCAGTCAGTCAGTCAGTCAGTCAGTCAGTCAGTCAGTCAGTCAGTCAGTCAGTCAGTCAGTCAGTCAGTCAGTCAGTCAGTCAGTCAGTCAGTCAGTCAGTCAGTCAGTCAGTCAGTCAGTCAGTCAGTCAGTCAGTCAGTCAGTCAGTCAGTCAGTCAGTCAGTCAGTCAGTCAGTCAGTCAGTCAGTCAGTCAGTCAGTCAGTCAGTCAGTCAGTCAGTCAGTCAGTCAGTCAGTCAGTCAGTCAGTCAGTCAGTCAGTCAGTCAGTCAGTCAGTCAGTCAGTCAGTCAGTCAGTCAGTCAGTCAGTCAGTCAGTCAGTCAGTCAGTCAGTCAGTCAGTCAGTCAGTCAGTCAGTCAGTCAGTCAGTCAGTCAGTCAGTCAGTCAGTCAGTCAGTCAGTCAGTCAGTCAGTCAGTCAGTCAGTCAGTCAGTCAGTCAGTCAGTCAGTCAGTCAGTCAGTCAGTCAGTCAGTCAGTCAGTCAGTCAGTCAGTCAGTCAGTCAGTCAGTCAGTCAGTCAGTCAGTCAGTCAGTCAGAGTATTCTATATTCTATTTTATTTTATTCTATTTCATTCTATTTCATTCTATTTCATTCTATTTCATTCTATTTCATTCTATTTTATTCTATTTCATTCTATTTTATTCTATTTTATTCTATTTCATTCTATTTTATTCTATTTCATTCTATTTCATTCTATTTTATTCTATTTTATTCTATTTTATTCTATTTTATTCTATTTTATTCTATTTTATTCTATTTTATTCTATTTTATTCTATTTTATTCTATTTTATTCTATTTTATTCTATTTTATTCTATTTTATTCTATTTTATTCTATTTTATTCTATTTTATTCTATTTTATTCTATTTTATTCTATTTTATTCAATTTTATTCTATTTTATTCAATTTTATTCAATTTTATTCAATTTTATTCAATTTTATTCAATTTTATTCAATTTTATTCAATTTTATTCAATTTTATTCAATTTTATTCAATTTTATTCAATTTTATTCAATTTTATTCAATTTTATTCAATTTTATTCAATTTTATTCAATTTTATTCAATTTTATTCAATTTTATTCAATTTTATTCAATTTTATTCAATTTTATTCAATTTTATTCAATTTTATTCAATTTTATTCAATTTTATTCAATTTTATTCAATTTTATTCAATTTTATTCAATTTTATTCAATTTTATTCAATTTTATTCAATTTTATTCAATTTTATTCAATTTTATTCAATTTTATTCAATTTTATTCAATTTTATTCTATTTTATTCTATTTTATTCTATTTTATTCTATTTTATTCTATTTTATTCTATTTTATTCTATTTTATTCTATTTTATTCTATTTTATTCTGTTCTGTTCTATTTTATTCTGTTCTGTTCTGTTCTGTTCTGTTCTGTTCTGTTCTGTTCTGTTCTGTTCTGTTCTGTTCTGTTCTGTTCTGTTCTGTTCTGTTCTGTTCTGTTCTGTTCTGTTCTGTTCTGTTCTGTTCTGTTCTGTTCTGTTCTGTTCTGTTCTGTTCTGTTCTGTTCTGTTCTGTTCTGTTCTGTTCTGTTCTGTTCTGTTCTGTTCTGTTCTGTTCTGTTCTGTTCTGTTCTGTTCTGTTCTGTTCTGTTCTGTTCTGTTCTGTTCTGTTCTGTTCTGTTCTGTTCTGTTCTGTTCTGTTCTGTTCTGTTCTGTTCTGTTCTGTTCTGTTCTGTTCTGTTCTGTTCTGTTCTGTTCTGTTCTGTTCTGTTCTGTTCTGTTCTGTTCTGTTCTGTTCTGTTCTGTTCTGTTCTGTTCTGTTCTGTTCTGTTCTGTTCTGTTCTGTTCTGTTCTGTTCTGTTCTGTTCTGTTCTGTTCTGGTTGTGTATTGGTATGGTATTGCAGGTATGGTATTGCAGGTATGGTATTGCAGGTATGGTATTGCAGGTATGGTATTGCAGGTATGGTATTGCAGGTATGGTATTGCAGGTATGGTATTGCAGGTATGGTATTGCAGGTATGGTATTGCAGGTATGGTATTGCAGGTATGGTATTGCAGGTATGGTATTGCAGGTATGGTAATGCAGGTATGGTAATGCAGGTATGGTAATGCAGGTATGGTAATGCAGGTATGGTATTGCAGGTATGGTATTGCAGGTATGGTATTGCAGGTATGGTATTGCAGGTATGGTATTGCAGGTATGGTATTGCAGGTATGGTATTGCAGGTATGGTATTGCAGGTATGGTATTGCAGGTATGGTATTGCAGGTATGGTATTGCAGGTATGGTATTGCAGGTATGGTATTGCAGGTATGGTATTGCAGGTATGGTATTGCAGGTATGGTATTGCAGGTATGGTATTGCAGGTATGGTAATGCAGGTATGGTATTGCAGGTATGGTATTGCAGGTATGGTATTGCAGGTATGGTATTGCAGGTATGGTATTGCAGGTATGGTATTGCAGGTATGGTATTGCAGGTATGGTATTGCAGGTATGGTATTGCAGGTATGGTATTGCAGGTATGGTATTGCAGGTATGGTATTGCAGGTATGGTATTGCAGGTATGGTATTGCAGGTATGGTATTGCAGGTATGGTATTGCAGGTATGGTATTGCAGGTATGGTATTGCAGGTATGGTATTGCAGGTATGGTATTGCAGGTATGGTATTGCAGGTATGGTATTGCAGGTATGGTATTGCAGGTATGGTATTGCAGGTATGGTAATGCAGGTATGGTAATGCAGGTATGGTAATGCAGGTATGGTAATGCAGGTATGGTATTGCAGGTATGGTATTGCAGGTATGGTATTGCAGGTATGGTATTGCAGGTATGGTATTGCAGGTATGGTATTGCAGGTATGGTATTGCAGGTATGGTATTGCAGGTATGGTATTGCAGGTATGGTATTGCAGGTATGGTATTGCAGGTATGGTATTGCAGGTATGGTAATGCAGGTATGGTAATGCAGGTATGGTATTGCAGGTATGGTATTGCAGGAATGGTATTGCAGGTATGGTATTGCAGGTATGGTAATGCAGGTATGGTATTGCAGGTATGGTATTGCAGGTATGGTATTGCAGGTATGGTATTGCAGGTATGGTATTGCAGGTATGGTATTGCAGGTATGGTATTGCAGGTATGGTATTGCAGGTATGGTATTGCAGGTATGGTAATGCAGGTATGGTATTGCAGGTCTGGTATTGCAGGTATGGTATTGCAGGTATGGTATTGCAGGTATGGTATTGCAGGTATGGTATTGCAGGTATGGTATTGCAGGTATGGTATTGCAGGTATGGTATTGCAGGTATGGTATTGCAGGTATGGTATTGCAGGTATGGTATTGCAGGTATGGTATTGCAGGTATGGTATTGCAGGTATGGTATTGCAGGTATGGTATTGCAGGTATGGTATTGCAGGTATGGTATTGCAGGTATGGTATTGCAGGTATGGTATTGCAGGTATGGTATTGCAGGTATGGTAATGCAGGTATGGTATTGCAGGTATGGTATTGCAGGTATGGTATTGCAGGTATGGTATTGCAGGTATGGTATTGCAGGTATGGTATTGCAGGTATGGTATTGCAGGTATGGTATTGCAGGTATGGTATTGCAGGTATGGTATTGCAGGTATGGTATTGCAGGTATGGTATTGCAGGTATGGTATTGCAGGTATGGTATTGCAGGAATGGTATTGCAGGTATGGTATTGCAGGTATGGTAATGCAGGTATGGTATTGCAGGTATGGTAATGCAGGTATGGTAATGCAGGTATGGTAATGCAGGTATGGTAATGCAGGTATGGTAATGCAGGTATGGTATTGCAGGTATGGTATTGCAGGTATGGTATTGCAGGTATGGTATTGCAGGTATGGTAATGCAGGTATGGTATTGCAGGTATGGTATTGCAGGTATGGTATTGCAGGTATGGTATTGCAAGTATGGTATTGCAGGTATGGTATTGCAGGTATGGTATTGCAGGTATGGTATTGCAGGTATGGTATTGCAGGTATGGTATTGCAGGTATGGTATTGCAGGTATGGTATTGCAGGTATGGTATTGCAGGAATGGTATTGCAGGTATGGTATTGCAGGTATGGTAATGCAGGTATGGTATTGCAGGTATGGTATTGCAGGAATGGTATTGCAGGTATGGTATTGCAGGTATGGCAATGCAGGTATGGTAATGCAGGTATGGTATTGCAGGTATGGTATTGCAGGTATGGTATTGCAGGTATGGTATTGCAGGTATGGTATTGCAGGTATGGTATTGCAGGTATGGTATTGCAGGTATGGTATTGCAGGTATGGTATTGCAGGTATGGTATTGCAGGTATGGTATTGCAGGTATGGTATTGCAGGTATGGTATTGCAGGTATGGTATTGCAGGTATGGTATTGCAGGTATGGTATTGCTGGTATGGTATTGCAGGTATGGTATTGCAGGTATGGTATTGCAGGTATGGTATTGCAGGTATGGTATTGCAGGTATGGTATTGCAGGTATGGTATTGCAGGTATGGTATTGCAGGTATGGTATTGCAGGTATGGTATTGCAGGTATGGTATTGCAGGTATGGTATTGCTGGTATGGTATTGCAGGTATGGTATTGCAGGTATGGTATTGCAGGTATGGTATTGCAGGTATGGTATTGCAGGTATGGTATTGCAGGTATGGTATTGCAGGTATGGTATTGCAGGTATGGTATTGCAGGTATGGTATTGCAGGTATGGTATTGCAGGTATGGTATTGCAGGTATGGTATTGCAGGTATGGTATTGCAGGTATGGTATTGCAGGTATGGTATTGCAGGTATGGTATTGCAGGTATGGTATTGCAGGTATGGTATTGCAGGTATGGTATTGCAGGTATGGTATTGCAGGTATGGTATTGCAGGTATGGTATTGCAGGTATGGTATTGCAGGTATGGTATTGCAGGTATGGTATTGCAGGTATGGTATTGCAGGTATGGTATTGCAGGTATGGTATTGCAGGTATGGTATTGCAGGTATGGTATTGCAGGTATGGTATTGCAGGTATGGTATTGCAGGTATGGTATTGCAGGTATGGTATTGCAGGTATGGTATTGCAGGTATGGTATTGCTGGTATGGTATTGCTGGTATGGTATTGCAGGTATGGTATTGCAGGTATGGTATTGCAGGTATGGTATTGCAGGTATGGTATTGCAGGTATGGTATTGCAGGTATGGTATTGCAGGTATGGTATTGCAGGTATGGTATTGCAGGTATGGTATTGCAGGTATGGTATTGCAGGTATGGTATTGCAGGTATGGTATTGCAGGTATGGTATTGCAGGTATGGTATTGCAGGTATGGTATTGCAGGTATGGTATTGCAGGTATGGTATTGCAGGTATGGTAATGCAGGTATGGTAATGCAGGTATGGTATTGCAGGTATGGTATTGCAGGTATGGTATTGCAGGTATGGTATTGCAGGTATGGTATTGCAGGTATGGTATTGCAGGTATGGTATTGCAGGTATGGTATTGCAGGTATGGTATTGCAGGTATGGTATTGCAGGTATGGTATTGCAGGTATGGTATTGCAGGTATGGTATTGCAGGTATGGTATTGCAGGTATGGTATTGCAGGTATGGTATTGCAGGTATGGTATTGCAGGTATGGTATTGCAGGTATGGTATTGCAGGTATGGTATTGCAGGTATGGTATTGCAGGTATGGTATTGCAGGTATGGTATTGCAGGTATGGTATTGCAGGTATGGTATTGCAGGTATGGTATTGCAGGTATGGTATTGCAGGTATGGTATTGCAGGTATGGTATTGCAGGTATGGTATTGCAGGTATGGTATTGCAGGTATGGTATTGCAGGTATGGTATTGCTGGTATGGTATTGCTGGTATGGTATTGCAGGTATGGTATTGCAGGTATGGTATTGCAGGTATGGTATTGCAGGTATGGTATTGCAGGTATGGTATTGCAGGTATGGTATTGCAGGTATGGTATTGCAGGTATGGTATTGCAGGTATGGTATTGCAGGTATGGTATTGCAGGTATGGTATTGCAGGTATGGTATTGCAGGTATGGTATTGCAGGTATGGTATTGCAGGTATGGTATTGCAGGTATGGTATTGCAGGTATGGTATTGCAGGTATGGTATTGCAGGTATGGTATTGCAGGTATGGTATTGCAGGTATGGTATTGCAGGTATGGTATTGCAGGTATGGTATTGCAGGTATGGTATTGCAGGTATGGTATTGCAGGCATGGTATTGCAGGCATGGTATTGCAGATACAGAAAGTGTTGAAAGAAGCCCATCAATAAGTTTACAATACAAATGCCTTACAATTTCTATTTAAATATTTCTAAGTGAAATCGACCACAGATTTACTGCAAGTCCCTGATAGAGTAAGTAGAATTTATGTTAACGTTTTTTGATAACTTTGAAATTAATTTAAATAATTTAAAGAAAATAATTACTTACAAATTTATGTACTTTGATAGTTGTAAATAACTGTATGTATAACCACCCAATGTGCAGCACTTTAATATCATCATCATCATCATCAGCCCGCTATCGCCCACTGCTGATCATAGGCCTCTCTTCTTGTACGCCACTCGTCCCGGTCCTGCGCAGATCGAATCCAGGTGCTCCCTGTGGTTGTTCTAATGTCGTCAAGCCTCCGCATTGGTGGGCGACCTCTATTTCTATAGCCAGTCATGGGTCTCCAGTCCGTTAATGTTTTGCTCCACCTGCCGTCCTTTAATATATTTAAGTTTATTTCCTGTTTTGTAATTTCTATATTTTATGGTGTACATTAAAGCAATATTCTATTGTATGTTTCCTTGTATTCCCAGTGACGACCACACAATCTGCCTGTGGGACATCAACGCCACCCCGAAGGAGGGGCGCGTGATCGAGGCCAAGTCAGTGTTCACGGGACACACCGCCGTGGTGGAGGACGTGGCGTGGCACCTGCTGCACGAGTCGCTGTTCGGCTCCGTGGCGGACGACCAGAAGCTCATGATCTGGGACACCAGGTGATAATATCATCTACTATCTACTTTCAATTACATATTGTATGGATATTATGCTATCTTTACTATCTTTATCTTTATCTTTACTATCTTTATCTTTTTATTATTATCTATTTTTTTTTTTTTATTCACCCCAAAATTCACTTATCTTCTAAGATGTTGCCCGGTGTGGTTTTTTCCTTCATTGCTGGACCTTGTAGACTCGGCTTTAAGAAAAACATGTACCAAAATTCTAAATTTAATTTTTGACGATCGTTCTTGGGCACAGGCAACACTACCCATCAGTTTCGGTGGTCTGGGAATCCGTACAACATCAAGTGTGGCACTCCCAGCTTTTTTGGCTTCTAGCTACGGCACGCAAACCCTCATCGGAAAAATACTTTCTATTACTGATGTTCGGGTAGCATGCCAGGCGGAAGCCTTAGGAGCTTGGAGTGCTTCATGTCATGATACGGACCTCCCCACTGAATTAGGGATCCAACGGTCCTGGGATAGCCCACTTCTAAAAATAACCTTTTCAGCACTGTTAGACCAATCCCCAGACGATACCGACCGAGCGCGTCTCCTTGCAGTATCGCAGGCTGAGTCAGGCTACTGGCTTCACTACCATCTGACAACCTAGCTACCGTACTTGATCCGGAAAGCTAAGCGCGTAGCTTAGGTTTGCGTGTAGGTGCAAAATTGTGTGAGCCTCATCGATGTCCTTGCGGCCAGAACGTGGACATGTCCGGAAGACACGGGTTGGCCTGTGTGAAGAGTGCCGGCCGACTTTATCGTCACTGGGTGCTCAATGATTTAGTCAGGCGGGCACTCTCCACCGCTGGCATGCCTTCGGTGCTTGAGCCGAGTGGGCTCTCACGTGACGACGGCAAGAGGCCAGACGGCGCTACTTTAGTACCGTGGTGTCTCGGCCGCCCTTTGGTCTGGGACGTCACGTGTGTAGATACCCTAGCGCCGTCTCACGTCAGTGCCTCCGCTCGTAGCGTCGGAGCTGCAGCACTACAGGCCCAACTCGGGAAACAACGACAAATTACGAATTTTTTGCGCTATCTGTTGAGACTTTGGGCCCATGGTCTCCGGACACAAAATTATTTGTTAAACAGATTAGCAAACGTTTGGTCCTTGCCACAGGAGATCTCAGGGCTGGCAGCTATTTTTCTCAACGATTGAGTCTTTCTATTCAAAGAGGAAATACTGCCAGCATCCTGGGATCCCTGCCGCACAGCGACAACATGGACGGTGTGCTGAATTTTTTGTAAATATCTGTTTGTTTTTTGTTAATTTTTCTGTATGTTTAAGTCTTTTTTTGTATATACTTGTGAAATATAATATGTAAATATTAGTTAGTTATTGGCAATAAATAAAAGAGTATTAGGATACTCATAGGTTTATCTTTACTTCACTGAAACAAGCACTGAAACATTCGAGATCATGACGTGTCTTCCGTGGAAGGACCTGGGCGCCCACCACGATGTATCTGCCCAAGAAAACTCCCCTACGAATTAATTCTGCGGGGGAGTCACGACCCTCAGTCATGAGACAATACGACTCAAAGAGATATGCTAAAGACTTATTACACTATATGGCTATAACTATCACTCGTACGTTGTGTGTTGCAGATGTAACAACACGTCGAAGCCCTCCCACACGGTGGACGCGCACACCGCCGAGGTGAACTGCCTCAGCTTCAACCCCTACTCCGAGTTCATACTCGCCATCGGCAGCGCCGACAAGACGGTAAATATACAGGGTTAATATGCTTAACAAGTAAATAGTACCAGATAACTGGTACCTATGAAAGGAGATAAGCCTTTATTTATTATTAGTCTACAAAACAAGCACTAAGCTAAAACACATAGGTAATATAATAGAAAATAAAAATAAATTACGAGCACTTAAAGCCCTCTTGAAGCAAACCTTACTAAACATTTTAAGATAATTACTTACTTTACCCAGCAGTGAAACAAAACTAGCTATAGATGATGATGATGAATCGTTTAAAGATTCAGTTCATCAAATTCAACAACTTTTATTTTATGACGCTTGAAATTTCAATCCAAAACAACTGTTCTATATCGCCCTAGACACATGAATAAGCGAATTTTTGCAAAATTACCATAATTCATAAAGCAGAAAAGAAAAAGTAGAATTTGTTTCTGTGTCTGTTTTTGTCGTCACCATTCTAAAAGATAATTATGAGAATTATACGTTTCACGTGAGATTAGTAACAAAATTTGATGCTAAAATGTAAAAAAAAAGTATATAAGTGTTATATCCGTTACCTAGAACCCGCGACACAACACATTTGCTTAGTGCGGGGCTAGATGGCGCTGTGTGCAATGTCCCGGAATATTAATTTGTTTATTATGCCTGCAGGTGGCGCTGTGGGACCTGCGCAACCTGAAGCTGAAGCTGCACTCGTTCGAGTCGCACAAGGACGAGATCTTCCAGGTGCAGTGGTCGCCGCACAACGAGACCATCCTCGCCAGAAGCGGCACCGACAGGAGGTACCACACACATACACCATATACCATTATATACAATTAAAAAAAACTTTCAGAAGACTTGTTAACCTCCTTGGGACTCGGTTAAAAAGTAGTAGTATTTTAGATCCAGCCTGTTTGTCTAGTACGGCAGTCGGCTTGATAAACTCTCGACACCAGAGTTGGCCACTCTCATTCGATAAGAAAAAGAAATAAAAAAGTGGTTTAGTAGTTCGTCTCAGACATTATGTCGATTCGATAGTAAGTCCTCACGGTAATTTCATCCGAAACTAACGCGAGCGTAGCTCGTGTTGTTTCGTTTGTTTTAAAAAGAATCTAGCATAATATGATGGTCTATTTTATTCTATGATTTTATGTTCGTTTTTAGTATATTGGTAGACAGAGTCCTGAGAGTGGAATACACTATTTTTATCTCGAAACAATGCAACAGTAGACTTTAAATGAATGACCGTATAACACTTTTACGTAACAAAAATGGATTAATCATTACAATTTTTCCCCTCAGATTGCCTGTGTGGGACCTGTCCAAGATAGGCGAGGAGCAGACGGCCGAGGACGCGGAAGACGGCCCGCCCGAGCTGCTGTTCATCCACGGGGGGCACACCGCCAAGATATCTGACTTCTCGTGGAACCCCAACGAGCCCTGGGTCATATGTTCCGTCTCCGAGGATAATATCATGCAGGTGAGGAAATTATTATTTTTTTCTTTGGGCCAAGATCATGTATCCTTTCATGCTTAAATCTATGACAATGACATGTTTGCACTCGGCCTATGATTTATTTATTTACTTAATTAAAACGGTAACAACCAATTACATTAATTAAAGCAGGGTACTCACCTGCCATGTAGCACGTAACGTAGCATGTAACGTATCCAACCTTCAAGTGAGTACGCTCCTACGTACTCACTACACAAGCGCTCGTGTTTAAGAAATGAGTTATCAACACACTTAAGTAGCAAATTAATTAGATGTCTTATTATTATGATGAGTTGGTCTTTGTTAAACTTTGTTGTAAAACGGCTAAACTGATTTGGTGAAATTTGTAAACTCATAAAACATAGATGTCATGTTTTTTTCCTTGGGCTAAGACCATGTGTTCTTTCAATGCTTTTTATATACATAATAGTGACATTTTGGCACTCGGCCTATGATGAGTTTGTCTTTGTTAAACTTTGTTGTAAAACGGCTAAGCTGATTTGGTGAAATTTGGAAACTCATAAAACATACTCGTAGATGTCTTATCCTAGTTAAATCTGCAAACTAATAGTAGTTTTCGACTCAACTAATAATGAATAGTTAAGTCGAAAACTACCGTTTATGTGTTGTGGTAACATCATTTGAAAGCTAGTTTCATATAAGCATTGAGGCATGTTCCACATACGGCACACAATGCTTGTGTGAGTTTGGCTTTAGACAACCTACACACATGCCAAATGAAAAGCAGTAATATAATTATAAACTCCCGCAGGTCTGGCAAATGGCTGAGAACATCTACAACGACGAGGAGCCAGAAACGCCTGCTTCCGAACTGGAGTCTGGCGTCAACATCAACCACGGCTAGCGCTGCCTCCGTCTAACCAATCACGGCTAGCGAGCCCTGAGCTTCACCAATCACGGCGCGGACACCTCGCAGCCGACTTAGTGAACAAGTGATGCACAATGCCAAGTGTTTTGTACTACGTCGCCACGGATTACCTCTCTATAGATATCACATACTAATTTTGTTTATCTTTGGTCGGTATTTATGTTATGGGGTTAGCGTTTTTATTAAAGGTTATTTTATAACTTACGTTTCTTGTGTCAATTAAAAATTAAATCTAAGCAGTAGTATATTTTTTTGCGTTAATGGTTCCTAGAAACAAAAATTTAATAATCGTAATGTTGTTAAATTTGATTTCATATAAACAATTCAATTAGAAAATAGATTTGTTTATAACTAAAATATTGACTAAAATTTTGTTTAATATAAAATATGTTTTTTTACTACAGGACTGCTCAGTGAATTGTAAAACTAACCTATATATTAGTTTTTGGTTTTATAAATTTGAATGAACTTATATGTAGGTATGTGGGTTTTCATAATTGTCAATCAGCCATCATATGGCTACAAGTATTATCTCTTCACGTGATATCTATTCGAGGTAATCTGTGCATTAATCTTAAAACTGTTTTAAGTACTCGAAACTAGAAATATGTGTAGAATGAATGTTTTTATGTGGTAAAATTACAACCTAAGAGGAATAACAATTGGTTCTGCATTTATCGTACATTTTTCATTAAATCATATGTCACCTCTCATTCCCATACAAGATTAAAATATATTTTTGTGTAGCATACTTTTGAAGTGTGAGTTGCCTAATTATGTGAGTTAGTCCTCGATTTTCAGGCAGTACCTACTCGTACTATCTATTATTTTCTAAACACTTGAAATTCGTTGCTCAATATTTTATTACAACAAAATTAATTCTATAATCTAGTCGCGCAGAACGAAGAACAAACTATGGCGCTAATATATGTATTATTGTCTCGCTCATTTAGTGCGAGTGACGCGACAAATACCTTTTTCTCCGCGACTGGGATATAAATCAGAATACTACAAATAGACAGGATCTAATTATTTTTCGTCGAATCAAAGTTATTAACAGTACGATTGATCTCATTGTTACGTTCACTAACAAAGATATCGAAAACTAAGTTACGTAAAAACAGTGAATTTGCGTTCCTAAAAACCATAAAATTTTGCCTAAAGTGTTAAGAATCTCAGGTAAACCAATGTGAATTGAATTTTCTACATTTTATTTCGTAACAACAGAAGGTTGATCAAAACATATTGTGCATAATATTCATAAAAATACCTACTATCATATTTATACCTTTAAAATAAAATAATTCCATCTAATTTATTAGTTTTGTACCACGCTTGTAGGACTTCAGTTGCTATCTGCCAGTTTCCTGTAAGTTTATAAGAGCTTTCTCCACTATTTATATAGGATGCTCCTTACTGAGACTATTTGATAGTCAAACCAAATAATAGTTTGTTTCGGCCATATTCTCGATGTTTACTGTTACTTGTAATGTAATAAAAGAGGCTGGATCAAAGAGAATCATTAGATACAATTAGTTTATCGATTTATTTCAATAAAGTAACAAAAAAAAATTAAACACCAAATTTGATATTCACTATTCTTTTGTTGGCTCCGTAGTAATGACTTTTGGGCTAGCCTTTTTTCTAATATATTTTATGTATTAGATAGTTCATTACCAACGAAGTAAAATTGTAAATTCAAAATTGTAAATACGCGATGGAAAGAAGCTCTTATTCCGGTGGCGACTGACTGAGGGTATTGTATAATGTTAATGATGTAATGGAAAAGTTAATTATAAGTCCGCTAATTAATATTACGATTACGAAACAATATAGTTTTTTTTTTCATTTTAAAGATCTATATCTATCTATCTATATCTAGACTTAGGTAAGGTATATAGAGTTAGGCTACTATATTTATTTTAGCAACTTAGCGCTATAACAGTTATTCAGGAATGACTATTATAGCATTTTAAAGAATTAATATACTTACTACCTCTAGCGTAAAATTCACGCCCTATTTAGTAGAATAAATAAGAACAGTAAGATACAATGTACGTAGAAAATAAATCTTTAATAGGTAACAATATAATGAATATAACAAAGTATAAATCACCATACAAACTCAGTGTCACATGGGTATAAATTCAAAATAATTATCCTTACAAGATAGGTATATTATATTCCGATTCATAAAAGATAGGATTTTTAAATGGCGGTCAAAATCTCCATTTCTTTTTGCACAATAGATACAGTTCTTTATTTTGTGACAAGAGTATAGAATATATTAAACTTCAAGTTTGTCTGAGAAGAGTTTGGGCAGTGTTTGCCAACACTCGTAGTATTTCGCGTCGAGTTTCTGGCAGGTCTCAGCGCCCCACTTGGTGATCGCCATGCTTAGAGAGGACTCGAACATAAACGCCTGTGGGCAATTAGTTGTAATAAGTATTTAGATACCTAACATTGCAATTGTCACATTCTGTAATTTACAAGTGGCAGATTGCGTCCATGTAAATTTTCTAATGTTGCAAAACTTGCAAATGCAAAGTTGATACAACATTTAAATGCCTATGTTTCAAATGTAAACTCTATATAAACTGTCGAAACGTTGCCTCTGAATAGTTCAGAAACTTTCAAATTGAAGAATTTACCTTGGATATTTAAGTTATATGTACCTACGTATATACAAGTTACAGTGGAAAATTACAGATATGGTCTAGATACACGTTGCTGCAATATGACTGTGAGGTTCATGTTTAGTGGGTAACTATGCATTTATTTCCAGGTGATGTGACCAGGCAAAGGGAAAGTTCTTGAAGAAGCCAAGATCACATCATCCATTCCATTTATTTACCATATCAATTTAATTGCAATCTAATTGTTTGTTATCTACCTACCTATTTAATTGTAAAGTTACAGATTATGAAAAAAAGTCTAGTTATGGAGATTCATTCTGTGTTTTAAACCTACCCCTGGGCACAGTCCACAACTGTAGGTAAGTATATAAATAGTTAAGTACTTATTTAGGTACTTTAAAAGATTACTAGAAAATTATAATTAGGTTAAAAAAAACAAACAAGATTAAGATACTTACCTATTAGTTTATGAGAACACTTTATTAGATACCTAAATAATAAGTATATAAGTAGGTACTTAAATAAAAATTAATAAATTGGATAATCAGTCCACTATTGTTCTCAAAATTCTCAGAAAAAAACTCTCTTTGAGGTGAGCTGGAGAATGTTCAAAGTCATGCAGGAACATCAGTAGGTATGAGACACAGTTACACCGGAAGCAGGCTTCCATGGATTTTCAAGTTTCCTTAGTGTGACATTATTCTGTACTAAATAAGTAATGTTTCATTTTAAGTAAACAAGATACCTAAGGAGTTTATCAAATAAAATTCTGCCTGTCATCAATGCTAGTTGGTTTATTTTTCCTAGTTTTTCTGCTCTGCTTTGGTGGACTAACTATGTACCTACATGAAGGTAGAAGCTATCTATTAAACTCAAAGTTATTTATGTAGAACAAACCTAAATTTTAGCAAAAGAAAATAAAACATTGTAAATGATCTCATTCTTGATGACATTGTTGGCTACATACAGAATGGCAAGAACTGATTAAAAGAAAGGGTTAGAAGTGGTCATCATTATTAGCAGATTCTAGTAGATTCTGCTTGAACATAGCATACAATAATTGTACCTAAGTAAGTACCTACCAGTGCTAAGTATATCTACTTTTATCGTTTAGCCACCATCCTTGCCTTTCTTTGAGGTTATTTGAAGAGGAACAGAAAGTAATTTCTGATGAGATGATATTAGGTACAACTCAATACAGCAGTTATGTACTGAACCACACGAAATCTAACAACGCGTGATAAGCATTACCATGGATAAATTGGTACCTACTTATTTTCATTCATTATATCGCTGCATCAGGTTCCAAATTGATTTTGTAACGCAGACTAGTTAGAAAATGATACCTAACCTACGCGTTCGAGTTGAGAATAAAGATGGCGTAACGCGTAACCAAACCAAAATAAATCCAAAACGAAATCGTGTACCTATGTACACGATATCCTATCCGGACACAAAAATTAAGAAAATTTTAAACACACAACAGAACAAATAATAAACATGAAATTTAACATACACCTCAAGTTTAAAGAATTGGTATCTACTTATGCTCTTACAAATAAAATCTTATGCCTGTCTATATAAATAGAACGAAGTAACACTTTATTTAAAACATCTTAAATAACCAAATAACAACAATATATAAAAGAAAAACTTATAATACTATTCAAACATTGAAAATGGTGTTATTTCTAACACATTCTCAACTTGTTTACTCTATATGTATCTTCTTCTTTTTCTTCTTATCGAATGAGAGTGGCCAACTCTGTTGTCGAGAGTTTATCAAGCGTCTCTAAGGGCCTCTGACATGGCTTAACAACTATATATCTGATTCCAGGCCATGCTTTAGCTTGCACAATACAAGATGTGATAGTGAGAAGGAAGAGAGCCATGGGTTACAATGTGCTGTGGCTGCCAGGGACTGACCATGCCGGGATTGCTACTCAGGTGATTTTGTTTGTCTTTGGTCTCCTACTATAGACTATACATTATAATAAATTATGTTTTGCAAAACTCAAAGATGAGTATGGTATTGTTCTTAGGTAGTTTTGGTTTGGTGTCTTATAAATAAATTCAAGGAGAAAGATAAATCTTTTAGTAGATAATATATAGATACATAAGATTAACACTTCATAACAAAATATCTCCCCTCATAGTAGTGATACATATGTGTATATTTTTCTTGTAACATTAGTTATCCTTCTGTCTTCTCCTAGGAAACTTTGGTGTTAGTGTGTTTTTTGCTACTTTAGAGCCATATAGGTAGTTACTTATAACAATAAACAACCAGAACCAGCCATCCAAACTCTAACTGCATACAAATTTTTGTAAGTTGTGCTAATTTATCTATGGTATAGTTAAGCTAATATAATAATTCTTTAATTACAGGGAGTTGTTGAAAAGTACATAAAAACGAAGCAAAACATCACACGCCAACAAATGGGCCGAGAAAAATTCATAGACGAAGTTCTAAAATGGAAAGAAAGACACGGCAACACTATATGTGACCAATTAAAAACTCTTGGCTGCTCCTTAGATTGGTCGCGACAAACATTCACAATGGACCCACAACACACACATGCAGTAAATACTGCTTTCATAAAACTCTTCCAAAAAGGTTTGATCTATCGTAAAAAGGCTTTAGTCAACTGGTGTAACGCCTTAAAGTCGACTGTATCAGATATAGAAGTGGAAAATTTCAATATAACTGGTCCTACGGAATTAAATATACCAGGGTATGATAAACCGGTGAAGTTTGGGGTGTTGTATGACTTTGCGTATCCGATTATGGCTGAGCAAGGAGAGATAGTTGTGTCTACGACAATGCCAGAAACAATGTTGGGGGATACTGCTATTGCTGTCAATCCTAAGGATGAGAGGTGAGTGATTTTTGGATTAAAATCTTTTTTCCCACTGAAAGTGAAAATGAAAGAACACAGAAGTGTGTAGTAGGTATGTATTTTTTTATCAATAATGAGATGCTGTGGGAATTGTTCTACAATGTGTATTTATTTTTATTGTATTCTGACAAACTTGTGAAGGATTACATTTTTGCAGGCACAGTTTATTTATATACCCTGGAATAACTTCGCAGTAATCACTATCTGTCTCTAATCCTACTATTTTATAACATTTCAGATACAAGAAATTCATAGGCAAGCATGCAATGCATCCATTCCGCAAGACGCCTATACCGATCATCGGCGACGAATTCGTAGATATGAGTTTTGGTACAGGCGCTGTCAAAATAACTCCCGCTCACAGCAAAATTGACTACACAGTCGCTAAAAAACACAACCTACCCTCATATGAAATACTTACTGAAGAAGGTCTCATACAAAACTCTGGAAATTTTGAGTACATGAAGCGATATGACTGCAGATCTTTACTCTTAGATAAATTAGTGGAATTGGACTTGTTTAAGAAAGAAACTCCCCATCAAATGACTTTACCTGTCTGTAGCAGGTCTGGAGACGTCATAGATCACATACTCAAAGAACAGTGGTTCTTAAAGTGTAGCAAATTGAACGAAACTGCGGCTAAAATGGCTAGAACGGAACAACTGAAAATTGAACCCGACAAATTTGTGAATTACTGGCTGAATTGGACCGGGGATGATAGAGACTGGTGTATATCGAGACAGCTGTGGTGGGGACATCAAATACCAGCGTACAAATGTGAACTGGACGAAAATGTCACTTGGATTGCTGCAGATAACTCGAAGACAGCTAAGGAAATCGCTTCAAAGGTCCTTCGAGCGATGCCCGATGAAATAACAGCAGTTAGAGACTCAGACGTATTAGATACTTGATTTTCGTCCGGTATTTACCCATTCGCGTCTTTGGGTTGGCCAGATTTGAATCCAAGAGATAAAAGATTCAACAGTGAGGACTATAGATTCTTCTATCCACTCAATTTGATGGCAACCGGACATGATATCTTGGGTTTCTGGGTCCATAGAATGGTTATTCTCGGATTAGAATTGACGGGGAAATTGCCATTCGATAATGTGTTGCTACATGGAATTATTTGCGACAGCAAAGGGGCTAAGATGTCCAAAAGCAGAGGCAATGTGATAGATCCCATAGATGTCATCAACGGAATTTCCATGGAAGAATTGAAAAGGAAGAGCGAGAAGTTGAAAGAGGATGGTGTTTTGACTCAAGAAGAGTTGGGCAAAGCTTTGGCTTATCATAAATCGAACTTTTCAAATACGCAAGGGATTCCTGAATGTGGTGTCGATGCTTTGAGATTCACACTTCTTTCCCAAGATGTAAAATCCCATTTCATAAACTTTGATGTGGCGATGTGTAACGCGAACAAACTATTTTGCAATAAAATATGGCAAAGCGTCAAATACACGCAAATACAGTACGCGAAATTGAAAATAATTGACGAAGAAGTCACTATCGATGATCTGACAAGTTTTGATCGATGGATTTTAAGTAGAATGGCCAAAATGGTTGAACAAGTAAACTCCTCCATAGAGTCATACAACTTCCACACAGCCACAAGAGTTTTACGCACATTCATTTATAATGAATTCTGTGATACGTATCTAGAAGCGTCTAAGGCAGGATTCGAGAACGAAAACTTAAAAATTGGCTATGCCCATGCTCATACTTTGTCAGCTATCCTGAATACATCGTTACGGTGTCTTGCGCCTATGATGGTATATCTATCTGATGAATTAATTCCTGTGATACCGACTTTTGAATCAAACATAATCCACAACTATACAGACATGGAACAGAACTATGAATATCCGCAATACAAAGACTTTGAACATTGGAAAAATAAGAAAGCGGAAACAAGAGTCGAAAAATTACTAAACAGTATTCAATTAGTTAGAGAACTGAGAGGTCTATACAACATTTCGAACCAAATCAGACCCGCAGTTAGTATTAGAAGTAAAGACAAATCGTTCCTAGAAGAATTAACACAAAACGTAAATGTTTTCACACATTTGACTAGATCCAGAGAAGTGGAATTTGACGTGAATATAGAAAGGAAATACGCAACAGGAATTTTGGATAGAAACACAGAAGTTCTTGTAGAAATTATCGGTGAAAATGCTGAAAATATTATGTTAGCTGCGAGAGATAAGATAGAAAAGAAAGTTACGAAATTGGAGGACGCTTTAGCCAAGATGGAAGCGAAAATATCGAGCAAAAACTATCTGAAATCTTCAACAGAATGGCAACAAGCCCAAGATAAAGAAAGATATTATAAAAAGAAAAAGGAGTTGCAACAATTGCAACGACTTGTTCCTGTGAAATCATAGTTTGAGTAAATCTTTGGCACAACTCTAAATTTATAATTTCAGAGTACAGACAGATATAATAAAATTGAGCTAGAAATTTTAAACTAAAACGGTTGAATTTCCTTCATGTCCGACATTAGATAAATTTGCAAAATATATTTGGTGAATGATAAAATTATACCAAAAACTTAAAATATGGTGTAGTAAATTAATTTAAAATGCATTTTAATAAATCAATAAGTTTAATGTTTATAAAATCAATAAAACCTTTTTAAATTTACAACAAATGATAGAGTTTTCTTTAATTATGTTTCAACGTTAATTGACTAACAACAATGACCCCAAACTGATATAAAAGCCACATAATATATTACAGTAAATGTATTGCTTACAGTATTAATTTAACTTGAAATGAAAACCTACCGCAGCGCGACACATCGAATGCGGGAAAATGCGTTAACTCGCTTATGACTAAAAATTTAGTTAAGTCAAGTGTACTAGAATGATCTACTATGTTAAGAGTTTTTACAGCGTCTTTGTTTTTTTTTTTTCACAATCAGTATTATTTTTCTAGCAAGGGCAGCAAGATACATACATATATATATGTCGGAGAGAGAGAGAGCGACCACCATCAGGGAAGTAGTCGCTCGATGAAACGACATCAGAGTGAGGGCCTACTCTAACTACTCTCTACTCTACTTTAGGTAAAATACTAGTTTAAAACACTGATATGAAGTATTCACAAACGTTTATTACACTTTTCACAAAATTGACATAAAATACAAACACTTAATAGACCACCTAACTATCTAGCTAACTAGCTTAACGAGCTTTGAATTTTAAAATGAGCAGTGGATTCGAGGCACCGTCCTCGACCAAGCACCGTGAAAACAGGGGTCCACGCGACCTCAAACTGAACTAATAAAAGGTCCAACTCGACCATAGACGCAATTGTCTCCAAAGACTGCTTAAGACTGCTCCTTGGAGCCACACCTCATCGATTATATTCGCTTTTACATCAAGATGGCTGCTTCGACTCCACTCGAGCTAGGTCTGTGACCCAGCTCCGCTCCTATTGGTTGTTACAAATAATATTAGCGTCTTTTTACATTAGCAACTTCAATAAACTTTTAAAACAATTATGACAAATCAAATAAACTCTATTCTAATCCCTTACTGGATTTACAAGTCATAACTAACAATAAATAATGAGCAATATACTATGACCAGACGACGGTCAACTTAATACTTCCTATGGCATTCCCGCGCCATTAGGTGCTATAATAAAATGTTATCACTATCATTACAATCATGTCAAAATAGTATTGTTAATTCGCTAACTGATTTATAATAACTATCTAGATAGTAAGATCTCATTTTAGACATTGTTACAAATTATGACTAAGCAGCGATCGATACGACAGCTTCCTTGCTCCGACACGGCCAGACTGACATTCGCACGTGCTCGTGCGCTCCTTTTTTCTCGCAGCTGATGACCTGGAATAAAAGAAAGGACACAGCTGGGATCACAAATGTCATTTCGCTCGTCTATCCTGACAATTACGAAATATATCATTCAGTACACGCACATATTATCAGTATCTACATTTGGTTTCGAGAAATTGAGATCACGTCAAGAGGTTGTTTCAACTAAGTTCATTATCACACAAAACTTCACTATTCGACCTCTTGCTAATATTACCGTACGCGGCGGTCATTGTGTGCGAACTAGCAACCAAATCGTATCATCGTCTGATGAAACCTCCTCATTACTTTAACTCTGACCCGCCGTCTCGGCCTCCTCCTGTTCAAAAAAAATCAAAAAAGTATCTACTTCTATTAAGCCGTCAAGAGCCCTGGGCACTAAGCGTAGATATTCGAGAACTTCATTGTAAATCTGATTTTAACTATCGATCTTTTCAATACGTGGGTACCTGTGCTGTACTACGATGCCTTCTATTCTAATCCTTACGCATAGTACCTAGAATTTGATTGTCTGTTTTACTATTCACTAATTAGTAACCAAAAGGAAACGAGCTCACCGGGAGTATGGTCAAGGTGTCAGTCTCAAGCAGCCCATGTTCGCGCAGAACGATGCTGACAGCATTCCTGCCCTGGTGGTGCTCATCAGCAAGAAGGCGGCATTACTTGCTACTGGCTGGCTGCGAGGAACGACAACAGCATCCTGAAAACAGAAATGGATACGCGCCAGTACCGAGGCATCTAACATGGACCATTTAAACAGGGATGATTTCAGATCCAGTTTTATTTTAATTGCTCAGTACCTATCTCGAAACTCAATCTCTAACGGGCACGACTCCCAGAAAAGTTGGACTGTTAACAGAAAAATCTTAACGAATCCTGTCAAGATTTGATTTCATTAAAATATCTTGCGTAAAATAGGACAAGACTACTAAGTTTTTAAAACTATGACAACATTAATTTTGATTGAATCTTGAATTTCAATTAAATTTCAGTGCATAGCTGACCTCTTGTGACATAAAATGAACTCACACTTATGTAGCACTGCACAATCATAAAATAGCTACGCACTAACAATCAACAGTAGATTGGCAATAAATTTTCTACAAAAAAAAAAAATACTTAATCGTTACGCAACATTTATAGTGCTGTATGCTTGTATTAACCAGTAATGGTTCTTCTCAACAGCACCTTTCGATCGATCATTAAAAACAAATTGCAACAAATCTTTCTTTGACCTTTCTTTGACAAAAGAGCATTCAACACCAGAAATGTAATGAATTTAAACAATACCACCTTTGCTATCCGATGAAGTTGCACGCTGCACCCAGTCACCACTCGACCCTGGCTGCGCTCGCCCGGCCACGTGCCACCACTGCTGCTTCATGTGCCGCGGCCGCCCGGCCGCATGTCACCACTGCTGCTCCATGTGCCGCCCGGAGCGCATGTCACTGCAGCGGCATCGCGTCACTACCACGTGGCATGAGCCTGATGCAGGCGCTGCCGCTGCTCTTTTACTCCCTCACGATACGATCCATATCTTGTAATCTTCTTGTTTGTCGATTATTTTCGTCGTTTCTTTCTTCGTCTTTCTTTTACGTCATTTTAGATACAAAACCCGCCCCCTTATGGCCAACACGGCTCAAACCAAGGCCACCTCGCCATTCCGTGGCCACCACGCCTTCTTGTGGCCACCACGCTTTCTTGTGGCCACCACGCCTTCTTGTGGCCACCACGCCTTCTTGTGGCCACCACGCCTTCTTGTGGCCACCACGCCTTCTTGTGGCCACCACGCCTTCTTGTGGCCACCACGCCTTTCAGAAACATCAAAAACCCCCATTCTAATCGAATATCTTCTTTACGTTGCATAGAGTCTACTAGCTTACGTGGGGATCTCTTCCAAACAAAATGAAAACTGCTCACCAGATTATACGCTGGTCCCAATCACAGGTTTTCTTATCACATAAGCCTCCTCGCTTCACGACGCGCGCTGTTAGTAGCGACGCGCTGAGCGCTGCCGCCAGCCAAGGACGATATCAGCATGGGCGCACCGCAGTGCCACGTGACCATCACCACAGATGTAGCAAGGTCACAGCTGCCGCGCTGGGGCACTCGAAGCTCGAAGTTGGTTGCTGCACTTCAAGCGGTCCACTGAAACATTTTAAAGAAATTCTGAGATACAACTTTTCACAAAAGTAACATTTTGGGTAAAGAGAAACCTAATCCAGATCGTTAAATAACTTGTAAAATGCTTGGAGCGGCCGTAAACTCTAGGTACTTACTCATTTTTCATTAAAAAAAACAGTCATTAAATTCGTGTTCAATTTTTATTGTGGGTAGATATTTCTCGCGTACTACTATTGTTGTACAAAAACTTTTTTTCTTTACTTCAGAAACAAAAAGAAATTGCATCGTAACTATGATTCAACTTGCCATATTTGGGGTACGTGATAATGATACCACAGTTTCTTTCTTGTAAATTAATTCATCGAGACATTAGCAAAATAACTAAACGGCTCGTATTTGCAGCAGAACGTAAACAGATTCCTAACGTGATATTGTTTAAATTTCTAACATATCTGATTGAAAAAAGATCAAGATCTAGACACTAAGTACTTTATAAATTAAATTAAAAAACAAAGAAAACAAGTTAGGGTCTGAGTGACTTGCATACTAAATCACAACTCATGGCATGTCAGTAGATACTAGCCATCTTGATCTCATGTTTCATGTTGATATGAATAAACTCAATTCTTGTCAAAATAACCACTGCCTAAGCATAGCCTCTTATAACGCGATTTACTTTTTATTTCAGTCAGGAGCTTAACCATCATTATCAGAATCGTCATTAGGTATACTTATCAGTACTCTATTCATGAATTCACTATCATAATAGTCAAACGTCTATCCATTAGTCGCACCAAATCACTACGTCCAAATACCATAGCCTCCTCGTCATTATAACATCAATTGCACACGTACTTCGTACTAAAACATTACTACCAAGTTTAAGGAAACCACTGAGTAAACGACCTCCAAGGTCACGGTTCACCAACTAAACCCACTTCAATACACATATCCATCGCATATGATAACCTCCCGTGAACCATCCCTGTGGCCACACACTAACACATGACCGTTAGGGCGTCATTTACCTCAGCACTATGAACATCAACATACTCTCTAAATTAGTAATTGCATAAATTTCGAGTGATACTTGACCTATTGGCACCTAGTCAATTTTGCTATTATCACATCAATACAGAAATCCAACATATGCGCACTTCATTATTACCTACTTTATATCTCGTCAATAACAATGTAAATTTCAACGTCACTACTACACATCATTAAGTAATAACGGTCTTATAATTTTAAATTACCGACTAAGATTCAAGACTTTCACTCGAGTCATTGAAATACCGGTTATGAAAAAAAAAAAAGCTTATTAAATCAACTGTTAATTACTAAACGTTCATTACACTCGGTTATATCAGTCAAAACGCCAGGCAAACATTGTTAGTTGCCTTAATCATCAGAAAAGTCGCAGTAAAATTCCGTGACATAAAAGACTTTACTTTGCTAGTACTCATCAAACAATTTCTGTATCAAAATTTTCAAGACAGGGGTCGTTAATCGTAATAAACACAAAATCTGTTCTATACTGTACTGAATACTCATATCTGACAAAAACCAGTCATAGCAAAAACATTACAGACTTTTTAAATTATCACCACAAACGAATCTTAAGTGCTGATCAAAAAAGTATTTGATAAACCAAACAAAACCCTTAATCGGCGACTATTAAACTGACAATAAAACTTTAAAGAAACTGAGTAACGAGTATCCAGCGCTAGAACTGTAGCTCAGAACGAATTCACCTGTGCAAGTGTGCCTTCCGGATGTTGTATGCTGCGCACGGCCACGCGCCGCTGACCACGCGCCGCGCTGGCGCCGCGCCGTTGCCCGGCCCGCAGCCTCTCGTACATGACAGCGCTGTGGCCGTCTCACGTACACCGGACAGCAAAGGCCCAGGCGCTGCCACCACTCGTAAGCGGACAGCGATGTAACTTAGCTCGCCACCGCTTATACGGCAAACAGCGATTTGAACAGGCTCGCCGTAATCGAAGCACACGTAAAATGTCAGGAAATTTAATCACTCTTTGTGGGCACGATGTCCTATCCCACTTCTGATGTCGGAGAGAGAGAGCGACCACCATCAGGGAAGTAGTCGCTCGATGAAACGACATCAGAGTGAGGGCCTACTCTAACTACTCTCTACTCTACTTTAGGTAAAATACTAGTTTAAAACACTGATATGAAGTATTCACAAACGTTTATTACACTTTTCACAAAATTGACATAAAATACAAACACTTAATAGACCACCTAACTATCTAGCTAACTAGCTTAACGAGCTTTGAATTTTAAAATGAGCAGTGGATTCGAGGCACCGTCCTCGACCAAGCACCGTGAAAACAGGGGTCCACGCGACCTCAAACTGAACTAATAAAAGGTCCAACTCGACCATAGACGCAATTGTCTCCAAAGACTGCTTAAGTCTGCTCCTCGGAGCCACACCTCATCGATTATATTCGCTTTTACATCAAGATGGCTGCTTCGACTCCACTCGAGCTAGGTCTGTGACCCAGCTCCGCTCCTATTGGTTGTTACAAATAATATTAGCGTCTTTTTACATTAGCAACTTCAATAAACTTTTAAAACAATTATGACAAATCAAATAAACTCTATTCTAATCCCTTACTGGATTTACAAGTCATAACTAACAATAAATAATGAGCAATATACTATGACCAGACGACGGTCAACTTAATACTTCCTATGGCATTCCCGCGCCATTAGGTGCTATAATAAAATGTTATCACTATCATTACAATCATGTCAAAATAGTATTGTTAATTCGCTAACTGATTTATAATAACTATCTAGATAGTAAGATCTCATTTTAGACATTGTTACAAATTATGACTAAGCAGCGATCGATACGACAGCTTCCTTGCTCCGACATATATAAAACTCAAAGGTGACTGATTGACTGACTGATATAGTGATCTATCAACGCACAGCCCAAACCAATGGACATGCAGGTAGATGTTATGACGTAAGCATCCGTTAAGAAAGGATTTTTGGAAATGTCACTTTTAAAGGGGTGAAATAGGGGATGCAAGTTTTACTTTCTAATGCGAGCGAAGCCGCGAGCACTCACTAGTTTACTATAATACGTGTCTATGAACATAAAATCCTGTACGAAATACATTTACTGTGACAATAAACAACTTTTTCAGCGGTATTCTTGCGATGAAAACTTGTTTCCAAAACTAATCCTAATAAGTTTACACACAATTTTGTTTATAACATTTTAGACACATATTTCAAATGACATGTTTCTCTCGTAAGAATCTCCGCTGAATTAAAAACATAGCCAAGATACAAAAACGTAGAATGAAGTATGTAGGGGAATTTAGTAGTTTTTTTTTACAATATTTGGTTTAATTTCTAAATAACACGGCAATGTTTTCTTTCTAAAAAAAATACAGAAAGTGGTTAAATTGATTGTCCCTCAGGTTTAACTCAGGTACACTAAGCAGTAAATTATATCAATTCGTAATATATATAATATATATAGGCCTAATGTCATTTTATTTGTACAATTTTCTTCAATTTATTTACCTAACAGTTTTTTTTTTAAATTTAATCAACCAAAGACAATAATTGTATAAGCTAGTCTGAAGTTAATCATTACACTTTCCATTACATTTATGTACTTAAATCATAAATAGGATAGTTTTATAATCTTGAGATAAATAGATAAGTAAATATATTTTTATATACTTTTATATATGTATAATATATTGATTTTTTTACACAGTGTATTAGTTTAGAATAATGTTCTACAAAAAAAATCGTTAAAATATTAGAAGCACTTGGTGGTTTTTATAATCCTGAGACAACAGAGTTTTTTCTTTTCTTTAGCATACAAATTTTCTGTTTCTTATAAAAAATTACAATATATTTCTGTTTATTTAAGTATTATTAGGCATGTGACGATGCCTAGCATAAACAATGAGAGATGCGTAGTATACTTCCCGTTACTTTCGTCCAATCAGCGCCTTCCTAGGTCTCCGCCAATCACAGGTTACCTTGTCGTCCAATCAGAACACCTGTCACCAACTTTTCTCTTTGGTCGCCAGAGAGGTGGGGATCACTTTCCGTCACATTGCGTCGTTGCTTCTCAAACTGAACGCACGTTTTTCGAATTAACGTGTTTCGAGCAATTTCTATTTAATTTTCAAGTTTTAAAGAATCTTTATCGGTTGTTATCCGAACAATCTTTCTAGAGGTCTTTCGGAAAGACCTAACATGGTGATTTTTAGTGCGCGATGAAGTGTTATTCTGCAATATTTTTGAATTTAAAACATAACAGTGTTTTCTAAAAACCGCATGGACTGTTTGAGTGCGCGATTTAGTGCTTTTTCGAACATTTTTAAATTTGATTATAACGGCGTTTTTGAAGTGCCGTATGAATTGTTTTAGTGCGCGGTCAAGTGTTATTTTGGAGATTTTTTTAATTTAAATACAACAGTGTTCTCGGAGAACCATATGGACTGTCTTAGTGAGTGATTGAGTGAAATATTCGAAAATAGCTTACGGACCATGAGTGATTACGCGGTGCCCGGTTGCTCGACCGATAATCGGGCCTTATCAGCTAAGGAACAGGGCAGTGAGCACACTGCTTCGCCTAGATCCATGGCGGATCTGCGACGCGGCGCCAAGCGGCCGCGGTCGTCTATCCATGGACATTCGTGATTCATCATCATCAACCTCAGATGGATCACGTTTTGAGGCTAAGAGGAAGCGATCCGGTGAGTCCGATCCAATTATTCAGAACTTGATATCCCAAGTTAACGTTTTGACAGATTTTTCCAAAGTCTGCATTCGAATCAGACTAATTGTAAAAATAATTCACCGAGTGTAGTAGCCCATATTCAAGGCAGAATATCAATCGGACTGAACCTGCTTTCGCCTCTAATGTAACAAAATACCTGATGATATACGCTTACCAAAATTTCTGGCATACTTGCATCTTGAAAAGAAATTGGCTTACCCAACAATACTTCTTCACAAATCAGTGGTGCAAACTTTTCAAATCAAATCAAATCAAAATTCATTTATTTGCACGAATATTGTCTTACATAGTAGGTGTTACATAAATTTGTTGTATCAAATATTCTGCCGATAGGCGTACAAATGTCAGTTTTATGGCTAGTCAATTTATTTGTATATTTTCTTTTTGTCTTCAACAAAGTCATTTACTTTATAATAACATTTGGTTAGTAGGTATTCAAACAATTTTTCCTTGAAACTATACCAGATCAGGTCTTTGAATTCATTTGGAATTTGGTTATATATTGTGATGGCTGTGCTGTTTACATTGAATAGAAGTCAAATTTATAAAAAAGTCATTAAATAATTGAGCTATGTCTTCTGGATCATCATACGAAATGTCATTTACTTACCTGTATAAAGTCAATATTAGAGATTTCATCAACTTTTCCGGAGGTTTTCCTAATTATATTCCATGATGCTTTACAGCTATTTTTGGCTTTAGTTAAGTACTTAGAATTATTGAGTCTTTGAGAGCTTTCTATACATTTTTTGAAAATTTTACTGTATTGTGTATATGCCGACTTATTTTTACGTTTGTTACTTGCTGATAAATGATATTTTATGTACAGTGTTCGCTTAACAATGGCAGATTTCTTTATACCTCTCGTAAGCCATCAATTTTTTATTGGCTTATTTGTAATTTTTCCTTTTAATAAAGGGAAGCAGAGATTATAGAAAAGCATTTAGATGTCACGAAAAGAGTCAAAAGCTGGGTATAAATGTTCTATTTCATAAATATCTGAGAGTGATAGGGACGATAAACTCGAGATAAATTTAGTAATATTTTCCTGACTAAATTCCCTCCTATGTTCAAACCAAAACGATCGTGGTAGGTAGTTTGATTGCTTCACTTTTATCTAGTTCTAGATTTATACGAGTATTTAGAGTTTGACCAGTTTCATGATCTGAGAGAGCAAGTATTCGGTAATCAGCGGTGATATCTTCTAAATTGCTAGCAATTAAATCCAAACATGTTTTACCTTTGCGTGTGGGCTCAGTAATGTGGTTCGTAATATTATGATTTTTTAATATGGCTTTTAAGGTTCTAGAATGATCAGTATCCTTTAACATGTTTATGTTCCAATCACCACATAATATAATTCTTTCATTGCCAGTCTTCAAGAGTTTGTTTAGTAGCAGTTTTAAATTTTTAAGGAAAGTAGTGACATTGTTACTTTTTGGTGTCCTATACAAACATACAATAGTGAGACTAAGTGGAATTATTTCAACGGCACAATATTCAAAACTGTAACTCACACGGTGTTTTAAATTCAAAACGTACTTAGATAAGATGTTTCTTTTTTTAATTGGATGGACATTTGGAAGATGTGTATACTTAAATAATATGCGAGAAAGGAGACAATCAGATTGAACCGAATCCGCTTCCGTGGGTCGGATGACACGTTAAATTGTAGGTCCCAGCTGTTTGTCTAGTACGACTGTCGCTAAGCCATGTCAGAGGCCCTTAGGGTGGCTTGATAAACTCTCGACACCAGAGTTGGCCACTCAGTCAGTCAGTCAGTCAGTCAGTCAGTCAGTCAGTCAGTCAGTCAGTCAGTCAGTCAGTCAGTCAGTCAGTCAGTCAGTCAGTCAGTCAGTCAGTCAGTCAGTCAGTCAGTCAGTCAGTCAGTCAGTCAGTCAGTCAGTCAGTCAGTCAGTCAGTCAGTCAGTCAGTCAGTCAGTCAGTCAGTCAGTCAGTCAGTCAGTCAGTCAGTCAGTCAGTCAGTCAGTCAGTCAGTCAGTCAGTCAGTCAGTCAGTCAGTCAGTCAGTCAGTCAGTCAGTCAGTCAGTCAGTCAGTCAGTCAGTCAGTCAGTCAGTCAGTCAGTCAGTCAGTCAGTCAGTCAGTCAGTCAGTCAGTCAGTCAGTCAGTCAGTCAGTCAGTCAGTCAGTCAGTCAGTCAGTCAGTCAGTCAGTCAGTCAGTCAGTCAGTCAGTCAGTCAGTCAGTCAGTCAGTCAGTCAGTCAGTCAGTCAGTCAGTCAGTCAGTCAGTCAGTCAGTCAGTCAGTCAGTCAGTCAGTCAGTCAGTCAGTCAGTCAGTCAGTCAGTCAGTCAGTCAGTCAGTCAGTCAGAGTATTCTATATTCTATATTCTATTTTATTCAATTTTATTCAATTTTATTCAATTTTATTCAATTTTATTCAATTTTATTCAATTTTATTCAATTTTATTCAATTTTATTCAATTTTATTCAATTTTATTCAATTTTATTCAATTTTATTCAATTTTATTCAATTTTATTCAATTTTATTCAATTTTATTCAATTTTATTCAATTTTATTCAATTTTATTCAATTTTATTCAATTTTATTCAATTTTATTCAATTTTATTCAATTTTATTCAATTTTATTCAATTTTATTCAATTTTATTCAATTTTATTCAATTTTATTCAATTTTATTCAATTTTATTCTATTTTATTCTATTTTATTCTATTTTATTCTATTTTATTCTATTTTATTCTATTTTATTCTATTTTATTCTATTTTATTCTATTTTATTCTATTTTATTCTATTTTATTCTATTTTATTCTATTTTATTCTATTATATTCTATTTTATTCTATTTTATTCTATTTTATTCTATTTTATTCTATTTTATTCTATTTTATTCTATTTTATTCTATTTTATTCTATTTTATTCTATTTTATTCTATTTTATTCTATTTTATTCTATTTTATTCTATTTTATTCTATTTTATTCTATTTTATTCTATTTTATTCTATTTTATTCTATTTTATTCTATTTTATTCTATTTTATTCTATTTTATTCTATTTTATTCTATTTTATTCTATTTTATTCTATTTTATTCTATTTTATTCTATTTTATGCTATTTTATTCTATTTTATTCTATTTTATTCTATTTTATTCTATTTTATTCTATTTTATTCTATTTTATTCTATTTTATTCTATTTTGTTCTATTTTGTTCTATTTTGTTCTATTTTGTTCTATTCTGTTCTATTCTGTTCTATTCTGTTCTGTTCTGTTCTGTTCTGTTCTGTTCTGTTCTGTTCTGTTCTGTTCTGTTCTGTTCTGTTCTGTTCTGTTCTGTTCTGTTCTGTTCTGTTCTGTTCTGTTCTGTTCTGTTCTGTTCTGCTCTGTTCTGCTCTGTTCTGCTCTGTTCTGCTCTGTTCTGCTCTGTTCTGCTCTGTTCTGCTCTGTTCTGCTCTGTTCTGCTCTGTTCTGCTCTGTTCTGCTCTGTTCTGCTCTGTTCTGCTCTGTTCTGCTCTGTTCTGCTCTGTTCTGCTCTGTTCTGCTCTGTTCTGCTCTGTTCTGCTCTGTTCTGCTCTGTTCTGCTCTGTTCTGCTCTGTTCTGCTCTGTTCTGCTCTGTTCTGCTCTGTTCTGCTCTGTTCTGCTCTGTTCTGCTCTGTTCTGCTCTGTTCTGCTCTGTTCTGCTCTGTTCTGCTCTGTTCTGCTCTGTTCTGCTCTGTTCTGCTCTGTTCTGCTCTGTTCTGCTCTGTTCTGTTCTGTTCTGTTCTGTTCTGTTCTGTTCTGTTCTGTTCTGTTCTGTTCTGTTCTGTTCTGTCCTGATCTGTTCTGTTCTGTTCTGTTCTGTTCTGTTCTGTTCTGTTCTGTTCTGTTCTGTTCTGTTCTGTTCTGTTCTGTTCTGTTCTGTTCTGTTCTGTTCTGTTCTGTTCTGTTCTGTTCTGTTCTGTTCTGTTCTGTTCTGTTCTGTTCTGTTCTGTTCTGTTCTGTTCTGTTCTGTTCTGTTCTGTTCTGTTCTGTTCTGTTCTGTTCTGTTCTGTTCTGTTCTGTTCTGTTCTGTTCTGTTCTGTTCTGTTCTGTTCTGTTCTGTTCTGTTCTGTTCTGTTCTGTTCTGTTCTGTTCTGTTCTGTTCTGTTCTGTTCTGTTCTGTTCTGTTCTGTTCTGTTCTGTTCTGTTCTGTTCTGTTCTGTTCTGTTCTGTTCTGTTCTGTTCTGTTCTGTTCTGTTCTGTTCTGTTCTGTTCTGTTCTGTTCTGTTCTGGTTGTGTATTGGTATGGTATTGCAGGTATGGTATTGCAGGTATGGTATTGCAGGTATGGTATTGCAGGTATGGTATTGCAGGTATGGTATTGCAGGTATGGTATTGCAGGTATGGTATTGCAGGTATGGTATTGCAGGTATGGTATTGCAGGTATGGTATTGCAGGTATGGTATTGCAGGTATGGTATTGCAGGTATGGTATTGCAGGTATGGTATTGCAGGTATGGTAATGCAGGTATGGTAATGCAGGTATGGTAATGCAGGTATGGTATTGCAGGTATGGTATTGCAGGTATGGTATTGCAGGTATGGTATTGCAGGTATGGTATTGCAGGTATGGTATTGCAGGTATGGTATTGCAGGTATGGTATTGCAGGTATGGTATTGCAGGTATGGTATTGCAGGTATGGTAATGCAGGTATGGTAATGCAGGTATGGTAATGCAGGTATGGTATTGCAGGTATGGTATTGCAGGAATGGTATTGCAGGTATGGTATTGCAGGTATGGTATTGCAGGTATGGTATTGCAGGTATGGTATTGCAGGTATGGTATTGCAGGTATGGTAATGCAGGTATGGTAATGCAGGTATGGTAATGCAGGTATGGTATTGCAGGTATGGTATTGCAGGTATGGTATTGCAGGTATGGTATTGGAGGTATGGTATTGGAGGTATGGTATTGCAGGTATGGTATTGCAGGTATGGTATTGCAGGTATGGTATTGCAGGTATGGTATTGCAGGTATGGTATTGCAGGTATGGTATTGCAGGTATGGTATTGCAGGTATGGTAATGCAGGTATGGTAATGCAGGTATGGTAATGCAGGTATGGTATTGCAGGTATGGTATTGCAGGAATGGTATTGCAGGTATGGTATTGCAGGTATGGTAATGCAGGTATGGTATTGCAGGTATGGTATTGAAGGTATGGTATTGCAGGTATGGTATTGCAGGTATGGTATTGCAGGTATGGTATTGCAGGTATGGTATTGCAGGTATGGTATTGCAGGTATGGTATTGCAGGTATGGTATTGCAGGTAAGGTATTGCAGGTATGGTAATGCAGGTATGGTAATGCAGGTATGGTAATGCAGGTATGGTATTGCAGGTATGGTATTGCAGGTATGGTAATGCAGGTATGGTATTGCAGGTATGGTATTGCAGGAATGGTATTGCAGGTATGGTATTGCAGGTATGGTATTGCAGGTATGGTATTGCAGGTATGGTATTGCAGGTATGGTATTGCAGGTATGGTATTGCAGGTATGGTATTGCAGGTATGGTATTGCAGGTATGGTATTGCAGGTATGGAAATGCAGGTATGGTAATGCAGGTATGGTAATGCAGGTATGGTATTGCAGGTATGGTATTGCAGGAATGGTATTGCAGGTATGGTATTGCAGGTATGGTATTGCAGGTATGGTATTGCAGGTATGGTAATGCAGGTATGGTATTGCAGGTATGGTATTGCAGGTATGGTATTGCAGGTATGGTATTGCAGGTATGGTATTGCAGGTATGGTATTGCAGGTATGGTATTGCAGGTATGGTATTGCAGGTATGGTATTGCAGGTATGGTATTGCAGGTATGGTATTGCAGGTATGGTATTGCAGGTATGGTAATGCAGGTATGGTAATGCAGGTATGGTAATGCAGGTATGGTATTGCAGGTATGGTATTGCAGGTATGGTATTGCAGGTATGGTATTGCAGGTATGGTATTGCAGGTATGGTATTGCAGGTATGGTATTGCGGGTATGGTATTGCGGGTATGGTATTGCAGGTATGGTAATGCAGGTATGGTATTGCAGGTATGGTATTGCAGGTATGGTATTGCAGGTATGGTATTGCAGGTATGGTATTGCAGGTATGGTATTGCAGGTATGGTATTGCAGGTATGGTATTGCAGGTATGGTATTGCAGGTATGGTATTGCAGGTATGGTATTGCAGGTATGGTATTGCAGGTATGGTATTGCAGGTATGGTATTGCAGGTATGGTATTGCAGGTATGGTATTGCAGGTATGGTATTGCAGGTATGGTATTGCAGGTATGGTATTGCAGGTATGGTATTGCAGGTATGGTATTGCAGGTATGGTATTGCAGGTATGGTATTGCAGGTATGGTAATGCAGGTATGGTAATGCAGGTATGGTAATGCAGGTATGGTATTGCAGGTATGGTATTGCAGGTATGGTATTGCAGGTATGGTATTGCAGGTATGGTATTGCAGGTATGGTATTGCAGGTATGGTATTGCAGGTATGGTATTGCAGGTATGGTATTGCAGGTATGGTATTGCAGGTATGGTAATGCAGGTATGGTAATGCAGGTATGGTAATGCAGGTATGGTATTGAAGGTATGGTATTGCAGGAATGGTATTGCAGGTATGGTATTGCAGGTATGGTATTGCAGGTATGGTATTGCAGGTATGGTATTGCAGGTATGGTATTGCGGGTATGGTATTGCGGGTATGGTATTGCGGGTATGGTATTGCAGGTATGGTAATGCAGGTATGGTATTGCAGGTATGGTATTGCAGGTATGGTATTGCAGGTATGGTATTGCAGGTATGGTATTGCAGGTATGGTATTGCAGGTATGGTATTGCAGGTATGGTATTGCAGGTATGGTATTGCAGGTATGGTATTGCAGGTATGGTATTGCAGGTATGGTATTGCAGGTATGGTATTGCAGGTATGGTATTGCAGGTATGGTATTGCAGGTATGGTATTGCAGGTATGGTATTGCAGGTATGGTATTGCAGGTATGGTATTGCAGGTATGGTATTGCAGGTATGGTATTGCAGGTGTGGTATTGCAGGTGTGGTAATGCAGGTATGGTATTGCAGGTATGGTATTGCAGGTATGGTATTGCAGGTATGGTATTGCAGGTATGGTATTGCAGGTATGGTATTGCAGGTATGGTATTGCAGGTATGGTATTGCAGGTATGGTATTGCAGGAATGGTATTGCAGGTATGGTATTGCAGGTATGGTATTGCAGGTATGGTATTGCAGGTATGGTATTGCAGGTATGGTATTGCAGGTATGGTATTGCAGGTATGGTATTGCAGGTATGGTATTGCAGGTATGGTATTGCAGGTATGGTATTGCAGGTATGGTATTGCAGGTATGGTATTGCAGGTATGGTATTGCAGGTATGGTATTGCAGGTATGGTATTGCAGGAATGGTATTGCAGGTATGGTATTGCAGGTATGGTATTGCAGGAATGGTATTGCAGGTATGGTATTGCAGGTATGGTAATGCAGGTATGGTATTGCAGGTATGGTATTGCAGGTATGGTATTGCAGGTATGTTATTGCAGGTATGGTATCAGGTGTGGTATTGCAGGTATGGTATTGCAGGTATGGTATTGCAGGTATGGTATTGCAGGTATTGTATTGCAGGTATGGTATTGCAGGTATGGTATTGCAGGTATGGTATTGCAGGTATGGTATTGCAGGTATTGTATTGCAGGTATGGTATTGCAGGTATGGTATTGCAGGTATGGTATTGCAGGTATGGTAATGCAGGTATGGTATTGCAGGTATGGTATTGCAGGTATGGTATTGCAGGTATGGTATTGCAGGTATGGTATTGCAGGTATGGTATTGCAGGTATGGTATTGCAGGTATGGTCTTGCAGGTATGGTATTGCAGGTATGGTATTGCAGGTATGGTAATGCAGGTATGGTAATGCAGGTATGGTAATGCAGGTATGGTATTGCAGGTATGGTATTGCAGGAATGGTATTGCAGGTATGGTATTGCAGGTATGGTAATGCAGGTGTGGTATTGCAGGTATGGTATTGCAGGTATGGTATTGCAGGTATGGTATTGCAGGTATGGTATTGCAGGTGTGGTATTGCAGGTATGGTATTGCAGGTATGGTATTGCAGGTATGGTATTGCAGGTATTGTATTGCAGGTATGGTATTGCAGGTATGGTATTGCAGGTATGGTATTGCAGGTATGGTATTGCAGGTATGGTAATGCAGGTATGGTAATGCAGGTATGGTATTGCAGGTATGGTATTGCAGGTATGGTATTGCAGGTATGGTATTGCAGGTATGGTATTGCAGGTATGGTATTGCAGGTATGGTATTGCAGGTATGGTATTGCAGGTATGGTATTGCAGGTATGGTATTGCAGGTATGGTATTGCAGGTATGGTAATGCAGGTATGGTAATGCAGGTATGGTATTGCAGGTATGGTATTGCAGGTATGGTATTGCAGGTATGGTATTGCAGGTATGGTATTGCAGGTATGGTATTGCAGGTATGGTATTGCAGGTATGGTATTGCAGGTATGGTATTGCAGGTATGGTATTGCAGGTATGGTATTGCAGGTATGGTATTGCAGGTATGGTATTGCAGGTATGGTATTGCAGGTATGGTATTGCAGGTATGGTATTGCAGGTATGGTATTGCAGGTATGGTATTGCAGGTATGGTATTGCAGGTATAGTATTGCAGGTATGGTATTGCAGGTATGGTATTGCAGGTATGGTATTGCAGGTATGGTATTGCAGGTATGGTATTGCAGGTATAGTATTGCAGGTATGGTAATGCAGGTATGGTAATGCAGGTATGGTAATGCAGGTATGGTAATGCAGGTATGGTATTGCAGGTATGGTATTGCAGGTATGGTATTGCAGGTATGGTATTGCAGGTATGGTATTGCAGGTATGGTATTGCAGGTATGGTATTGCAGGTATGGTATTGCAGGTATGGTATTGCAGGTATGGTATTGCAGGTATGGTATTGCAGGTATGGTATTGCAGGTATGGTATTGCAGGTATGGTATTGCAGGTATGGTATTGCAGGTATGGTATTGCAGGTATGGTATTGCAGGTATGGTATTGCAGGTATGGTAATGCAGGTATGGTAATGCAGGTATGGTATTGCAGGTATGGTATTGCAGGTATGGTATTGCAGGTATGGTATTGCAGGTATGGTATTGCAGGTATGGTATTGCAGGTATGGTATTGCAGGTATGGTATTGCAGGTATGGTATTGCAGGTATGGTATTGCAGGTATGGTATTGCAGGTATGGTATTGCAGGTATGGTATGGTATGGGTCGACCACAGATTTACTGCAAGTCTCTGATAGAGTAAGTAGAATTTATGTTAACGTTTTTTGATAACTTTGAAATTAATTTAAATAATTTAAAGAAAATAATTACTTACAAATTTATGTACTTTGATAGTTGTAAATAACTGTATGTATAACCACCCAATGTGCAGCACTTTAATATCATCATAATCATCATCAGCCCGCTATCGCCCACTGCTGATCATAGGCCTCTCTTCTTGTACGCCACTCGTCCCGGTCCTGCGCAGATCGAATCCAGGTGCTCCCTGTGGTTGTTCTAATGTCGTCAAGCCTCCGCATTGGTGGCGACCTCTATTTCTATAGCCAGTCATGGGTCTCCAGTCCGTTAATGTTTTGCTCCACCTGCCGTCCTTTAATATATTTAAGTTTATTTCCTGTTTTGTAATTTCTATATTTTATGGTGTACATTAAAGCAATATTCTATTGTATGTTTCCTTGTATTCCCAGTGACGACCACACAATCTGCCTGTGGGACATCAACGCCACCCCGAAGGAGGGGCGCGTGATCGAGGCCAAGTCAGTGTTCACGAGACACACCGCCGTGGTGGAGGACGTGGCGTGGCACCTGCTGCACGAGTCGCTGTTCGGCTCCGTGGCGGACGACCAGAACCTCATGATCTGGGACACCAGGTGATAATATCATCTACTATCTACTTTCAATTACATATTGTATGGATATTATGCTATCTTTACTATCTTTATCTTTATCTTTACTATCTTTATCTTTTTATTATTATCTATTTTATTTTTTTTATTCACCCTAAAATTCACTTATCTTCTAAGATGTTGCCCGGTGTGGTTTTTTCCTTCATTGCTGGACCTTGTAGACTCGGCTTTAAGAAAAACATGTACCAAAATTCTAAATTTAATTTTTGACGATCGTTCTTGGGCACAGGCAACACTACCCATCAGTTTCGGTGGTCTGGGAATCCGTACAACATCAAGTGTGGCACTCCCAGCTTTTTTGGCTTCTAGCTACGGCACGCAAACCCTCATCGGAAAAATACTTTCTATTACTGATGTTCGGGTAGCATGCCAGGCGGAAGCCTTAGAAGCTTGGAGTGCTTCATGTCATGATACGGACCTCCCCACTGAATTAGGGATCCAACGGTCCTGGGATAGCCCACTTCTAAAAATAACCTTTTCAGCACTGTTAGACCAATCCCCAGACGATACCGACCGAGCGCGTCTCCTTGCAGTATCGCAGGCTGAGTCAGGCTACTGGCTTCACTACCATCTGACAACCTAGCTACCGTACTTGATCCGGAAAGCTAAGCGCGTAGCTTAGGTTTGCGTGTAGGTGCAAAATTGTGTGAGCCTCATCGATGTCCTTGCGGCCAGAACGTGGACATGTCCGGAAGACACGGGTTGGCCTGTGTGAAGAGTGCCGGCCGACTTTATCGTCACTGGGTGCTCAATGATTTAGTCAGGCGGGCACTCTCCACCGCTGGCATGCCTTCGGTGCTTGAGCCGAGTGGGCTCTCACGTGACGACGGCAAGAGGCCAGACGGCGCTACTTTAGTACCGTGGTGTCTCGGCCGCCCTTTGGTCTGGGACGTCACGTGTGTAGATACCCTAGCGCCGTCTCACGTCAGTGCCTCCGCTCGTAGCGTCGGAGCTGCAGCACTACAGGCCCAACTCGGGAAACAACGAAAATACTCGCAGATTAGCGCAAATTACGAATTTTTTGCGCTATCTGTTGAGACTTTGGGCCCGTGGTCTCCGGACACAAAATTATTTGTTAAACAGATTAGCAAACGTTTGGTCCTTGCCACAGGAGATCTCAGGGCTGGCAGCTATTTTTCTCAACGATTGAGTCTTTCTATTCAAAGAGGAAATACTGCCAGCATCCTGGGATCCCTGCCGCACAGCGACAACATGGACGGTGTGCTGAATTTTTTGTAAATATCTGTTTGTTTTTTGTTAATTTTTCTGTATGTTTTAGTCTTTTTTTGTATATACTTGTGAAATATAATATGTAAATATTAGTTAGTTATTGGCAATAAATAAAAGAGTATTAGGATACTCATAGGTTTATCTTTACTTCACTGAAACAAGCACTGAAACATTCGAGATCATGACGTGTCTTCCGTGGAAGGACCTGGGCGCCCACCACGATGTATCTGCCCAAGAAAACTCCCCTACGAATTAATTCTGCGGGGGAGTCACGACCCTCAGTCATGAGACAATACGACTCAAAGAGATATGCTAAAGACTTATTACACTATATGGCTATAACTATCACTCGTACGTTGTGTGTTGCAGATGTAACAACACGTCGAAGCCCTCCCACACGGTGGACGCGCACACCGCCGAGGTGAACTGCCTCAGCTTCAACCCCTACTCCGAGTTCATACTCGCCACCGGCAGCGCCGACAAGACGGTAAATATACAGGGTTAATATGCTTAACAAGTAAATAGTACCAGATAACTGGTACCTATGAAAGGAGATAAGCCTTTATTTATTATTAGTCTACAAAACAAGCACTAAGCTAAAACACATAGGTAATATAATAGAAAATAAAAATAAATTACGAGCACTTAAAGCCCTCTTGAAGCAAACCTTACTAAACATTTTAAGATAATTACTTACTTTACCCAGCAGTGAAACAAAACTAGCTATAGATGATGATGATGAATCGTTTAAAGATTCAGTTCATCAAATTCAACAACTTTTATTTTATGACGCTTGAAAATTCAATCCAAAACAACTGTTCTATATCGCCCTAGACACATGAATAAGCGAATTTTTGCAAAATTACCATAATTCATAAAGCAGAAAAGAAAAAGTAGAATTTGTTTCTGTGTCTGTTTTTGTCGTCACCATTCTAAAAGATAATTATGAGAATTATACGTTTCACGTGAGATTAGTAACAAAATTTGATGCTAAAATGTAAAAAAAAAGTATATAAGTGTTATATCCGTTACCTAGAACCCGCGACACAACACATTTGCTTAGTGCGGGGCTAGATGGCGCTGTGTGCAATGTCCCGGAATATTAATTTGTTTATTATGCCTGCAGGTGGCGCTGTGGGACCTGCGCAACCTGAAGCTGAAGCTGCACTCGTTCGAGTCGCACAAGGACGAGATCTTCCAGGTGCAGTGGTCGCCGCACAACGAGACCATCCTCGCCAGAAGCGGCACCGACAGGAGGTACCACACACATACACCATATACCATTATATACAATTAAAAAAAACTTTCAGAAGACTTGTTAACCTCCTTGGGACTCGGTTAAAAAGTAGTAGTATTTTAGATCCAGCCTGTTTGTCTAGTACGGCAGTCGGCTTGATAAACTCTCGACACCAGAGTTGGCCACTCTCATTCGATAAGAAAAAGAAATAAAAAAGTGGTTTAGTAGTTCGTCTCAGACATTATGTCGATTCGATAGTAAGTCCTCACGGTAATTTCATCCGAAACTAACGCGAGCGTAGCTCGTGTTGTTTCGTTTGTTTTAAAAAGAATCTAGCATAATATGATGGTCTATTTTATTCTATGATTTTATGTTCGTTTTTAGTATATTGGTAGACAGAGTCCTGAGAGTGGAATACACTATTTTTATCTCGAAACAATGCAACAGTAGACTTTAAATGAATGACCGTATAACACTTTTACGTAACAAAAATGGATTAATCATTACAATTTTTCCCCTCAGATTGCCTGTGTGGGACCTGTCCAAGATAGGCGAGGAGCAGACGGCCGAGGACGCGGAAGACGGCCCGCCCGAGCTGCTGTTCATCCACGGGGGGCACACCGCCAAGATATCTGACTTCTCGTGGAACCCCAACGAGCCCTGGGTCATATGTTCCGTCTCCGAGGATAATATCATGCAGGTGAGGAAATTATTATTTTTTTCTTTGGGCCAAGATCATGTATCCTTTCATGCTTAAATCTATGACAATGACATGTTTGCACTCGGCCTATGATTTATTTATTTACTTAATTAAAACGGTAACAACCAATTACATTAATTAAAGCAGGGTACTCACCTGCCATGTAGCACGTAACGTAGCATGTAACGTATCCAACCTTCAAGTGAGTACGCTCCTACGTACTCACTACACAAGCGCTCGTGTTTAAGAAATGAGTTATCAACACACTTAAGTAGCAAATTAATTAGATGTCTTATTATTATGATGAGTTGGTCTTTGTTAAACTTTGTTGTAAAACGGCTAAACTGATTTGGTGAAATTTGTAAACTCATAAAACATAGATGTCATGTTTTTTTCCTTGGGCTAAGACCATGTGTTCTTTCAATGCTTTTTATATACATAATAGTGACATTTTGGCACTCGGCCTATGATGAGTTTGTCTTTGTTAAACTTTGTTGTAAAACGGCTAAGCTGATTTGGTGAAATTTGGAAACTCATAAAACATACTCGTAGATGTCTTATCCTAGTTAAATCTGCGCATAATCTGTGCATAATATTCATAAAAATACCTACTATCATATTTATACCTTTAAAATAAAATAATTCCATCTAATTTATTAGTTTTGTACCACGCTTGTAGGACTTCAGTTGCTATCTGCCAGTTTCCTGTAAGTTTATAAGAGCTTTCTCCACTATTTATATAGGATGCTCCTTACTGAGACTATTTGATAGTCAAACCAAATAATAGTTTGTTTCGGCCATATTCTCGATGTTTACTGTTACTTGTAATGTAATAAAAGAGGCTGGATCAAAGAGAATCATTAGATACAATTAGTTTATCGATTTATTTCAATAAAGTAACAAAAAAAAATTAAACACCAAATTTGATATTCACTATTCTTTTGTTGGCTCCGTAGTAATGACTTTTGGGCTAGCCTTTTTTCTAATATATTTTATGTATTAGATAGTTCATTACCAACGAAGTAAAATTGTAAATTCAAAATTGTAAATACGCGATGGAAAGAAGCTCTTATTCCGGTGGCGACTGACTGAGGGTATTGTATAATGTTAATGATGTAATGGAAAAGTTAATTATAAGTCCGCTAATTAATATTACGATTACGAAACAATATAGTTTTTTTTTTCATTTTAAAGATCTATATCTATCTATCTATATCTAGACTTAGGTAAGGTATATAGAGTTAGGCTACTATATTTATTTTAGCAACTTAGCGCTATAACAGTTATTCAGGAATGACTATTATAGCATTTTAAAGAATTAATATACTTACTACCTCTAGCGTAAAATTCACGCCCTATTTAGTAGAATAAATAAGAACAGTAAGATACAATGTACGTAGAAAATAAATCTTTAATAGGTAACAATATAATGAATATAACAAAGTATAAATCACCATACAAACTCAGTGTCACATGGGTATAAATTCAAAATAATTATCCTTACAAGATAGGTATATTATATTCCGATTCATAAAAGATAGGATTTTTAAATGGCGGTCAAAATCTCCATTTCTTTTTGCACAATAGATACAGTTCTTTATTTTGTGACAAGAGTATAGAATATATTAAACTTCAAGTTTGTCTGAGAAGAGTTTGGGCAGTGTTTGCCAACACTCGTAGTATTTTGCGTCGAGTTTCTGGCAGGTCTCAGCGCCCCACTTGGTGATCGCCATGCTTAGAGAGGACTCGAACATAAACGCCTGTGGGCAATTAGTTGTAATAAGTATTTAGATACCTAACATTGCAATTGTCACATTCTGTAATTTACAAGTGGCAGATTGCGTCCATGTAAATTTTCTAATGTTGCAAAACTTGCAAATGCAAAGTTGATACAACATTTAAATGCCTATGTTTCAAATGTAAACTCTATATAAACTGTCGAAACGTTGCCTCTGAATAGTTCAGAAACTTTCAAATTGAAGAATTTACCTTGGATATTTAAGTTATATGTACCTACGTATATACAAGTTACAGTGGCAAATTACAGATATGGTCTAGATACACGTTGCTGCAATATGACTGTGAGGTTCATGTTTAGTGGGTAACTATGCATTTATTTCCAGGTGATGTGACCAGGCAAAGGGAAAGTTCTTGAAGAAGCCAAGATCACATCATCCATTCCATTTATTTACCATATCAATTTAATTGCAATCTAATTGTTTGTTATCTACCTACCTATTTAATTGTAAAGTTACAGATTATGAAAAAAAGTCTAGTTATGGAGATTCATTCTGTGTTTTAAACCTACCCCTGGGCACAGTCCACAACTGTAGGTAAGTATATAAATAGTTAAGTACTTATTTAGGTACTTTAAAAGATTATTAGAAAATTATAATTAGGTTAAAAAAAACAAACAAGATTAAGATACTTACCTATTAGTTTATGAGAACACTTTATTAGATACCTAAATAATAAGTATATAAGTAGGTACTTAAATAAAAATTAATAAATTAGATAATCAGTCCACTATTGTTCTCAAAATTCTCAGAAAAAAACTCTCTTTGAGGTGAGCTGGAGAATGTTCAGTCATGCAGGAACATCAGTAGGTATGAGACACAGTTACACCGGAAGCAGGCTTCCATGGATTTTCAAGTTTCCTTAGTGTGACATTATTCTGTACTAAATAAGTAATGTTTCATTTTAAGTAAACAAGATACCTAAGGAGTTTATCAAATAAAATTCTGCCTGTCATCAATGCTAGTTGGTTTATTTTTCCTAGTTTTTCTGCTCTGCTTTGGTGGACTAACTATGTACCTACATGAAGGTAGAAGCTATCTATTAAACTCAAAGTTATTTATGTAGAACAAACCTAAATTTTAGCAAAAGAAAATAAAACATTGTAAATGATCTCATTCTTGATGACATTGTTGGCTACATACAGAATGGCAAGAACTGATTAAAAGAAAGGGTTAGAAGTGGTCATCATTATTAGCAGATTCTAGTAGATTCTGCTTGAACATAGCATACAATAATTGTACCTAAGTAAGTACCTACCAGTGCTAAGTATATCTACTTTTATCGTTTAGCCACCATCCTTGCCTTTCTTTGAGGTTATTTGAAGAGGAACAGAAAGTAATTTCTGATGAGATGATATTAGGTACAACTCAATACAGCAGTTATGTACTGAACCACACGAAATCTAACAACGCGTGATAAGCATTACCATGGATAAATTGGTACCTACTTATTTTCATTCATTATATCGCTGCATCAGGTTCCAAATTGATTTTGTAACGCAGACTAGTTAGAAAATGATAGGTACCTAACCTACGCGTTCGAGTTGAGAATAAAGATGGCGTAACGCGTAACCAAACCAAAATAAATCCAAAACGAAATCGTGTACCTATGTACACGATATCCTATCCGGACACAAAAATTAAGAAAATTTTAAACACTCCTACAAGCAAACAAGCACCCAGTAGATCTAGACCCCTGTTTTTAAATAAGTAAGCAGGTACGATAGCTCTCGCCAGATTGGTACTGCGTGAGAATAGCCAAAACAAACAAACTATTACTTATTCCATGGCTTCACGCAGTTTACTACATTGATAAAAACCTAAACACATTGACAGAATTTCTACTCACACACAGAAAATTTTATATTTTTTCAATTTTTTTTTTTTTTTTTTTAATTTATTCATGACCATGGATACAAAGTCCTTCAGTCGAAGTCTTATATGATAAAAATTTACATACATGGAAAACAAATAAAAATATTAAACTTAACTAAATTTTTTCAACAGTATTTAAAATATACTTATAAATAGGTTTGTAAAAGACTTCACTTTTTAGTAAATCTTCAATGCGGCGGGGAACACTAATTGAGTTATAAGCTGCTATGTCACATAAGTCACTGGCAAAAATTAGTCGTTGTAAATGGAAATGTGGACAAACAAAAATTATATGATTTATATCAGCATGCGGTCGGGAACAATATGTACAGTTATCATCTGGGACTATTTTAATCCTATGTAAATGAGCTGGAACCAAACAATGTCCAAATCGCAGACGATTTATAACTGTAATAAACTTTCTGCCACAGTGTTTAAATTTGTTGTACCAAGGAGTGGTAGGTAAGTCTTTCTGTATTTCTGCATACCATCTTCCCTTACATTCTGTGGTAATGTGCCAATAGGTATTCTTTCCATATTCTGAGTAAATCCTTTTTGATTGCACAATAGTAATCTGTGAAAGGCACCTTCAATATATCTGAGTGATCTAGATCATGCTCCAGTCTAGTAGCCAAGTCTACTGTTTCGTTGCCGTGAATGCCACAATGTGAGGGAACCCATACAAATTCTACATGCTTTGATTTACCAATCATTTCTATAAGTTCTCTAATACGATATACAATGTAATTTAAATTATATGAAAAATTACTATTATTCAAAGCAGATAGAACACTTTTGGAATCACTTACAATTAGTATATTTATATTATTTACAGAATTATTTACAAATGTTAAAGCAGTTAAAATTGCATATGCTTCTGCAGTAAACACACTGCAGTTATTATCTAACTTTACACAATGGGTTTTATTCATTTGTGGATCATAATATGCTGCTTTAACTCCTTCATCACCTTTAGAACCATCTGTATATAAAATATAAAAGTCTGATTTACTGTCTAAGAATTCCAGAAAATCAAATTTGTTATTTATTAATACGTCTAAATTACAATCTATACTTAAGCAATTAATCAAGGCATTATATGGACATTTATATATTGGCCAGATATCATGTGGACAAATGTTTTTACTGGTATTTTGTAACAATGTCATTATTGCTGTAATTTCAGGCAAAACTCCGGAAATAAGAGATGTGGCTGATAAGCTAGTTGTTTCAACTGAGTGTGATATTTGTGGATGACATAAAACATTATTCAGCACTATATCATTATTAGCAGTCAACTCTTTCAAACAAAATCTATCAGCCAAAAGTAAACGTCTCAGGATTAATGGAGGTATACAGTTTTCAATTTCCATAGAATTAATAGGGGTGGAACACATAGCTCCACTAATAATTCTTAAAGCCATATTTTGTATTACATCAAGTTTTCGTAATAAGGTGACACTTGCATTCATATAAGCTAAACTACTATAATCAAAATGACTTCTTACTATACTTTTATATAGCATGATCAAGGTCTTAGGATCAGAACCCCAATAAGTGCCAGCTAAACATCTTAAAACATTAATACTTTTCATTGCATTGCTGCAGATATACTTGATATGCTCTTCAAATTTTAACTTGTTATCTATTATTACTCCCAAAAATTTATGTTGATTACTTACAGGAATGATTTCATTATTGTATTTAATTTTAACAAGAGATTGTGCAAAAGGATCTCTACTAAAAACAATAACAGAACTTTTATCAGAACTAATATCTAATTTTAATACATTATTGTAATAATGATGTAGCTGCAGCAGTGCAGAGTTCAAGTGATTTACAGCCATATTTAAATTTTGACTTTCAGAGTATAGAAGTAAGTCATCGGCAAATTGTAAAATGTTAATATGTGATGTATTTACATACTTCAATATTTGAGATGTATATAGATTATATAAAAGAGGAGATAAGGTAGCTCCTTGCATAGTGCCTTTACTGACAGATTTTGGTCCATGTAGCTTATTATTAAATTTAACATACAAGGTTCTGTTATCCAGAAAATTGAATATCCATTTTAATATTTTAGTTGGCAGTCCTAGCTCATACAAAACTAGAAGAAGGCTCTTAATGTTGACATTATCAAAAGCACCTTTTACATCAAGAAAGACACAGACCACATTAGCATGGCTAAGCTTTGCTTTTTTTAAAATTGAGATTAATGATACAAAACTTTCAGAGCAACTTTTACCCTTCCTGAATCCAAATTGTGTGTTAGGTATTTTAGAGTTAGTTTCCACAAAATAATCTAAACGTAATTTTAACATGTTCTCGAAGAGTTTACCCATACAGGATGACAAAGATATAGGTCTGTATGATGAAGAATTATTTGCAGGCTTATTAGGCTTTAAAATTGGTATTACACATTGAGTCTTCCATGATTCAGGAATAACTGATGCATTCCAAAGTCTGTTATAAATTGCCAATAAAATGTTCAGAGCATTTAAATGTAATTTTTTAATAAGTTTATATGGTATGTTATCCAAACCTGGTGTAGTATCCTTCCGACCACTTAGAGAAATGCGAAGCTCATTCAATGTATAAGGTTCATTTAAGAAAGACACTCTATTGTCAGACCTATCTAAAAAATTCAAAGAGGAAAAATCAGTTGATGTTGAATCTGCTAATTTTTCTAGAAAACTTGGTATCCATTCGTCATTTAGTGATTTGTTATTACAATTACTGTTAATCCTTTTGAACCTTTTAACATAGTTCCATATTCTAGAAACTGGTGTCATTCTGTTGAAAGAAGTACATAATTCATGCCATGACTTTCCCTGTTCCTCTTTTAATATCTTTTTCTTTTTAGCATCAAGACGTTTATATTCAATAAAATTTGGAATTGTTGGAGAGTGATGATATGTCTTAAGAGCTTCTTTCGACTTTTGAACTGCATCTTCACATAGTGTGTTCCACCATGGAGCTGGTTTTCTCAGAGCTTTTGGAGTGTGATTAGATATTTGCTTAGGAATAGATTCATCTCTGATTTGATATAAGATATTTATAAAACTATTGTATAATTCAAGTGGATCTGAATTTTCCAAATCTAATTGAGAAAAGTATGTTTCAGATAAAGTATTAAATTTAGACAAGTCTGCTTTGTTATACAAATATTTTTCTTCTACAGAACGGACATCATACACCGATGGCTTCACATTTATATCCAGAATAGTGGGAAAATGATAACTACCCATTGGATCATCATGGACTTGCCATTCACAGAGAGAAGCTAACGAGCAACTTACTAAGGCTAAATCAACTGCTGAAGAATTCCTGTTTGGATATTTAATTGTAGTATGATAACCATTATTTAGAACACACAAGTCAAACTCATCTATGAGATTGTACAAAGAATTACCTCTACTATTATTGTTTACACAACCAAATAATATGTGATGGGCATTGAAATCTCCCATTATGATACATGGCTTAGGAGTTTCTGTGAATACTTTTTTTAATTTATTAGCGTTAAATTTAGTTAATTTGCTGTTTGGGGGACAATAAATACACAACACATGTAATTTACCAAATGATGTATCCAATGCAATGCAAATGTTCTGAATAGGTTCAAAATATGAGGTATGAACAACTTCATATTTAAAATTTTGTTTAATTAAAATAGCTACCCCATTATGTTCGTTTATAGACAGTTTGTGAATCATATTATAGGATGGAAATTTTGGAATTTTACTGTTTTTCTTAAGCCATGTTTCATTTAGTAAACATATATCTACATTTTGTGTGGTTAAAAACTTTAACAATAGCGTTTTTTTACTATTTAGACTTTGAATATTAAATTGTGCAATACGTATAAATATGTCCATATAATCAAATTAAATTAAATTTGACAGTAAAATTTCTTTTATTCTTTTATTTGTAATGGGTTCATTCTTGCTATTTGCAAGGGTGAGAATGGATTTCACAAGGGCATTTATAATAACATCGTTATCAACAATTTCTTTGGCATTCAGTTCTTGGAAGGTTTTTTGTCTCGACTTTGGTGTTAGAGCTGGGAAGGAGGTGCTATCAGATATTTGGGGCAAACTTACCACGTTGGCATAAGACATTTTTGATTGTTGTTTGATTTTCTTCTCTTCTATTTTCTTCTGTTTAATAGGGCAGTCCTTTGATACTGCAAGGTGAGGTCCAGAACAATTTACACACATTATTTCTTCAACGTCGCACTCCTTGTAGGAGTGACGCCCTGCGCAGGACGAACACATCTGCTCGGCTCTGCAGTTCTTGGCTGAATGATTAAAACGTAGGCAACGGTAACATTGCAAAAGTGGTTGAATGTATTTGTGTACCTGGTATCTGAAAAGCTTGATGTATATATAGGTAGGTAATGTGGTAGCTGCGAAAGTCACAGCTACTGTTCCTAGAGGAGTTAATTGTCCGTCTATTTTTTTCATAAATCGTTTTATTGACACAACGTCAGCATCACAAGTAATATTTTTGTAAATTTCTTCATTTGACATTGTCAGTGGAATATGCCTGATGACTCCTATAACTTCAGTCATGTAAGCAGGAATGAAAGCTTTCAACTTATATCTGCTCAGGAAGCTATCCATCTTCAAGAAATTGTTAGCTGGAGCTGGTTTTTTAAAGGTGACTCCAACCTTATAAGCATTTATTCGGTGGACACCTATAATGCCTTTAACATTTTCAGTGAATAAATTTGTCAATATTATGGGATTTTTATTTCCAACCTTTTCTTCTTCTGTAGATTCAACGTAAACCACGCAGTCTCCACTGTGATTTTCGGGAAATAGCCTCTTGTAAAGGGGCTTCTGAAAGACTTTGTAGGCTGCATTGTTCAATGAGGGTTTTTCAAGTTTCCTCTTTTTTTTCCTGTCTGTTGTAACGACGGGGTCCTCCCCGTCGCTAGCAACGCTCATGTCGTTATTATTGCGTCGCAATACTCGTCGAAAAACCGCAATCAATTACAAATTTAAAATAAACAAAAATTAAAACGCCCGCTTCTTTTGACTTCCCGCCAAAAAGTCATATTTTTTTTTTTTTTTTTTTTTTTTTTGTCAATGAAAAGGGATATTGCCAGAATACAGAAAATATAAGCGTTCAAACAAATTAAAGACAAGTTTTCGAGTTTTTCGACTTCTACGGAAATAGTAGTACAGGTACAGATGACAAATATTTACATTGATTTCTTGATAGAATGAACTAAACCGTATATTTGTTGTCTGTTTAGAATGAACAAAATGAACGTTGTTATGAACATGTTCATTCGCGACTGCGTGAAAACGGGTCCGAATAATGTCGTTTAATACAGCTACGTTACGTTATGTGTAGTAAATTAACAAAGAGAGATATACTCAGTATTATAGTGGAATAACTAATTCGGTATTAGCATAATATAATTAAATGTAAATATTACGACGAAATTGTAATTTATTCCAATTGCAAACGTAGAACATAACATTTAATTTTAAGTGTGTTTTTGGTGAGTAATCCTGAAAAAAGAAATACATAAATCCGTGTAACAGAACGTAATAAACACGAACAAAACAAAATGTCAATGGCATCAGCTGTAAACTGCCAAGAAGATGTCACAATTGTCACATTGTAAAAATTCAATTTTTCGAAAGATGTTTTGTTGTTTTCATATAATATTTATTTGCAAAGAAAGCCCTGTTTAAATTAAGATCAAAATGATTCTGTCGCGTCGAAATTGTTTAGCTTTATACCTTCGTCTATACAAAAGACTATATTCGAGTACCGTTCAAGTTGCTTGGAGACCCGAATTGCCGGCGACTGCTTATAGGCCAGAAAATGTCGAAAGAAACAAATATGAAAAATGGGAGGCTGAAGGGAGATTCAAGGCTGCAGTGTCCACCTCCAAGCCTCCGTTTAGCATGGTTCTGCCTCCTCCAAACGTTACAGGGAAGCTGCATTTAGGTTAGTATTATGGTGGTACTATCCACTGTTTACATTTTAAAATAGCATTTTCTGTGAGAAACAAGACTAATTAAGCTTACTAAAATATATCTAGGTCCAACTATGGTGTTTTTTACCCTTCCCAATAAACAGAACAAATAATAAACATGAAATTTAACATACACCTCAAGTTTAAAGAATTGGTATCTACTTATGCTTTTACAAATAAAATCTTATGCCTGTCTATATAAATAGAACGAAGTAACACTTTATTTAAAACATCTTAAATAACCAAATAACAACAATATATAAAAGAAAAACTTATAATACTATTCAAACATTGAAAATGGTGTTATTTCTAACACATTCTCAACTTGTTTACTCTATATGTATCTTCTTCTTTTTCTTCTTATCGAATGAGAGTGGCCAACTCTGTTGTCGAGAGTTTATCAAGCGTCTCTAAGGGCCTCTGACATGGCTTAACAACTATATATCTGATTCCAGGCCATGCTTTAGCTTGCACAATACAAGATGTGATAGTGAGAAGGAAGAGAGCCATGGGTTACAATGTGCTGTGGCTGCCAGGGACTGACCATGCCGGGATTGCTACTCAGGTGATTTTGTTTGTCTTTGGTCTCCTACTATAGACTATACATTATAATAAATTATGTTTTGCAAAACTCAAAGATGAGTATGGTATTGTTCTTAGGTAGTTTTGGTTTGGTGTCTTATAAATAAATTCAAGGAGAAAGATAAATCTTTTAGTAGATAATATATAGATACATAAGATTAACACTTCATAACAAAATATCTCCCCTCATAGTAGTGATACATATGTGTATATTTTTCTTGTAACATTAGTTATCCTTCTGTCTTCTCCTAGGAAACTTTGGTGTTAGTGTGTTTTTTGCTACTTTAGAGCCATATAGGTAGTTACTTATAACAATAAACAACCAGAACCAGCCATCCAAACTCTAACTGCATACAAATTTTTGTAAGTTGTGCTAATTTATCTATGGTATAGTTAAGCTAATATAATAATTCTTTAATTACAGGGAGTTGTTGAAAAGTACATAAAAACGAAGCAAAACATCACACGCCAACAAATGGGCCGAGAAAAATTCATAGACGAAGTTCTAAAATGGAAAGAAAGACACGGCAACACTATATGTGACCAATTAAAAACTCTTGGCTGCTCCTTAGATTGGTCACGACAAACATTCACAATGGACCCACAACACACACATGCAGTAAATACTGCTTTCATAAAACTCTTCCAAAAAGGTTTGATCTATCGTAAAAAGGCTTTAGTCAACTGGTGTAACGCCTTAAAGTCGACTGTATCAGATATAGAAGTGGAAAATTTCAATATAACTGGTCCTACGGAATTAAATATACCAGGGTATGATAAACCGGTGAAGTTTGGGGTGTTGTATGACTTTGCGTATCCGATTATGGCTGAGCAAGGAGAGATAGTTGTGTCTACGACAATGCCAGAAACAATGTTGGGGGATACTGCTATTGCTGTCAATCCTAAGGATGAGAGGTGAGTGATTTTTGGATTAAAATCTTTTTTCCCACTGAAAGTGAAAATGAAAGAACACAGAAGTGTGTAGTAGGTATGTATTTTTTTATCAATAATGAGATGCTGTGGGAATTGTTCTACAATGTGTAAGTATTTTTATTGTATTCTGACAAACTTGTGAAGGATTACATTTTTGCAGCCACAGTTTATTTATATACTCTGTAATAACTTCGCAGTAATCACTATCTGTCTCTAATCCTACTATTTTATAACATTTCAGATACAAGAAATTCATAGGCAAGCATGCAATGCATCCATTCCGCAAGACACCTATACCGATCATCGGCGACGAATTCGTAGATATGAGTTTTGGTACAGGCGCTGTCAAAATAACTCCCGCTCACAGTAAAATTGATTACACAGTCGCTAAAAAACACAACCTACCCTCATATGAAATACTTACTGAAGAAGGTCTCATACAAAACTCTGGAAATTTTGACAACATGAAGCGATATGACTGCAGATCTTTACTCTTAGATAAATTAGTGGAATTGGACTTGTTTAAGAAAGAAATTCCCCATCAAATGACTTTACCTGTCTGTAGCAGGTCTGGAGACGTCATAGATCACATACTCAAAGAACAGTGGTTCTTAAAGTGTAGCAAATTGAACGAAACTGCGGCGAAAATGGCAAGAACGGGAGAGCTGAAAATTGAACCCGACAAATTTGTGAATTACTGGCTGAATTGGACCGGGGATGATAGAGACTGGTGTATATCGAGACAGCTGTGGTGGGGACATCAAATACCAGCGTACAAATGTGAACTGGACGAAAATGTCACTTGGATTGCTGCAGATAACTCGAAGACAGCTAAGGAAATCGCTTCAAAAGTCCTTCGAGCGATGCCCGATGAAATAACAGCAGTTAGAGACTCAGACGTATTAGATACTTGGTTTTCGTCCGGTATTTACCCATTCGCGTCTTTGGGTTGGCCAGATTTGAATCCAAGAGATAAAAGATTCAACAGTGAGGACTATAGATTCTTCTATCCACTCAATTTGATGGCAACCGGACATGATATCTTGGGTTTCTGGGTCCATAGAATGGTTATTCTCGGATTAGAATTGACGGGGAAATTGCCGTTCGATAATGTGTTGCTACATGGAATTATTTGCGACAGCAAAGGGGCTAAGATGTCCAAAAGCAGAGGCAATGTGATAGATCCCATAGATGTCATCAATGGAATTTCCATGGAAGAATTGAAAAGGAAGAGCGAGAAGTTGAAAGAGGATGGTGTTTTGACTCAAGAAGAGTTGGGCAAAGCTTTGGCTTATCATAAATCGAACTTTTCAAATACGCAAGGGATTCCTGAATGTGGTGTCGATGCTTTGAGATTCACACTTCTCTCACAAGATGTTAAGTCCCATTTCATAAACCTTGATGTGGCGATGTGTAACGCGAACAAACTATTCTGCAATAAATTATGGCAAAGCGTCAAATACACGCAAATACAGTACGCGAAATTGAAAATAATTGACGAAGAAGTCACTATCGATGATCTGACGAGTTTTGATCGATGGATTTTAAGTAGAATGGCCAAAATGGTTGAACAAGTAAACTCCTCCATAGAGTCATACAACTTCCACACAGCCACAAGAATTTTACGCACATTCATTTACAACGAATTCTGTGATACGTATCTAGAAGCGACTAAGGCAGGATTCGTGAACGAAAACTTAAAAATTGGCTATGCCCATGCTCATACTTTGTCAGCTATCCTGAATACATCGTTACGGTGTCTTGCGCCTATAATGGTATATCTATCTGATGAATTAATTCCTGTGATACCAACCTTTGAATCAAACATAATCCACAACTATACAGACACGGAACAGAACTATGAATATCCGCAATACAAGGACTTTGAACATTGGAAAAATAAGAAAGCGGAAACAAGAGTCGAAAAATTACTAAACAGTATTCAATTAGTTAGAGAACTGAGAGGTCTATACAACATTTCGAACCAAATCAGACCCGCAGTTAGTATTAGAAGTAAAGACAAATCGTTCCTAGAAGAATTAACACAAAACGTAAATGTTTTCACACATTTGACTAGATCCAGAGAAGTGGAATTTGACGTGAATATAGAAAGGAAATACGCAACAGGAATTTTGGATAGAAACACAGAAGTTCTTGTAGAAATTATCGGTGAAAATGCTGAAAATATTATGTTAGCTGCGAGAGATAAGATAGAAAAGAAAGTTACGAAATTGGAGGACGCTTTAGCCAAGATGGAAGCGAAAATATCGAGCAAAAACTATCTGAAATCTTCAACAGAATGGCAACAAGCCCAAGATAAAGAAAGATATTATAAAAAGAAAAAGGAGTTGCAACAATTGCAACGACTTGTTCCTGTGAAATCATAGTTTGAGTAAATCTTTGGCACAACTCTAAATTTATAATTTCAGAGTACAGACAGATATAATAAAATTGAGCTAGAAATTTTAAACTAAAACGGTTGAATTTCCTTCATGTCCGACATTAGATAAATTTGCAAAATATATTTGGTGAATGATAAAATTATACCAAAAACTTAAAATATGGTGTAGTAAATTAATTTAAAATGCATTTTAATAAATCAATAAGTTTAATGTTAAAAAAATCAATAAAACCTTTTTAAATTTACAACAAATGATAGTTTTCTTTAATTATGTTTCAACGTTAATTGACTAACAACAATGACCCCAAACTGATATAAAAGCCACATAATATATTACAGTAAATGTATTGCTTACAGTATTAATTTAACTTGAAATGAAAACCTACCGCAGCGCGACACATCGAATGCGGGAAAATGCGTTAACTCGCTTATGACTAAAAATTTAGTTAAGTCAAGTGTACTAGAATGATCTACTATGTTAAGAGTTTTTACAGCGTCTTTGTTTTTTTTTTTTCACAATCAGTATTATTTTTCTAGCAAGGGCAGCAAGATACATACATATATATATGTCGGAGAGAGAGAGCGACCACCATCAGGGAAGTAGTCGCTCGATGAAACGACATCAGAGTGAGGGCCTACTCTAACTACTCTCTACTCTACTTTAGGTAAAATACTAGTTTAAAACACTGATATGAAGTATTCACAAACGTTTATTACACTTTTCACAAAATTGACATAAAATACAAACACTTAATAGACCACCTAACTATCTAGCTAACTAGCTTAACGAGCTTTGAATTTTAAAATGAGCAGTGGATTCGAGGCACCGTCCTCGACCAAGCACCGTGAAAACAGGGGTCCACGCGACCTCAAACTGAACTAATAAAAGGTCCAACTCGACCATAGACGCAATTGTCTCCAAAGACTGCTTAAGACTGCTCCTCGGAGCCACACCTCATCGATTATATTCGCTTTTACATCAAGATGGCTGCTTCGACTCCACTCGAGCTAGGTCTGTGACCCAGCTCCGCTCCTATTGGTTGTTACAAATAATATTAGCGTCTTTTTACATTAGCAACTTCAATAAACTTTTAAAACAATTATGACAAATCAAATAAACTCTATTCTAATCCCTTACTGGATTTACAAGTCATAACTAACAATAAATAATGAGCAATATACTATGACCAGACGACGGTCAACTTAATACTTCCTATGGCATTCCCGCGCCATTAGGTGCTATAATAAAATGTTATCACTATCATTACAATCATGTCAAAATAGTATTGTTAATTCGCTAACTGATTTATAATAACTATCTAGATAGTAAGATCTCATTTTAGACATTGTTACAAATTATGACTAAGCAGCGATCGATACGACAGCTTCCTTGCTCCGACACGGCCAGACTGACATTCGCACGTCCTCGTGCGCTCCTTTTTTCTCGCAGCTGATGACCTGGAATAAAAGAAAGGACACAGCTGGGATCACAAATGTCATTTCGCTCGTCTATCCTGACAATTACGAAATATATCATTCAGTACACGCACATATTATCAGTATCTACATTTGGTTTCGAGAAATTGAGATCACGTCAAGATGTTGTTTCAACTAAGTTCATTATCACACAAAACTTCACTATTCGACCTCTTGCTAATATTACCGTACGCGGCGGTCATTGTGTGCGAACTAGCAACCAAATCGTATCATCGTCTGATGAAACCTCCTCATTACTTTAACTCTGACCCGCCGTCTCGGCCTCCTCCTGTTCAAAAAAAATCAAAAAAGTATCTACTTCTATTAAGCCGTCAAGAGCCCTGGGCACTAAGCGTAGATATTCGAGAACTTCATTGTAAATCTGATTTTAACTATCGATCTTTTCAATACGTGGGTACCTGTGCTGTACTACGATGCCTTCTATTCTAATCCTTACGCATAGTACCTAGAATTTGATTGTCTGTTTTACTATTCACTAATTAGTAACCAAAAGGAAACGAGCTCACCGGGAGTATGGTCAAGGTGTCAGTCTCAAGCAGCCCATGTTCGCGCAGAACGATGCTGACAGCATTCCTGCCCTGGTGGTGCTCATCAGCAAGAAGGCGGCATTACTTGCTACTGGCTGGCTGCGAGGAACGACAACAGCATCCTGAAAACAGAAATGGATACGCGCCAGTACCGAGGCATCTAACATGGACCATTTAAACAGGGATGATTTCAGATCCAGTTTTATTTTAATTGCTCAGTACCTATCTCGAAACTCAATCTCTAACGGGCACGACTCCCAGAAAAGTTGGACTGTTAACAGAAAAATCTTAACGAATCCTGTCAAGATTTGATTTCATTAAAATATCTTGCGTAAAATAGGACAAGACTACTAAGTTTTTAAAACTATGACAACATTAATTTTGATTGAATCTTGAATTTCAATTAAATTTCAGTGCATAGCTGACCTCTTGTGACATAAAATGAACTCACACTTATGTAGCACTGCACAATCATAAAATAGCTACGCACTAACAATCAACAGTAGATTGGCAATAAATTTTCTACAAAAAAAAAAAATACTTAATCGTTACGCAACATTTATAGTGCTGTATGCTTGTATTAACCAGTAATGGTTCTTCTCAACAGCACCTTTCGATCGATCATTAAAAACAAATTGCAACAAATCTTTCTTTGACCTTTCTTTGACAAAAGAGCATTCAACACCAGAAATGTAATGAATTTAAACAATACCACCTTTGCTATCCGATGAAGTTGCACGCTGCACCCAGTCACCACTCGACCCTGGCTGCGCTCGCCCGGCCACGTGCCACCACTGCTGCTTCATGTGCCGCGGCCGCCCGGCCGCATGTCACCACTGCTGCTCCATGTGCCGCCCGGAGCGCATGTCACTGCAGCGGCATCGCGTCACTACCACGTGGCATGAGCCTGATGCAGGCGCTGCCGCTGCTCTTTTACTCCCTCACGATACGATCCATATCTTGTAATCTTCTTGTTTGTCGATTATTTTCGTCGTTTCTTTCTTCGTCTTTCTTTTACGTCATTTTAGATACAAAACCCGCCCCCTTATGGCCAACACGGCTCAAACCAAGGCTACCTCGCCATTCCGTGGCCACCACGCCTTCTTGTGGCCACCACGCCTTCTTGTGGCCACCACGCCTTCTTGTGGCCACCACGCCTTCTTGTGGCCACCACGCCTTCTTGTGGCCACCACGCCTTCTTGTGGCCACCACGCCTTCTTGTGGCCACCACGCCTTCTTGTGGCCACCACGCCTTCTTGTGGCCACCACGCCTTTCAGAAACATCAAAAACCCCCATTCTAATCGAATATCTTCTTTACGTTGCATAGAGTCTACTAGCTTACGTGGGGATCTCTTCCAAACAAAATGAAAACTGCTCACCAGATTATACGCTGGTCCCAATCACAGGTTTTCTTATCACATAAGCCTCCTCGCTTCACGACGCGCGCTGTTAGTAGCGACGCGCTGAGCGCTGCCGCCAGCCAAGGACGATATCAGCATGGGCGCATCGCAGTGCCACGTGACCATCACCACAGATGTAGCAAGGTCACAGCTGCCGCGCTGGGGCACTCGAAGCTCGAAGTTGGTTGCTGCACTTCAAGCGGTCCACTGAAACATTTTAAAGAAATTCTGAGATACAACTTTTCACAAAAGTAACATTTTGGGTAAAGAGAAACCTAATCCAGATCGTTAAATAACTTGTAAAATGCTTGGAGCGGCCGTAAACTCTAGGTACTTACTCATTTTTCATTAAAAAAAACAGTCATTAAATTCGTGTTCAATTTTTATTGTGGGTAGATATTTCTCGCGTACTACTATTGTTGTACAAAAACTTTTTTTCTTTACTTCAGAAACAAAAAGAAATTGCATCGTAACTATGATTCAACTTGCCATATTTGGGGTACGTGATAATGATACCACAGTTTCTTTCTTGTAAATTAATTCATCGAGACATTAGCAAAATAACTAAACGGCTCGTATTTGCAGCAGAACGTAAACAGATTCCTAACGTGATATTGTTTAAATTTCTAACATATCTGATTGAAAAAAGATCAAGATCTAGACACTAAGTACTTTATAAATTAAATTAAAAAACAAAGAAAACAAGTTAGGGTCTGAGTGACTTGCATACTAAATCACAACTCATGGCATGTCAGTAGATACTAGCCATCTTGATCTCATGTTTCATGTTGATATGAATAAACTCAATTCTTGTCAAAATAACCACTGCCTAAGCATAGCCTCTTATAACGCGATTTACTTTTTATTTCAGTCAGGAGCTTAACCATCATTATCAGAATCGTCATTAGGTATACTTATCAGTACTCTATTCATGAATTCACTATCATAATAGTCAAACGTCTATCCATTAGTCGCACCAAATCACTACGTCCAAATACCATAGCCTCCTCGTCATTATAACATCAATTGCAAACGTACTTCGTACTAAAACATTACTACCAAGTTTAAGGAAACCACTGAGTAAACGACCTCCAAGGTCACGGTTCACCAACTAAACCCACTTCAATACACATATCCATCGCATATGATAACCTCCCGTGAACCATCCCTGTGGCCACGCACTAACACATGACCGTTAGGGCGTCATTTACCTCAGCACTATGAACATCAACATACTCTCTAAATTAGTAATTGCATAAATTTCGAGTGATACTTGACCTATTGGCACCTAGTCAATTTTGCTATTATCACATCAATACAGAAATCCAACATATGCGCACTTCATTATTACCTACTTTATATCTCGTCAATAACAATGTAAATTTCAACGTCACTACTACACATCATTAAGTAATAACGGTCTTATAATTTTAAATTACCGACTAAGATTCAAGACTTTCACTCGAGTCATTGAAATACCGGTTATGAAAAAAAAAAAAAAGCTTATTAAATCAACTGTTAATTACTAAACGTTCATTACACTCGGTTATATCAGTCAAAACGCCAGGCAAACATTGTTAGTTGCCTTAATCATCAGAAAAGTCGCAGTAAAATTCCGTGACATAAAAGACTTTACTTTGCTAGTACTCATCAAACAATTTCTGTATCAAAATTTTCAAGACAGGGGTCGTTAATCGTAATAAACACAAAATCTGTTCTATACTGTACTGAATACTCATATCTGACAAAAACCAGTCATAGCAAAAACATTACAGACTTTTTAAATTATCACCACAAACGAATCTTAAGTGCTGATCAAAAAAGTATTTGATAAACCAAACAAAACCCTTAATCGGCGACTATTAAACTGACAATAAAACTTTAAAGAAACTGAGTAACGAGTATCCAGCGCTAGAACTGTAGCTCAGAACGAATTCACCTGTGCAAGTGTGCCTTCCGGATGTTGTATGCTGCGCACGGCCACGCGCCGCTGACCACGCGCCGCGCTGGCGCCGCGCCGTTGCCCGGCCCGCAGCCTCTCGTACATGACAGCGCTGTGGCCGTCTCACGTACACCGGACAGCAAAGGCCCAGGCGCTGCCACCACTCGTAAGCGGACAGCGATGTAACTTAGCTCGCCACCGCTTATACGGCAAACAGCGATTTGAACAGGCTCGCCGTAATCGAAGCACACGTAAAATGTCAGGAAATTTAATCACTCTTTGTGGGCACGATGTCCTATCCCACTTCTGATGTCGGAGAGAGAGAGCGACCACCATCAGGGAAGTAGTCGCTCGATGAAACGACATCAGAGTGAGGGCCTACTCTAACTACTCTCTACTCTACTTTAGGTAAAATACTAGTTTAAAACACTGATATGAAGTATTCACAAACGTTTATTACACTTTTCACAAAATTGACATAAAATACAAACACTTAATAGACCACCTAACTATCTAGCTAACTAGCTTAACGAGCTTTGAATTTTAAAATGAGCAGTGGATTCGAGGCACCGTCCTCGACCAAGCACCGTGAAAACAGGGGTCCACGCGACCTCAAACTGAACTAATAAAAGGTCCAACTCGACCATAGACGCAATTGTCTCCAAAGACTGCTTAAGTCTGCTCCTCGGAGCCACACCTCATCGATTATATTCGCTTTTACATCAAGATGGCTGCTTCGACTCCACTCGAGCTAGGTCTGTGACCCAGCTCCGCTCCTATTGGTTGTTACAAATAATATTAGCGTCTTTTTACATTAGCAACTTCAATAAACTTTTAAAACAATTATGACAAATCAAATAAACTCTATTCTAATCCCTTACTGGATTTACAAGTCATAACTAACAATAAATAATGAGCAATATACTATGACCAGACGACGGTCAACTTAATACTTCCTATGGCATTCCCGCGCCATTAGGTGCTATAATAAAATGTTATCACTATCATTACAATCATGTCAAAATAGTATTGTTAATTCGCTAACTGATTTATAATAACTATCTAGATAGTAAGATCTCATTTTAGACATTGTTACAAATTATGACTAAGCAGCGATCGATACGACAGCTTCCTTGCTCCGACATATATAAAACTCAAAGGTGACTGATTGACTGACTGATATAGTGATCTATCAACGCACAGCCCAAACCAATGGACATGCAGGTAGATGTTATGACGTAAGCATCCGTTAAGAAAGGATTTTTGGAAATGTCACTTTTAAAGGGGTGAAATAGGGGATGCAAGTTTTACTTTCTAATGCGAGCGAAGCCGCGAGCACTCACTAGTTTACTATAATACGTGTCTATGAACATAAAATCCTGTACGAAATACATTTACTGTGACAATAAACAACTTTTTCAGCGGTATTCTTGCGATGAAAACTTGTTTCCAAAACTAATCCTAATAAGTTTACACACAATTTTGTTTATAACATTTTAGACACATATTTCAAATGACATGTTTCTCTCGTAAGAATCTCCGCTGAATTAAAAACATAGCCAAGATACAAAAACGTAGAATGAAGTATGTAGGGGAATTTAGTAGTTTTTTTTTACAATATTTGGTTTAATTTCTAAATAACACGGCAATGTTTTCTTTCTAAAAAAAATACAGAAAGTGGTTAAATTGATTGTCCCTCAGGTTTAACTCAGGTACACTAAGCAGTAAATTATATCAATTCGTAATATATATAATATATATAGGCCTAATGTCATTTTATTTGTACAATTTTCTTCAATTTATTTACCTAACAGTTTTTTTTTTAAATTTAATCAACCAAAGACAATAATTGTATAAGCTAGTCTGAAGTTAATCATTACACTTTCCATTACATTTATGTACTTAAATCATAAATAGGATAGTTTTATAATCTTGAGATAAATAGATAAGTAAATATATTTTTATATATGTATAATATATTGATTTTTTTACACAGTGTATTAGTTTAGAATAATGTTCTACAAAAAAAATCGTTAAAATATTAGAAGCACTTGGTGGTTTTTATAATCCTGAGACAACAGAGTTTTTTCTTTTCTTTAGCATACAAATTTTCTGTTTCTTATAAAAAATTACAATATATTTCTGTTTATTTAAGTATTATTAGGCATGTGACGATGCCTAGCATAAACAATGAGAGATGCGTAGTATACTTCCCGTTACTTTCGTCCAATCAGCGCCTTCCTAGGTCTCCGCCAATCACAGGTTACCTTGTCGTCCAATCAGAACACCTGTCACCAACTTTTCTCTTTGGTCGCCAGAGAGGTGGGGATCACTTTCCGTCACATTGCGTCGTTGCTTCTCAAACTGAACGCACGTTTTTCGAATTAACGTGTTTCGAGCAATTTCTATTTAATTTTCAAGTTTTAAAGAATCTTTATCGGTTGTTATCCGAACAATCTTTCTAGAGGTCTTTCGGAAAGACCTAACATGGTGATTTTTAGTGCGCGATGAAGTGTTATTCTGCAATATTTTTGAATTTTAAACATAACAGTGTTTTCTAAAAACCGCATGGACTGTTTGAGTGCGCGATTTAGTGCTTTTTCGAACATTTTTAAATTTGATTATAACGGCGTTTTTGAAGTGCCGTATGAATTGTTTTAGTGCGCGGTCAAGTGTTATTTTGGAGATTTTTTTAATTTAAATACAACAGTGTTCTCGGAGAACCATATGGACTGTCTTAGTGAGTGATTGAGTGAAATATTCGAAAATAGCTTACGGACCATGAGTGATTACGCGGTGCCCGGTTGCTCGACCGATAATCGGGCCTTATCAGCTAAGGAACAGGGCAGTGAGCACACTGCTTCGCCTAGATCCATGGCGGATCTGCGACGCGGCGCCAAGCGGCCGCGGTCGTCTATCCATGGACATTCGTGATTCATCATCATCAACCTCAGATGGATCACGTTTTGAGGCTAAGAGGAAGCGATCCGGTGAGTCCGATCCAATTATTCAGAACTTGATATCCCAAGTTAACGTTTTGACAGATTTTTCCAAAGTCTGCATTCGAATCAGACTAATTGTAAAAATAATTCACCGAGTGTAGTAGCCCATATTCAAGGCAGAATATCAATCGGACTGAACCTGCTTTCGCCTCTAATGTAACAAAATACCTGATGATATACGCTTACCAAAATTTCTGGCATACTTGCATCTTGAAAAGAAATTGGCTTACCCAACAATACTTCTTCACAAATCAGTGGTGCAAACTTTTCAAATCAAATCAAATCAAAATTCATTTATTTGCACGAATATTGTCTTACATAGTAGGTGTTACATAAATTTGTTGTATCAAATATTCTGCCGATAGGCGTACAAATGTCAGTTTTATGGCTAGTCAATTTATTTGTATATTTTCTTTTTTTCTTCAACAAAGTCATTTACTTTATAATAACATTTGGTTAGTAGGTATTCAAACAATTTTTCCTTGAAACTATACCAGATCAGGTCTTTGAATTCATTTGGAATTTGGTTATATATTGTGATGGCTGTGCTGTTTACATTGAATAGAAGTCAAATTTATAAAAAAGTCATTAAATAATTGAGCTATGTCTTCTGGATCATCATACGAAATGTCATTTACTTACCTGTATAAAGTCAATATTAGAGATTTCATCAACTTTTCCGGAGGTTTTCCTAATTATATTCCATGATGCTTTACAGCTATTTTTGGCTTTAGTTAAGTACTTAGAATTATTGAGTCTTTGAGAGCTTTCTATACATTTTTTGAAAATTTTACTGTATTGTGTATATGCCGACTTATTTTTACGTTTGTTACTTGCTGATAAATGATATTTTATGTACAGTGTTCGCTTAACAATGGCAGATTTCTTTATACCTCTCGTAAGCCATCAATTTTTTATTGGCTTATTTGTAATTTTTCCTTTTAATAAAGGGAAGCAGAGATTATAGAAAAGCATTTAGATGTCACGAAAAGAGTCAAAAGCTGGGTATAAATGTTCTATTTCATAAATATCTGAGAGTGATAGGGACGATAAACTCGAGATAAATTTAGTAATATTTTCCTGACTAAATTCCCTCCTATGTTCAAACCAAAACGATCGTGGTAGGTAGTTTGATTGCTTCACTTTTATCTAGTTCTAGATTTATACGAGTATTTAGAGTTTGACCAGTTTCATGATCTGAGAGAGCAAGTATTCGGACATCAGCGGTGATATCTTCTAAATTGCTAGCAATTAAATCCAAACATGTTTTACCTTTGCGTGTGGGCTCAGTAATGTGGTTCGTAATATTATGATTTTTTAATATGGCTTTTAAGGTTCTAGAATGATCAGTATCCTTTAACATGTTTATGTTCCAATCACCACATAATATAATTCTTTCATTGCCAGTCTTCAAGAGTTTGTTTAGTAGCAGTTTTAAATTTTTAAGGAAAGTAGTGACATTGTTACTTTTTGGTGTCCTATACAAACATACAATAGTGAGACTAAGTGGAATTAT